>OX451736.1:419582836-420072836 GCA_948472305.1 Vicia faba
GCCACGTACTTCGATCAAATCTTCCAATCTTTCTTTTGATACTTTATATCCAAAAGCAATCTGAGCCAAATCATTTACTTCTTGATTCTTCAACCTAGGGATGTGCTTGATATATACATACTCAAACTTTCGAAGTAACCTGTTTGCTATCACGAAGTAAAATATCAAGTTTTCTTTTATGCACTTGTACTCTTTAGTAATTTGTTTGATTACTAATTCAGAGTCACCGATTAATTCGACTCTAGTTGCCCCTAATTCCAATAAAGCTTCAAGTCCTTCTATCAATGCTTCATATTATGCCTCATTGTTCGAACAAGGGGGTCCTTCTATTTTTTACTTAAGCTTCATTGGAATTTTATCTGGAGAAATAATCAGAATTCCAATTCCACTTCCTTCCTTATGTGTAGAACCATCAAAGAACAACTTCTAAGGTTCTAACTCCACAAGATTCTGGGATGCTTCGACCAATGCATGGTCGACAATGAAACCAGAGACTACTTGCCCCTTCATTGCTTTTAAAGGCATGAAAGTTAAAGAGTACTCTGTTAGAGCCAATGCCCATCTACCAATTAGACTATGTAAAATTGGTTTAGACAACATATGCTTAATAACATCAAAATGTGAGTAAACATAAACATTGACTGGTTTTATATAATATTTCAATTTGGTACATGAGAAGTACAAGCAAAGACATAGTTTTTCTATTGTACTATATCTAGTCTTTGCGTCATTCAGTACTCTACTTAAGTAGTAAATGGCCCTTTCGACGCCATTTTCATCTTCTTGAGCCAGCATGCTTCCTATAGTTTTATCTGACGCGGATATGTATAACCTCATGCACTCGTCTCTTCGAGGAGGCAACAGAATAGGTGGATGAACCAAGTACTATTTGATTTTCTCGAACGCCTCTTGATGTTCTGCATTCCATGTGAAGTCTCCTTGTTTCAGCCGCAAGAGTGGGGAGAAGGCTTGAGTTCGACCACTTAGGTTTGATATAAATCTTCACAAAAAGTTTATCTTTTCCAATAGCGATTGCAACTCTTTCTTCATCGATGGCACTTTCGCTTCCATTATTTCCTTCGTTTTGTTTTGGTTGATTTCTATGCCTTTCTTATGGACCACAAAGCCAAGAAATTCACCAGCCTGCACAAAGAATGCACATTTAAGGGGATTCATTTCCAGGCCATGTTTTCTCATTCTTTCGAATGACTGGTGAAGGTGATCCAAATGACTAGATCCTGATATAGATTTTACTACTATATCATCAATATAGACCTGCATCAAAGTCTCAATGAAATCATGGAATATAGAGTTCATTTCTCTTTGATAAGTTGCCCCAACATTTTTTAAACCAAATGGCATAACCACCCATTCATAGGTGCTTATTGCCCTAGGGCATCGAAAGGTTGTCTTTGGCACATCCTCTTCTATAATAAAAATCTGATTATATCCTGAATATCCATCAAGCATACTAAGATATTCAAAACCAGTAGCAGAATCTACTAACATTTCAGCCACAGGCATTGGATATTCATCTTTAGGAGTTGCAGAATTTAAATCACGAAAGTCTATTCATACTCTAAGACATCCATTTTTCTTAATTACTGGTACCATATTTGCAATCCATTCGACGTACCTTGTGGTCCGGATGAACTAGCAGCGCAGAAGTATTTCGACTTCATCCTTTATCTTTGAGAGAATCTCTGGTGCGAATCTTCTTGGCGTATGCTTGATGAGCTTCTTGCCATCCTTTATGGGCAACTTCAATTTGACCAGGTCCCTGTTTAAACCAGGCATTTCGTCGTAGTCCCAGGCAAAACAATATTTGCACTCCTTAAGCAACTGGATCACTTCTGCTTTTACTCCTGGACTAAGCTTTGAACTGACATGCGTGGGTCTTTTTACAGTCCCATCTCCTAGATCCACTTTTTCAAGAGGTTCCTGTGCTAGCATCTTCGCGTTCGACGCCACTGGATCCTTCTCGAATCCCAAAGGCCCATCATTGTATATAGCGTACAACCTTTGGTCTTTTTCTTCGACGGACTTCTCTTCGTCGGGGTTTTTTGGCTTGAAGAACACCCTAGGTCCTTTTGTATGATTTTTTTCTTCATTGGACTCCATAGCCATAATCTTCACTTCGGCTTCCAAAGCCGATTTTAATCTATTTTCAGCCAAATAGGCCAAAATCTTTTCGAAGAAGAAGGACTCAGACATGATCACTGTCTTCATCATCCCAACCTATAGGCCGTATTCATGGGAGTCCAGGTGAATCATCTTCTTGCCCATGAGTCTCCATATCACAGCAAAATCCATGCCTTGTATGTAGGGTCAGAAAATATATAGCATTGTTATTTAGCGCATATGTGCCATCTGCAGCACTGCAAGGCCCTATGTTGACCAGATTTTAATCAAACTTTCTTCGATCAACTTGATTCACCTCCGCCATATAATATCTTTGGTCAGCTTCGATGTTTTCTACAATTTCATCTTCTCTCCAAATTGCCACACACTGGTGCATTAAGGAGGGAACTGCGCCTATTCCATGAATCAACTCACGGCCCAAGAGTAAGTTGTAATTTGTCTTGGCCGCTATGACCATGAACATAGTTGGTCTTGTAATGGTTATTGTTGTACCCCAAAATTTGCCCTCCCATATTCATCAAGATTTGTCAAGTCAAGGTCACAAAATTCCCCAAGGGTTGTGCAGCTCAACTGTCTCCTATACAGTCAAAACTAGGGTTTGTGTTCTGATCAAGAAATTGAAGGTTTCAGGGGCCCAATCAAGTCTCATATGCTCACAAATGTGGTCAAACATCCTCATGTCAAGTTTCAAGGCATTCAGCTCAAAATTGCACAGTCAAAACCCTAGATTGCACTACAGTCAACTGTAGGGGTAAAATGGTCATTTGACAGTCAAAAGTTCAAATTTTTGGTCAACATATCATTTTGAAGCCACAAACATCATTTGATCAATGCTTGATCATGATTCTCAAAATTTGGCTCAGAAATCATCAAAGATGCAAAAGTTACTATATTTGGACAGCTGAAAAAGTCAACTGAAATTGACCAGGGCATAACTTTCACATGGATTATCAGAAAAATTCCATCCAAAGCTCATTTTGAAGAGAAAGACATTTCCTACAACTCATCTTCATATTCCAAGTCCAAGAAATGCTCTCACAAAAAGTTATCAATTTCAACATTATAGGTCATTTTCAAAAGTCAACAAAAAGGGACTTTAAGTCAAAGGCCATAACTTGAGATTGGTAAATCAAAATGACATGGGACCAAAGGCATTGGTTAAAGGACTCAAAGACCTTTCCAAAATGTCCAAGAACATGTGAAAAGCTTAAAAATTGAGCAAGTTATGCCTTGTGGAAGTTGGGAAATGTTTGGGAATTTTGAAAAGTCAACATTGATGCAAATGATCCAAAAATGCTAATGGGCCCATTTTTCTTCCAAGTTTCTTCATGCCAAGCCTATGCACGACCATTAGGCCCAAAGGGAAGTATTTTCTCATTTTTTAATTATTTATTTGAATTTATATTAATATTAATTCATTTAAATTATTTAAATATATAGAAAATATCTAACTTGACCTAATGAATCTTTTTGTACACATTTTAGGCTCAATAATTCGTGCCTAAGACAATTTGGAAAGATTTGGAGCATTGGGATATGATTTGTGCAAAAAACAACATGAAAAAAAGATGTGAAAAGATTCTTAACAAAATCAAATATCCAAACAATGAATGCCTTGGATTTTGTCAAGTTTTGTTGACCTAGCATGCTCACTACATATTCAGAATGAAAGACCTAATGGCATGAGACGAGAAGCTGCGCTCAGAAGCCATACACAACATTGAAAATTTTCCATAAAAATACAAAACTGATTTCAAGGTTATAGGTGGTTTTAAGCCCTAATACTCATCCCAAAAGCTTGCTCGTGGACTCCTGATCATATCCCAACTCCAAACATCCTTCAAAACTCCAGGAATTGGTAGAGATAACTCAAACTGTAAAGCAAAATTCTTGAAATCGTATAGCATAATTCAAGCATCTTTTTGCATTTTTCTTTATTGATTCATGCTCATAATGATGTTTCTAAGCTAACCAACGTATTCAATTTTGTTTTTGTGCCATATATGCGAATCTACCATGTTTGGATATTAGGGTTTGCAGGTTTTAAAATTGGGGTTTTTGCAATCAAGAAAAATCAAAGCTTCAGACCATGGCTATTGAATTCAGTGCATTGAGACGGACATAAACCAACCTTCGCGAACAATTTATATGCACTATAGCGCTATTCGCTATTTCTTCTAAGGCTGCCTAAACCCACGCATAAAAAACCGTGGCCTTTGTTTTGTGGTTTCAGGAAAATTGGAGAAGATGACCTCGTGTCCAATGGTCATTGGTGCTTTTGAAATTCGCGCGTTTTTAACCTACTAACATTGTGTTTTATTTACTATATTTATATGTTATTATATGTTAAATTAAAAGCGTCTGGTTCAGTGGTGCAGGTGTCACTTTGCAAAGTCCAAGACCTGGGTTCGAACCCCAGGTCTGTATCATTCTCAACAATATTTTTCCAAAGACGTTCCCATGCAATACAGGTATGAAGGCGCATCATATACCCCAGACCAAGCCTTGACACGTCCCCCTGGAGATCAAACCAAAGGCTTAGATTTGAAGAGTACCATGTACCTCAGTCAACGCTTCAGCATACCATTCAAAAAGTCAAATGGACTTAGGATATTTTGGGCCAGAACTTCACAATTGAAACCTCCAATTTGGGGCTACCCCCCCTGGTTTGCTTTTCTTTTTTATATTTTTATTTTCTCAATTGTTATGTTACTTATTTTTTTTATTTGTTTTAATTAATTAATTATTTTTTAATAGAATATAAAAACATCACAAAAAAATCAAAAAAAGATAAAAACATAAAAAATATTTATTTTATTTATTTTCTTGTAAATAATTAACATGTGAATAAATTTAGTTTTAATTAGGTCATAATTTTAATCCTTTTAATAACAAAATCCAAAAATAGAATTAGGTTTAATTTTTATTCCTTTTAATTTCTTTTCTTAATAATAATATTTATTTATTTTCATAAATTAAATGCATGTAAATTAATTTAGAGTTAAATTAGGTTAAAACTCAATATTTTCGCAATAAATTCAAAAAAACATTAGAACTAGGGTTTAGCATTTTATTTTTAATTTCAATAAATTCTTTTTTTCTTTTAAATCTAAAAAACACAAAATACCAAAAAACATTTAATTTTTAATTTTTATTCTCATCAACTTTTAATATTTTGCAAAAGGGTCCAACGCCCGTCGCTTTAATTATTTTATTTCGCACATTACTTTGTCGCTTATTATAATTATGTACATGTCCCTAAGCCTTGTAACAATTTTACTTTTCGCACTTTTATTCGCTTTCTTTATTTTTCCGCTAAATCGGGTCCGGTTTAATTTTGGCGATGTGGACCCGCGCCATTTGTAATAGCCTTAGATTTATTTTTCGCAAACTTTATAACTGTTAAATATGCATGCAAGAATGAATGGCCCTAACTAAAATCAAGCGTAGAACACAAATAAACATGACAAGACAAATAACTGAAACATGACACACAATTCGCACACACCACCCCTAGGGTACGCCTCACTGTTGCCTTTCGAAAGGTGATCGTCGAGTAGAGGACGTCTTAGTAAGTCCTCATGATCCGGGAACCTGGCATGAGGGTAGCTTCTAAGGTGTCTTCCCATTGCTCCGGTGATCACCATGTCCCTAAACTCGAATTGACCCGAACACCTCCAACGGTGGTGCTACCTACCTCTCAATGGTGGGATGGCACTACTTTTAAGGACATCTACACAGACGAATTCCTTAGGGTAGGTAGACGACTCATGGATACTTGCTCTCTTCAAAACAAACAAATAATACTTTTCACCAACACATTTTCAAAAGCTTTCAAAGCAAATTTTTCAAACACTCTGACGTACGAGTCGAACTGAAATTTTTCAAAGAAACTTTTTTAAACCCACATTGAAAAGCAAGCACACATTTTTGAAAACACAAATGAGCAAGTATCTAAGAGCCCATGGATAACCATGGATAGAAAGGGTGCTAACACCTTCCCTTTCTATAACCTACCTCCCGAACCGAGAGCAATCTCATAAGGAATTTTTCTGTGCTTTTGTCCTTTCCATTTGGAGAAAATAAAAGACGGTGGCGACTCTTGCTTCCGCGACATTTCGCGAACCAGTGTTAAACAGTCAGTTCCAGATCCACCGATCACAGAACTGGCGACTCTGCTGGGGAAAAACTATAAAGTGAGGTGTACCTTAGTGCTAGGTCATAACTGTGTTTTCACTTGTATTGTTTTGCTTGCTTTACTATTGTGGGTTGCATCGGAGATACATAGATCCTAACCCGGATCTGGGGATACCCTGTTTAGGTAGCATAAGCTGTGAGGGACCTTTCCGGCGTAGACCGACACAGGTGAAGCAGTGGCTACGTTGGTGTGGCACCTTAGTCTGTACCGATATCCCTTGTGTCGCAACGAGGAGAATATGGGTCTTCTAAGGAGTCATTAAGCACCAACAACCTTAGAACCTTAATTGACACAACTTGGCCTTTAGAATTGTAGCAGTATGCTACGCCCATTGAGGCTAAACTCTCGTGATGGTTCTGGCCGCAAGAAAAGATTGCGATGCTGGAGTTATGACCGATTGAGGGTAGTCAATGATATTGGGATCCTCTAAGAACCCGGTTACTTTTGATTAGGACAGGTATGAACCAACAAACTGAAAGAGGGTAGTACCTAGACCTCATGCTGGCCTAAACTTTAGGGGCTTGCCTTGTGTGACTTGTGTGCCTTACTATGTTTGCCTTTGTATCTGTATGTGGTGTGCTTTATCATAACATCATAGCATCATGAGCATTGCATGCATCCTGCATAAGAACTGACCATTTCAAAGACAAGAGGGTTTCATCTTTGCTCTGTTTTGTAGGACATTATGATGCCTGTGCGAAGGAACACTATCCGGTTCAACTTTGTTCGTTCACCTGAGTTGCTTGATGAGTTGGTTAGCAGAATTCCAAACACCACTTCCTTCATCCAGAGGCATGGTTCTCTTCTCAGTTTAGTCACTGCAAAGCGGGATCAACAGCTGATGAGTGTTCTGACCCAGTTCTATGACCCTCAGTACCAGTGCTTCACCTTTCAAGACTTCCAGCTGGTCCCTACCCTGGAAGAGTTCTCTAATCTGCTTGGTATCCCTATCTTGGATCAGACTCCCTTTACTGGTTGGGAAAAGACCCTCAGGCTTGAGGACATTGCTGCAGCTCTTCCTTTGACCCATCAAGAGGTAACAGACAACTGGGCAACTAGAAGCGGAGTTAAGGGTTTCTTGGCCAAGTTTCTGATTGGTAAAGCTAACAGCTTCTGGAATGACTTGGACTTTAGGGCATATGAAGACATTTTGGCTCTCCTAATCTATGGGTTAGTCCTGTTTCCTAATCCTGACAACTTCATCAATGTCACTGCCATAAGGATCTTTATGTCTCAGAACCCGGTGCCCACTCTCTTGGGTGACATCTTGCAACAACTTCATGCCCGTACTACCCGAAGACGAGGAACCCTATGGTGTTGTATCCCTTTGTTGGTGAGGTGGTTTATTTTGCACCTCCCTAAGTTCGTACTGAAGAACCAAGAAGGAAGAGGTTGGGCTCACAGGTTAATGTCTCTCACCGATAAAGACATCATTTGGACTTGCAGAGGTTTGGATGAGATAGCTATTATTGATCGATGCGGGGAGTATCCTAATGTTCCTCTGATTGGTACTCAAGGAGGGATCTCTTACAATCCATGTCTAGCACTCCGTCAGTTTGGAAGAGCAAGAAGAGCAGGCCCCCATGAGATGTTGGTGCCTCACATCAGTTTCGAGTTTCAGGTGGATAGTGACGAGCTGCGTCGTAGGTTCATCAAGGCTTGGGACAAGGTTCATAAAGCTGACCCACAAGAGCTAGGGCCAAAGACTTCTTTACCTATGGAAGCCTACCACAAATGGGTCCGCATCCGTGCTCAGAAGTTAGGCATGCCGTATGAAGCTGTCAGACCCGTCATTCTTGAGTGTCCTGATAAAGATGGTGTTCCTCCAACTGTCCTTTCTCCTCAGATACCTACTGATTATGAGACATTGAAGAGATCTTGGTCGCAACTGCAAGAAGAACGGGATTCTTACCGGGAAAAGTTCAACGAGCAGGAATCAAAGATCCAGAAGCTGACAAAGCAGTTGGAGAATGAGAGAGCTCTGAATGCCTACCTCCGTACTGAGAAGAGGAGACCATGGGATCAATGAGGAATTCTGAATGTGCCTTTACAGTTTTTATTTCCTTTCCAGTTGTTTCATTTCATGTAAACGCCTAAGGGCAACTTGTTGAATAATTTCAGTTGCAAAGTTGAATCTAATGAAGTGTGTTCCTTTTTGTTTACAAAGTTGATTCCCGATTGTCTTTGAAAACATAATCCATACGCATTTCATACATCATGTGCATAGAAGGTTTTTCCCCTTTTCAGGTTGCTTACAGTTCTTCGCTGTTTATTTCAGCATCATGAATCCCGGATCTGAATCAACAGAGACATCAATCAAGGCTCTTCAGGTGCAGAATGCACAATTCCAAGAACTAATCAAGGGTCTGGCTAAAGGCCAAGAAGAATTGAAAGCTATGCTCCTGAAGAAGGAGAAGAAGAAGAAGAGAAGAACTGTTCTGTTCAACTCAGGCCGAAGGTTTGGTAACACTCTACAACATGAAGAGGCTGGTTCTTCTGTTGGCAAGAGTCCTTCTCAGGCAGAAGTCAAGGTTCCTACTCCAGTGGTCTCCGACAACGAGACAGATTTTGATGAGGAACAGTATCCTCCTGCAGATGACAGGTACAAACAACTGGAGGACAGGTTGAAGGCTATGGAGGTGCAACAGGCACCTGGGCTGGATTTCGGAGATCTGGGTTTGTCGACTGGTGTAATTATCCCGCATAAATTCAAAGCACCCACCTTCTCCAAGTATGACGGGGCATCTTGTCCCAAGCTGCATTTGAGGTCCTATGTTCGGAAAATTCAGCCGTACTCTGCGGACAAGAATCTATGGATCCACTTCTTCCAGGAGAGTCTTTCAGGGACTCATCTCGAATGGTTCTATCAGCTGGATGGGACCAAAGTTCGTAACTGGGAGGAGCTGGCTACTGCTTTCTACAAGCAGTATCAGTATAATGCCGACCTTGCTCCTACGCGTACCCAACTCCAGGGTATGTCGTTAGGATCAAGTGAAGGTTTTAAAGAATATGCGCAGAAATGGAGGGATCTCGCTGGAAGGGTACAACCACCTCTGACTGATCGGGAACTTGTGGACATGTTCTTGGGGACCTTGTCTGGTCCATTTTATAACCACCTGATTGGGAATTCGTCTGCTGGATTCACAGATCTTATCTTGACTGGAGAGCGAATAGAAGCTGGCATCCGGTCTGGGAAAATTCAAGAAGCTGCACATTCTGATAAGAAGCCTCATCAGGGGAAGAAAGAATCCAATGCTGTGCACGGTAAAAAAGGCCGTCATGAGACCGGGGCAATCCAGATTTCCAATCCCGGACCTGCTCAACAAGGACAGGGGCAACAGCGAAAGGAGAAACGACAGTATACCAAACTCAACATGTCGTTGGATCAAGCACTGCAACAAATGTTGAAGGCAGGGTTGATCACCTTAAGGGCTCCTCTCCGGAATCCGAACACTTCTGCACCCAACTATCATCCCAACGATAGGTGCGCATATCATTCAGATAGCCCGGGGCATACTACAGACAACTGCTGGCCTCTCAAGAACAAAATTCAAGACATGATCGACGCCGAGGAGATTCAGTTTGAAGTGTCTGAGACTCCGAACATAATCACTGCTCCGTTGCCCAATCATTGAAGACCTTTTGTTTATTTGAATTTTTGAGTTGTATTTTTCTTTGCTTATACAAACAATTAATGTCATAGCAAACTCTTTTATTCTATCAATGCATCGCATATGTCTGTTTTGGGGAATTAATACAATTATTTTTGTTATATTCTTTTCATATTTTTTCTGATGTCAACCCTCGGTTAATAACTCTGAGCCTCTTGAGGGAGGATGACGAAAACGATACCGCGATCATTACAGTATGCTTTTGAACAAACCCCGCTGATGAGGTACAGGCATTGTTTCAGTTCCTAAACACTGGAGTTATAAGGATGATAATCCCTCGTCAACCCATCTGAGCCAAAGAAGTAGGAGTTTTATTTACGAAAATTGAAACCCTTAATCATAACCTGGGGCAGGGTAGTTCCCTCAGTTGATCCAAGTGCATGACGAATGGCACCGAAGAGATCTTTACGAAACGAACAAAGACAGTAATGGTTCAGAACAATCAAAAGGACAGGCAGTCATTATCCAGACAAAATTCATTCATAAATGAAAAGCCCAAAAAGTCTAAACCTACAAAGGAGGCTTACAAAACTGGGGCATCCCGCTGACTGTAACTCCAAAAGGAAACAGTTCAGGCAAAAAAAGAAAGAGGTCCTACAAACCCTCAACAAGAAAGGAATGACTGCCTATTCAAAAATAAATCATCAACATCTGAACCATTATTGGAATATCAAAGCAAAGACTCAAACAAGGTCTAACGTATGATCAACTGAGTTTAGGGTTGGAGAACATCACGAAGAGCGGGTGGGTACAAATAATTTGAGCCTTTATCCTTTGTTTCTTAAACCGTGAACCAGGCCACGTTATAACCCGTAAAAGTCCTAGCTGAAGCACGGGTTAATTCGAAAGCATACTGTTACGAAAGGTATCCTGACTCCTGAAGGCCTACGGTAAAATAACGAGTTGACATCACGTTTTACAAACATTTACTTGTTTTATGAAAAAGAATGCATCTTCAAAATCTTCAAGACAGACATAAGCTTTGCATTTTTAACATAACTTTGTTTGCATATGACTTTTTGTTTGAATAGCAGGAAAATTCGCACAATAAAAGTCTAATGAACAAGAGTATCTCCAATCAAGGGGCATGGCACGACTATTGTCCATCATCTGGGGCAATCCAGTCAAGATTCGGAGAATCTCTCAAAGGCAAAAATGGCCTGGGGCAAATCTCCGCCTGAGTCACTTGGGGCATTTCAACAACAAATCTCGCCTGATCAAACATCTTCTGGTGACAAAACACTTCTAAACAGGGGCAACTCCCTACTTTCTGAGAACGGACATAGTCGGAAAATACTACGCACAATCAAAGACCCGCTAGGTTGACATACCTAGGCAAAAATAAGGGCTTCCCGGCGAACCAAAAGGGTTCGGGCAAAATAAGGGATGAAATGAAAAAATCTGTACACCCGGCAAGTCGAAAACCTGAAAAGGCGGCTTGGGCAAAAATGGGTATCCCGGTGGACTGAAAACCCGAAAGGGCGGTCCAGGCAAAAGTTAGGGATTAAAGCGTACGACTATGTCCTGCCATCTGCCTACCAGAAGAAGGTTTGTCCATCAACGATTATCAGCACCCCACAAGTGCCTCCCCCATAGAAACAGGGGCAATGAAGAGTGGTCTAAGCAATCTGATTGTTCTACCCTCCAAGGTATCAGGATAGGTTCCGTTGAAGATCACTTCCCCAGCATATCAAAACTCCCCAGGAGAGCCCAATCCAGTCCCACAGGAAATTTGGAAGTTCATCTCCCCAAGCAGCAAGTTTATCCCCAGTAAATTCTGGAAGCTTATCCCCTCGCAGAGCACGAACGCGTATCTCCGGCTTGATTTAAAGAGTTATTTCCTCAACAGGATATAACTGGGTTATCCTCAGCCAAAAGCCATGGAAAGAGCGTCGTCGACAAAGTCTTCTTACCCCAGCGAAGTCCATCAATACTTCCAACAACAAAACATCCTCAGCAGTTACTATCAAAAGCATCTCCCCACAGAGTATTTCTTCCCAGCATGGTCGCTAGAATATCTTTTTCTCCCCACAGAATCCTCCATTCGCCAAGTTTATTCCCCAACGGAGTTATCTTCGTCTATTGGAATTCTTGCAACTATTCTGCAACATCAGCCCAGGATACGACTTCCCGGCACCCGTCAAGGATTTATTTTCTTAGACAAACATACATTCATAAAACGTCACATACATCATTATAGCATGCATATGAATCTCATTAATTTTGAAGAGATACCGTTCATGCATCATGATTTTGCATACAATTATGTTTTGCCTTTTCAGGAAAAAGATCAATACAAATGACTACTATCAAACTATCGCAATTCTGTCTAGATATAGTTTCAGATATGATCCAGAGATGGTGACGTTCTGATGCTGCTTCCAGATTTCCTTCTAGATATAGTTTCAGATGTAAACCCAGCGATGGTGACGTTCTGATACTGCTTCCAGAATTCCTTCTAGATATAGTTTCAGATGTAAACCCAGCGATGGTGACGTTCTGATACTGCTTCCAGATTTCCTTCTAGATATAGTTTCAGATGTAAACCCAGCGATGGTGACGTTCTGATACTGCTTCCAGATTTCCTTCTAGATATAGTTTCAGATGTAAACCCAGCGATGGTGACGTTCTGATACTGCTTCCAGATTTCCTTCTAGATATAGTTTCAGATGTAAACCCAGCGATGGTGACGTTCTGATACTACTTCCAGATTTCCTTCTAGATATAGTTTCAGATGTAAACCCAGCGATGGTGACGTTCTGATACTGCTTCCAGAATTCCTTCTAGATATAGTTTCAGATGTAAACCCAGCGATGGTGACGTTCTGATACTGCTTCCAGATTTCCTTCTAGATATAGTTTCAGATGTAAACCCAGCGATGGTGACGTTCTGATACTGCTTCCAGATTTCCTTCTAGATATAGTTTCAGATGTAAACCCAGCGATGGTGACGTTCTGATACTGCTTCCAGAATTCCTTCTAGATATAGTTTCAGATGTAAACCCAGCGATGGTGACGTTCTGATGCTGCTTCCAGATTCCCTTCTAGATATAGTTTCAGATGTAAACCCAGCGATGGTGACGTTCTGATACTGCTTCCAGATTTCCTTCCAGAAATAGTTTCAGATGTAAACCAGATATGGTGACGTTCTGATACTGCTTCCAGAAGTCCTTTTTAGATGTTTCCCTCTCCGACGATGAGTGTGAGGTGATATTCTCTTATGGTCCCCTCTCCGGCAAGTGCGTGAGGTGGTAAGTCCTTTTCAGATGTTTCCCTCTCCAACGTTGAGTGAGGTGATCATTCCTTTCAGATTATAATTGCCTATGGTTCTCTGCCCAATACTGCGAAGATAATAATTCCCATCAAGATTTTTCTCAACGAGCGTTGTTGAGATTAAAGTCACCCAAGGTTCTCTTATCATTCATGCTAAGGCAGTAACCATTCCTGGTTCATTCATCAGCGTTTGAAGCTCCAGACTCAGCTCCTGTAACCAGTCAGGACACATCTATACCAAGCATCTAAAATCAGCTCCTACAACGTGTCAGGTACTCACTTTCTCTTTTGCAGGTATGCGGGTTCTCGCTAAGGAATCTCCCCCGTAATCAACATTTAGATGGCATCTATAAGCCCATCACCCTATCCAGCAATCTCCAAATGGCATCTATAAGCCCATTCCCCCCATCACAATGCCACCATGTGAGCGCAAATTTCTGGGCACTCTAGTGTCCAATCATCTTTTACCCTCGGATTACGAAAGGCGCGTCCGCCAATCTGCATCCTCAGGTCTAAGAAGATTGAACAGGGGCAACTGTTGTACCCCAAAATTTGCCCTCCCATATTCATCAAGATTTGTCAAGTCAAGGTCACAAAATTCCCCAAGGGTTGTGCAGCTCAACTGTCTCCTATACAGTCAAAACTAGGGTTTGTGTTCTGATCAAGAAATTGAAGGTTTCAGGGGCCCAATCAAGTCTCATATGCTCACAAATGTGGTCAAACATCCTCATGTCAAGTTTCAAGGCATTCAGCTCAAAATTGCACAGTCAAAACCCTAGATTGCACTACAGTCAACTGTAGGGGTAAAATGGTCATTTGACAGTCAAAAGTTCAAATTTTTGGTCAACATATCATTTTGAAGCCACAAACATCATTTGATCAATGCTTGATCATGATTCTCAAAATTTGGCTCAGAAATCATCAAAGATGCAAAAGTTACTATATTTGGACAGCTGAAAAAGTCAACTGAAATTGACCAGGGCATAACTTTCACATGGATTATCAGAAAAATTCCATCCAAAGCTCATTTTGAAGAGAAAGACATTTCCTACAACTCATCTTCATATTCCAAGTCCAAGAAATGCTCTCACAAAAAGTTATCAATTTCAACATTATAGGTCATTTTCAAAAGTCAACAAAAAGGGACTTTAAGTCAAAGGCCATAACTTGAGATTGGTAAATCAAAATGACATGGGACCAAAGGCATTGGTTAAAGGACTCAAAGACCTTTCCAAAATGTCCAAGAACATGTGAAAAGCTTAAAAATTGAGCAAGTTATGCCTTGTGGAAGTTGGGAAATGTTTGGGAATTTTGAAAAGTCAACATTGATGCAAATGATCCAAAAATGCTAATGGGCCCATTTTTCTTCCAAGTTTCTTCATGCCAAGCCTATGCACGACCATTAGGCCCAAAGGGAAGTATTTTCTCATTTTTTAATTATTTATTTGAATTTATATTAATATTAATTCATTTAAATTATTTAAATATATAGAAAATATCTAACTTGACCTAATGAATCTTTTTGTACACATTTTAGGCTCAATAATTCGTGCCTAAGCCAATTTGGAAAGATTTGGAGCATTGGGATATGATTTGTGCAAAAAACAACATGAAAAAAAGATGTGAAAAGATTCTTAACAAAATCAAATATCCAAACAATGAATGCCTTGGATTTTGTCAAGTTTTGTTGACCTAGCATGCTCACTACATATTCAGAATGAAAGACCTAATGGCATGAGACGAGAAGCTGCGCTCAGAAGCCATACACAACATTGAAAATTTTCCATAAAAATACAAAACTGATTTCAAGGTTATAGGTGGTTTTAAGCCCTAATACTCATCCCAAAAGCTTGCTCGTGGACTCCTGATCATATCCCAACTCCAAACATCCTTCAAAACTCCAGGAATTGGTAGAGATAACTCAAACTGTAAAGCAAAATTCTTGAAATCGTATAGCATAATTCAAGCATCTTTTTGCATTTTTCTTTATTGATTCATGCTCATAATGATGTTTCTAAGCTAACCAACGTATTCAATTTTGTTTTTGTGCCATATATGCGAATCTACCATGTTTGGATATTAGGGTTTGCAGGTTTTAAAATTGGGGTTTTTGCAATCAAGAAAAATCAAAGCTTCAGACCATGGCTATTGAATTCAGTGCATTGAGACGGACATAAACCAACCTTCGCGAACAATTTATATGCACTATAGCGCTATTCGCTATTTCTTCTAAGGCTGCCTAAACCCACGCATAAAAAACCGTGGCCTTTGTTTTGTGGTTTCAGGAAAATTGGAGAAGATGACCTCGTGTCCAATGGTCATTGGTGCTTTTGAAATTCGCGCGTTTTTAACCTACTAACATTGTGTTTTATTTACTATATTTATATGTTATTATATGTTAAATTAAAAGCGTCTGGTTCAGTGGTGCAGGTGTCACTTTGCAAAGTCCAAGACCTGGGTTCGAACCCCAGGTCTGTATCATTCTCAACAATATTTTTCCAAAGACGTTCCCATGCAATACAGGTATGAAGGCGCATCATATACCCCAGACCAAGCCTTGACACGTCCCCCTGGAGATCAAACCAAAGGCTTAGATTTGAAGAGTACCATGTACCTCAGTCAACGCTTCAGCATACCATTCAAAAAGTCAAATGGACTTAGGATATTTTGGGCCAGAACTTCACAATTGAAACCTCCAATTTGGGGCTACCCCCCCTGGTTTGCTTTTCTTTTTTATATTTTTATTTTCTCAATTGTTATGTTACTTATTTTTTTTATTTGTTTTAATTAATTAATTATTTTTTAATAGAATATAAAAACATCACAAAAAAATCAAAAAAAGATAAAAACATAAAAAATATTTATTTTATTTATTTTCTTGTAAATAATTAACATGTGAATAAATTTAGTTTTAATTAGGTCATAATTTTAATCCTTTTAATAACAAAATCCAAAAATAGAATTAGGTTTAATTTTTATTCCTTTTAATTTCTTTTCTTAATAATAATATTTATTTATTTTCATAAATTAAATGCATGTAAATTAATTTAGAGTTAAATTAGGTTAAAACTCAATATTTTCGCAATAAATTCAAAAAAACATTAGAACTAGGGTTTAGCATTTTATTTTTAATTTCAATAAATTCTTTTTTTCTTTTAAATCTAAAAAACACAAAATACCAAAAAACATTTAATTTTTAATTTTTATTCTCATCAACTTTTAATATTTTGCAAAAGGGTCCAACGCCCGTCGCTTTAATTATTTTATTTCGCACATTACTTTGTCGCTTATTATAATTATGTACATGTCCCTAAGCCTTGTAACAATTTTACTTTTCGCACTTTTATTCGCTTTCTTTATTTTTCCGCTAAATCGGGTCCGGTTTAATTTTGGCGATGTGGACCCGCGCCATTTGTAATAGCCTTAGATTTATTTTTCGCAAACTTTATAACTGTTAAATATGCATGCAAGAATGAATGGCCCTAACTAAAATCAAGCGTAGAACACAAATAAACATGACAAGACAAATAACTGAAACATGACACACAATTCGCACACACCACCCCTAGGGTACGCCTCACTGTTGCCTTTCGAAAGGTGATCGTCGAGTAGAGGACGTCTTAGTAAGTCCTCATGATCCGGGAACCTGGCATGAGGGTAGCTTCTAAGGTGTCTTCCCATTGCTCCAGTGATCACCATGTCCCTAAACTCGAATTGACCCGAACACCTCCAACGGTGGTGCTACCTACCTCTCAATGGTGGGATGGCACTACTTTTAAGGACATCTACACAGACGAATTCCTTAGGGTAGGTAGACGACTCATGGATACTTGCTCTCTTCAAAACAAACAAATAATACTTTTCACCAACACATTTTCAAAAGCTTTCAAAGCAAATTTTTCAAACACTCTGACGTACGAGTCGAACTGAAATTTTTCAAAGAAACTTTTTTAAACCCACATTGAAAAGCAAGCACACATTTTTGAAAACACAAATGAGCAAGTATCTAAGAGCCCATGGATAACCATGGATAGAAAGGGTGCTAACACCTTCCCTTTCTATAACCTACCTCCCGAACCGAGAGCAATCTCATAAGGAATTTTTCTGTGCTTTTGTCCTTTCCATTTGGAGAAAATAAAAGACAGTGGCGACTCTTGCTTCCGCGACATTTCGCGAACCAGCGTTAAACAGTCAGTTCCAGATCCACCGATCACAGTTATGTCATAAGGTGGGAGAACTGACTTGGTATGTTTGCATTTGATCGCAATTGTTGCGGTTAGCAAGAGTCGCCACCGACTTTTCTTTTATCTAAAACGAAAGGTTAAAAAGAACAGGAAAGACCTTTGAGATTATTTCTTGAGTTCGGGCGGTAGATTATGAAAAGGGAATGTATTAGCACCCTTTTCATCCATAGTTATCTATGGGCTCTTAGTTGCTTTCTATATCACTTGATTTTGTTTGAAAATGTGCTTAGTGGTTGTTTTTAAAAGTATTTTTGAAAAGGTGCCTTCGTTTAGGCGAACTTTGTAATGATTCTCGTTTCGACAAGAATGTATACAAAGTGTTGGACTTTTGAAAATATTTCATGTTTTGAAAGTGTTTGGTGTGTGTTGGTAAGGATGTTTGTTTTTGAAAGTGAGCAAACAACTAAGAACGTTTCTACCTACTCAAAAGTCTTTATTCTTTTCCTTCTTTCCTTTGATATTGCTATCTTACCATTTATTGGTAAGAAGCCTTATCTTTGGATGTAAAGGGACGGGCGTGGGTCATCGTATAGTCATGATAGCAATGTTGTGAAATATCTTAGCATTTCTATTTGAGCGACTAAGATCATTTGAAAGGCAACATTTGTAGCGTCATCGAGGGACTATGATCTTGTATTTTTGATTTGTTTTTGCTAAGACTTCCCCCACATGCGTAACATGACCATTTTTTAGGCAACAAGTGGAGTTAACCTTAGGGGTACATGTGTGAATATTGTATTTGATTTGCATGCATTTAATCTTTGATTAAGGTTAGCTACTTGTTGGTTTTATCTTTTCATACAAACCCTAATTACTAGCTTTTATATGAAAGCGATAAATTGTAGGAAAATAAATATTCTACATTATTACAATCATTAAGGGGATGGGGTGTACAAATTTACAAATGGGGATTGCAAGAAATTAAATTCCTAATTATCTATTACAATCATATTGAAATAATGTACAAGAAATGTAAAATGGACTTGTTTATTTTTTGTTAAGAGAAGAAAATAAGTTTGCTTAAGAAAATATTTTTAGTCTTTTGGTTTCAAAAGAAATAAAAATAAAGTATGTGAATATAAAAATGTTTTTTTTGTGTTTTTGGTTATTGAAAATAAGAATGATGATGAAAAATAATAAGAGAAAAAAGGGGGTCAGAATCAGCGTGTGGCTGAAAGGACAGAAATAAGAGGCAGAAACTCTAACTCTGATGTGCTACAAATCAAAAATAACATGTTAGCAGAAATAGTGAGGGTCAGAAGTTTTTGGTCTGGGTACACTGAAGTTCTGTGGTTGTTGGGAACAAAGGAAAGTCTGGAAGTTTTGATTGCTGAAGGAGTCTAGAAACTATAGTGCAACTGGGAATCTATAAGTTCTAATATCACTGGCAAGTCAGAAGTTTTGGTTGTTTGAGAGAGTGAGGTCATAATGATGTTGGGTGAGGATATCTAGAAGTTCTGGTTTAGGAATAATTTCTGACAGATAAATGGGTGTAAATGTAAATAAATAAACTAAAAAGATGCTTCTGGGGTTAGAACCAAGGATCCTTAGCACTAATGTCTTATGCGCACGCTTTCAACCATTGGGGTGGTTGTACATCCGGTATTAAAAGCAAAAGCATAAACATGTATCACAAAGTAAACTCTGATGATGAATTTCAACTTCTTCTCCATGCTAATCATAACATCTGCAGCTTAGTCATTTCTCAACAAAAGAAAATAGAAAATGCAAACATAGCAGTTATGGCAGGTTTTTTATCATGGTCTCAAAAACATAAAAATATCAGGACTGTGAATCAGAAGCAAACATGTATTTTGGTGATCCTAATTCTAAATCCTAATTTCCTCAAGAAGTTCTGAACTAAAAATCTCTCTACTTAGGTGAAAAATATATGAAGTCTGTGAATATGTACAGAATCAGAGTCAGGATGTCTACATTGTATTTTTGGACATGCAATTCTAACAATGCCTAAGTAATATGACGAGAGTTAGCAGAAGCTTACCTTGCAGCTGGAAAATGTCTTATGATTTAGAACCTGATTCTGACTGTTGTGATGTTCTGGTCAGCTTTCTCACGTGCTCAGAAAGTTAGAACAACCCTTAAGTTGAGCTATAAATGGATGGAAATTCTGGAACAACCAGGAAGCAAAGTTTTGATTTTAAAATGGAAGTTGTGGAGATTGAATTGCAGTCTGAAAACAGAAGTTGGGATCGTTTCTAAATGTATATCAGAAACTGTGTTGATGATTTGGTCAAGAAACACTTGAGGAATATTGGAATTTAAATGCAAAAATCAAAGACTAACAGGTTTTGTATTTGTGTTTGCAGTTTCGGATTCTTGGAATTTTTAGCAAGGTTTATAGGCTTTTTATTTTCAATTTTTATACCTCTTTACAGTTGCAAATGAAGTTCAATTTATAGGCAAGGATTTTGTAGCTTGGAGAGGTCAAGGGTACAGCCATCATATGCTAGGCGCAGACTTGTTCTTGAAGCAAGTTCAAACAAGTATGGTGGTTAGCAGCTTTAGTCGCGCTTAACCTGGATTTGTAAGTAGGAATTAAGGAAAAATTACCCTCATAGGCAAAAGAAAAGCATGGACCCAACATTAACTTGTACAAAAGTTTGCTTTGCCAGGACAGCAATGGTACTTCTATCTCACACGTGGTGAAATCCTTTGGATAAAGACTCAAAAGTGGGTGTGAGCATTAAATGATGATGAGATTTATCAAAACAGAATCCTGCAAAACGAGATTATGTATCATAGCTTAATTATGGATCAGAAGTTCAGCATCAACGCAACCTAGAACGAACATCCAACTTCTGATCTTTGAATCTCTTTACTTCAACATGTTCTGGGTGAGTTCTCGGAATTTCCAGAAAGCTTGTAACACGCTTTGTAGACTCTCTTTGAGTTACTCTTGCAAATTCTGGTTGAACCTTCGTGAAAACTGGTCCAGAAGTTCTAACCAAATCCTGTCTTGGAAATATCCAAAATTTACTGAGTGTTTAAGTTTCAGGGACGTATCTTTGAAGAAGTATAACTTAAAATCCCAGCATTTCTAGAAGAAGTTATGTTTTGGAATGTTTTAGATCTTGTTGAGGTCTACAACTCTCGTGTTAGAAGTTCTTCCAGAATCAACTTACATCATGGTGAAAACCTGGCCAGAAGTTCTGAATTTATCATATTTCCTAAACACTTAGAAAAATTTCTAAGTATTTAGAATTTTGACTTTTTCAACATGATCTTTACTTTTGATTTTCTTAATGAAACAAACTTTATATCCCAACATGTCTTGATGAAATATGATTCTTGAAACTTGATTTTGATTCAAAAGTCAAAGTTTGACTTTTCAGTGTGCAATTGACCATTTTACCCTTGTGCCAATTCCAAACCTAAATTGATGTACTAGTGCTGCAAACTTGAGGTCATGGGAGATCTTGTGAGAATCCTTGAGAAATGAGAGGGAAAATTTTAGGGTACAACAGCTGCTCCTGTTCAATCTTCTTAAACCTGAAGAGTTAGATTGGCACGCCTGCCATTCGTGACTTGAAGGTGGAAGATGATTGAACACTAGAGTGCCCATAAATTTGCACTCGATGATATGTTAGTTGACTGTGTAGAGAATGGGCTTAAAGATGCCATTTGGAGAAATGATGGAAAGTTGTTGGAGATGGGTTTATAGATGCCATCCAGGGTGAATGTTGACAGAAATTAGACTAAGTCTAAATTTTTGACTTCAACTGGAGAAGAATCAGAATAGATCTTTGGAGTGATCTATCTGAACCAGAGAAAAAATCTACCGGAAAGAATCAGGATAAATTGTTAAGAGATTTAAACTGAAATAGTAGATGTAGTGGGATGAGTAATTAGAATAATATCCATAAATGGATTGTATCTGACTCGTATCTGAAAGATATACTGAATGATCGTCAGAATAACATTCGTATCTGGATCGTATCTGGACTGTATTTGAAAGGTATGTTGAATGAGTGTCAGAATGACATCTGTATCTAGATCGTATCTGGATTGTATTTGAAAGGTATGTTGAATGAATGGCAGAATGGCATCCGTGTCTGGGTCGTATGCATTTAGGAGAAAAATCTAGAATAAGCATCAGAATAATATCCGTCTCTGGATCGTATCTGAACTGTTTCGGGGGTAATCTGGAGTAAGTATCAGAATGTCAGCCGTATCTGGATCGCATCTGAAACGTTTCTAGAAGGAATCTGGAGTAAGTATCAGAATGCCAGCCGTGTCTGGATCACATCTGAACTGTTTCTAGAAGGAATCTGGAGTAAGTGTCAGAATGTCAGCCGTATCTGGATTGCATATGAAATGTTTCTAGAAGGAATATGGAGTAAGTATCAGAATGTTAGTCGTGTCTGGATCGCATCTGAACTGTTTCTAGAAGGAATCTAGAGTAAGTGTCAGAATGTCAGCCATATCTGGATCGCATCTGAAATGTTTCTAGAAGGAATCTGGAGTAAGTATCAGAATGTTAGTCGTGTCTAGATCACATTGAGCTGTTTCTAGAAGGAATCTGGAGTAAGTATCAGAATGTCATCTGTGTCTGGATCGCACCTGAATTGTTTCTAGAAGAGTGTGTGAGAAGGAGCTCGTATAGGATTGCTTCAGTTGGTCGTGTAGATAATTTCCCTGTCTTGTTTCAGGTATTAATCTCTGACCTCAGAAAGAAAGATAGTTTTCCTGGCTTGTTACAGGTATTAATCTTCAATCTGCACATGTAGATATCTCTCTTGGCTTGTTATAGATATTAATCTACAATAAGTTATTCTCAGATAGTTTTCCTGGCTTGTTACAGGTATTAATCTGGAACTGTTGGAAATTGTTGATGATAGTTATCTGTTGATTGACCTTTTCCTGAAAAGGTAAAATGTTAGTTGTATGCAATGCCATGATGTACGAGATGCATTATGTAATGATGTTCTCAAAATGACGCTATGTTGTATGCATATATCATGTATGTTATATGATGTATGAATGCGAAGCATTGTTGAAAAGTAAATTTGTCTGGGAAAATAAATCCTTGACAAATGCTAGGGAGTCTTGGGAAAATCCCAGACTGCCATTGTGGATGAAGGGTGTGCTCCTCTTTGGACCTTGTTTTAGGATATTTCCACTGGTGATTCCTGTTTTGTTGTTTGAGGAGAATCTCCGTTGGGGAATACTGATTTCACTTGAGAAGAAAACTTAGTGGAGGACGTTGATTTCTGCTTGGGGAAAGGAGTTTAGGAGTCTTTGTTGCTCTACTAGGGAGTTATCTCTTGAATGGAGAGGAAGAAATTTTAGTTGTTATCCGGTCGAATTCCCAACTTCACAATAACTTGCTGGGGATAAAGAAGTTAATTGTTACCTGGTCGAATCCAGGCTTTATAGTAACTTACCGGGGGTTGTAAAGCAGACTATTGGGGAGAAGAGTTGTGGCCCCTTGATTTGTAGCAATCGGAGAGGTAAACTCAAGCTGGAGAATTTGTAGTTTGTTGGGGAAATAAACCTTGTCACCAGTCTGGCGGAGAGGAGTCTTCTTTTGGCAGAAATCCTCGAAGATTCTTGAGATCAACTCAGTGGAGGAGTAGTTTTCAGAGATTGAAACTCTGGTTGGGGGTCATCCTATGAAAAGGACTTTGTGGGGAATTTGTCATTGCCCCTAGTAGCAAGTGTTTGTGGCACTGCCAGGGAATGTTTGATTGTACGTAACCCTTTGTTAGGATTCGTGTTTAATGCCCCAAGTGATTCATATATAGACCTGCCCCTGGTATATTCAACATTTCTTGAGAAATTTCTTGGAATCTTGATAGGACTTCCCCTGGTGTGTTGGATAGTGACACATAATGCCCTTTTCTTATAGGAGATCTGTTATTGGAAGTGCCTTCCCATTTGAAATGATTTTTCTCTTTGAGAGAGATTTTGTTCACTGGATATTCATCGTGTGAATTCTCCTGTTGTCAAACAAATATCCATATGCAAACAGCGATATTCAAATAATGCAAAATTTATGCTTGTCTTGAAGTTTTGAAAATGCGTTTTTAGCAGATAAAAGAATTTTTGTAAGAAAAATCAACTCAAGATTTAGAGTAAAGCCTTACAGGAGTCAGGATACCTTTTGTAACAGTGTGCTTTCAAATTAACCCATGCTTCAATTATGAATTTTGAAGGGTTGTAACGTGGCTTGGTTCACGGTTTAAGAAACAAAGGATAAGGCTCAAAGTGTATTTGTACTCGCCCGTTCTTCATGATGTTCTTCCGTCCTAAATTCAGCTAATTGCACGTTCGAACTCCAATGACGTTTTTGGTGATGGTTCAGTCAAGTTAAGTTTGTCAGAAAGCAGCCAATTTTGTAACATTTTTCGTGTTATTGAGGATTTTTAGTGACCTCTTTTTTTGATTTATTATCCCTGATTTTGCTTGACTGTTCTTGTTTTTGAGATTACAGTCAGCGGGATGCCCTAGTTTTTCTTAAGTTTCCTTCGTAGGTTTTGACTTTGTGGGATTTTTTTTTGAGAAATAACGACTGCCTATGTGACAAGGAACCATCATTGTCTTTTGATTCCAGAGGAATGTTTTTGATGTCATTCGTTGTATTACGAAGTGAAAGTTTACGATTGAACGCGCATTTGAATTAACTGAGAGACTACCCTGCCCCAGGTTTTAATAAAAGGTTTCAATTTGTGTAAAAAGGAAACTCCTACTTCTTTGGCTCAAAGGGGTTGACTAGGGATTATCTTCATTATAACTCCAGTGTTTGGGATTTGAAAGAACGCATGTACATCGTCAGCAAGGTCTGTCCAAAAGTATATTGTATGAGATTAAGGCATTGTTTTCGTCATCCTCCCTCTAAAGGCTTGTAACTTTTGAAACAAGAGTTGAATATCATAAAGGGAGTAAACAACATAGTTTAAATGTAATGAAAACGAATGGATCAATTCAAGACAAACATATGCAATGCATTAATGAAACAGAGTTTGACATTAATAGATAAGTGTTTGAACAAACAAAAGAAATTACAATTAAAATTTCAAAAATGAACAAAGCGCTCTTGATGATTTGGGAAAGGAGCAGTGATCACGTTAGGAGCCCTGGAGGGTCGAATTCAATCTCCTTGGCATCAATCATGTCTTGGATCTTGTTCTTCGAAGTCCAATAGTTGTTCGTGTCGTGTTCGGGACTATCAGAGTGGTATGCGCACCTTTCATTGGGATGATAGGTAGGAGAAGAAGTGTTGGGGTTCCGGAGAGAAGCCTTTAACGTAATCAACTCTGCTTTCAACATGTGTTGTAGCACTTGAGCCGGTGGCATGTTGATCTTAGTGAATTGTCTTTTAGGCACGACCTTCTTACGTTTATGCCCCAGTTGTCGTTGTTGCACCGATGCAGGATTGGAGATCAGGACTGCCCCCACATGTTAGTCATCATGGTTCTGGTTAGGACCCTTTTGGCTGTAAACAGCATTGGACTCTCTCTTCCCATTGTATGGCTTTTTATGAGCATCAGAGGATGAAGCACCTTGGATCTTTCCAATTTTGATGCCGGCTTTGAGCCTTTCACCATTCACTATTATCTCGGTGAACCTGGCTGAGGAGCTTCCGATTAAATGATTGAAGAAAGGTCTCGTCAAAGTTCCCATAAATATGTCAATCAGTTCCCCGTCAGTTAAGGGTGGTTGCACCCTGCCAGCCAAGTCTCTCCATTTTTGGGCGTACGCTTTGAATCCCTCGTTGGAACGTATGGTTATGTTCTGCAACTGCACACGAGTTGGTGCAAGATCAGCGTTAAACTGTTATTGCTTGTAAAAAGCAGCAGCTAGATCTTCCCAAGTGTGAATGTGGGAACTCTCCAAATGATAGAACCACTCAAGTTGAATCCCCGATAAGCTCTCTTGGAAGAAATGGATCCAAAGCTTCTGATCAGTGGTGTGTGGTTGAATCTTATGGAAATAAGATTTTAGATGCATCTTAGGATAAGAGACTCCATCATACAGGGAAAAGGTAGGGATTTTGAACTTTGGTGGGATGACCACTCCAGAAACCAAACCCATGTCTCCTAAGTCCAAACCAGTCACAGCTTGGATCTCTACAGCTTTTAGTCTATCTTTGAGCTGTTTGTATTTTTCATCTGCTGGTGGATATTAATCCTCAGAAGAGTCATCGTTATCAGTAGCTATGTTATCTATAATGCTTCCAGCTTCCTCTTCTTGACTGTCTTTAGAAAAAGCATCTTCTTTTTGAGCTAGTTAGGCATGCCCCTTGGACCTTCTTCTCATGTTGAGGATGATAGACTTTTTCTTCTTCTTGCTCTCTTTGGTGAAGAGTGTTTTCAGATCTTCCTGCCCCTTGGCCAAGTTCATGAGTGCTTGCTGGAACTGAGCGTTTTGAGCTTGGAGATCTTTAACGGTTTTCTCTAGAGCCATTTCTTACTGAAATAAACAGTAAGCAGATGAGAAAGCCTGTACGAGAAAACCTGTTATGATGACATGCATGACATGTGGATGCAATGTTTTCAAGGATCTCGCGGGGTAAACACAAGAAGATGTTAGAAATTGAACGTTGATCAACAGCTTTGATTGGAGAACTTCGTATCGGTGGATGTCTTTCCACGAGAATCAAGCTCACCATGTCAAGTGTGTCGTAGCCCTTGACTCAAGTTACTGTGCTTTGGTCTTGACGGTGTTTGATTAGAGAATGAATCCTTTTTCCCCTTGATAGGCGTCTGGTTCAACATGAACCTGCATCATAGGCCCTTGAGACCCTTGAAATGGTTATTGAAAATGCTATGGTATGATGTTATGATGTTATGTACAAGTATGCAAAGTAAGTTATTATGTACAAATAATCATATACACATAAAGCAGACAAGTCCTTAGGTTTAGGCTTGCATGGAGTCTTATAGGTAAGTACCCTTTTGAAGTTTTAGTTGGCTCAACCTGTCCTAGTAATAGTAACCGGGTTTTAAGGGATCTCAATTTCACTGACCTTTATTTTAGGCATTGTCTTAGCACAATCAATCTTTTCTTGCGGCCGAGATATCCCAAAAGTCCAATCTCAATGAGTGTAGTATCGAGTATCAACCAATTTTCAGCTTTCCACCGAAACCGGTTATCTCACTACGTCCTAATGGCCAATTTGTCCAATTAAGGTTCTAAGGTCAGTTAGTGCTTCATGACGCCACTCAGCGGCCCCGTAATCTCCTTGATTCAACACAAGGGATATGGGTACCCATAAATGCATCACACTAACGTAGCCATTGTTTCAACCATATCTGTCTACACCGTACAGTTTCCACAATCCAATGCTACTTACCTAAAAAAGGTGTCCCAGATCCGGGTAGAAGATCAAAGTAAGCCCAAACAAGGAACCAAAATGTAAAGCAAGCAAGTCAAATAAGGAAATCAAGTAAATGTGATCCAGCCCTAAGGTAACCCCACTTTTAAATCTCCCCGGCAGAGTCGCCAGTTCTGTCATACGGTGGGAGAACTGACTTGGTATGTTTGCGTTTGATCGCAATTGTTGCGATTAGCAAGAGTCGCCGCCGACTTTTCTTTTATCCAAAAGGAAAGGTTGAAAAGAACAGGAAAGACCTTTGAGATTATTTCTTGAGTTCGGGGGGTAGATTATCAAAAGGGAAGGTATTAGCACCCTTTTCATCCATAGTTATCTATGGGCTCTTAGTTGCTTGCTAGATCACTTGCTTTTGTTTGAAAATGTGCTTTGTGGTGGTTTTTGAAAGTATTTTTGAAAAGGTGCCTTCGTTTAGGCGAACTTTGTAATGATTCTCATTTCGGTAAGAATGTATACAAAGTGTTGGACTTTTGAAAATATTTCATGTTTTGAAAGTGTTTGGTGTGTGTTTGCAAGGATGTTTGTTTTTTAAAGTGAGCAAGCAACTAAGAATTTTTTTACCTACTCAAAAGTCTTTATTCTTTTCCTCCTTTCCTTTGATATTGCTATCTTACCATTGATTAGTAAGAAGCCTTATCTTTAGATGTAAAGGGACGGGTGTGGGTCATCATATAGTCACGATAGCAATGTTGTGAGATATCTTAGCATTTCTCTTTGAGGGACTAAGATCATTTGAAAGGCAACATTTGTAGCGTCGTCGAGGGACTATGATCTTGTATTTTTTATTTGTTTTTGCCAAGACATCCCACATGCGTAACATGACCATTTTTTAGGCAACAAGTGGAGTTAACCTTAGGGGTGCATGTGTGAATATTGTATTTGATTTGTATGCATTTAATCTTTGATTAAGGTTAGCTACTTATTGTTTTTATCTTTCCATACAAACCCTAATTACTAGCTTTTATATGAAAGCGATAAATTGCAGGAAAATAAATATTCTACGCTATTACAATCATCAAGTGGATGGGGTGTACAAATTTACAAATGGAGATTACAAGAAATTAAAGTCCTAATTATCTATTACAACCATATTGAAATAATGTACAAGAAATGTAAAATGGACTTGTTTTGTTTTTGTTAAGAGAAGAAAATAAGTTTGCTTAAGAAAATATTTTTAGTCTTTTGGTTTTAAAAGAAATAAAAATAAAGTATGTGAATATTAAAATGTTTTTTTTTGGTGTTTTTGGTTATCAAAAATAAGAATGATGATAAAAAAATAATAAGAGAAAAAAGGGGGTCAGAATCAGCGCGTGGCTGAAAGGACAGAGATAAGAGGCAGAAACTCTGACTCTGATGCGCTGCAAATCAAAAATAACATGTTAGCATAAATAGGGAGGGTTAGAAGTTCTGGGTCTGGGTACACTGAAGTTCTGAGGTTGCTGGGAACAAAGGAAAGCCTGTAAGTTCTTATTGTTGAAGGAGTCTAGAAACTCTAGCGCAGCTGGGAATCTAGAAGTTCTAATACCACTGGCAAGTCAGAAGTTCTGGTTGTTTGAGAGAGGGAGGTGATAATGCTATTGGGTGAGGATATATAGAAGTTCTGGTTTAGGAATATTGTCTGACAGATAAATGGGTGAAAATGTCAATAAATAAAACTAAAAAGATGCTTATGGGGATAGAACCCAGGACCCTTAGCACTAATGTCTTATCCGTATGCTTTCTACCACTGGGGTGGTTGTACATCTAGTATTAAAAGCAAAATCATAAACATGTATCTCAAAGTAAACTCTGATGATGAATTTCATCTCCTTCTCCATGCTAATCAGAACATCTGCAGTTATGGCAGGTTTTTTACCATGGTCTCAGAAACATAAAAATATCAGGACTGTGAATCAGAAGCAAGCATGTATTTTGTTGATCCTAATTCTAAATCCTAATTTCCTCAAGAAGTTTTGAATTGAAAATCTCTCTACTTAGGTCAAAAATACATGAAATATGTGAATATGTACAGAATCAGAGTCAGGATGTCTACATTGTATTTTTGGACATGTAAGTCTAACAATGCCTAAGTAATATGATGAGAGTCAGCAGAAGCTTACCATGCAGCTACAAAATGTCCTGTGAGTTAGAACCAGATTCTGAATGTTGTGATGTTCTGGTCAGCTTTCTCACGTGCTCAGAAAGCTGAAACAACCCTTAAGTTGAGCTATGAATGGCTAGAAATTCTAGAACAGTCAGGAAGCAAAGTTATGATTTTAAAATGGAAGTTGGTGGAGATTGAATTGCAGTCTGAAAACAGAAGTTGGGATTGTTTCTAAATGTATATCAGAAACTGTGTTGATGATTTGGTCAAGAAACACTTGAGGAAAATTGGAATTTAAATGCAAAAATCAAATACTAGCAGGTTTTGTATTTGTGTTTGCATTTTCGGATTCTAGGAATTTTTAGCAAGGTATCAAGGTATTGTACCCCAAAATTTGCCCTCTCATATTTCTCAAAACATTGCAAGGAAAATCTCCAAGTGGCTCAAGATTGCTCAAGAGTTGGACAGTCAAGCTATCTCCTAAGGCAGTCAACCCCAAATTATGGTTTTGTGTTGCATCAATATCCTTGAGTCCAAATGACCTAAAATTCTCCCTAATGTCCTAATATGTTCTCAAGGTCATCCATGTCAAATTTCAAGCCTTGCAGAGGAAGTTTGCTCAGTCAATTGCTCAAAGGGTCCAAAAGTCGACTGTGCTAGGGCAAAAGTCAACTGTGACCTATAAATAGTCAAACCTCAAGATTTTTTTTGTCAACATTCTCATTTTGAAGGATATTTCATCATTTGGTCAAGGGTTGATCATGATTCATCAAGGATTGCTCAAAGTTCATCAAGACTCAAAAGTTGCTAAATTAGGGTTTTGTAGGAAAAGTCAAACCAACTTTGACTAAGCATAACTTTCTCATACTTTATGAGAAATGACCCATACAAATCTCATTTTGAAGAGGATGAAATTTCATACAATCCATATTCATACCCCAAGATCAAGAAATGCACTCACAAGAAGTTATAAATTTGGACATTATAGGTCATTTTTTAAAGTCAACAAAAACACCTTTTTTGCCAAAGCTTATAACTTTAGCATATAATATCAAAATGAGATGAGACCAAAAGGGTTGGTTAGAGGACATCTCAATATTTCTAAAAAGTCCAAGAACACTTCCAAAAGTTCAAAATTGAAGAAGTTATGCATTGTTGAAGTTAGGCATTTTTGCAAAATTGCCAAAAGTCAACTATCCCCAAAACTTCAAATTTTGTCAAATGGGCCCATTCTTTTCCACTTGATTTGAACTTGCCACATTGCACACGTGTCCTAGCTTCAGCCTTGTGTCCATTTATCAATTTTATTATTTTATTTGATTTTTTATTGAATTATGTCATTTTAAATCAAATTAAATCAAATAAAATCCAAATATTGATTGCTTGATATCTTTTTGGCTATTTCAGGACAGAATCATCATCATCAAGGGTATCAAACTCGTATCAAGCATTCCATGTGCAAAAAGATTGAGTTTTTGACAAATTTGGCAAGTTTTCAATGGTGGATCAAATCAAATCTCATGGCATTGATGTGCAAAGATTCAATCCATAAATGTTAACCTAACACATTCCATGATACATAAGGAAGCTAGAGGGCACGAAAGCAAGGCTAGAGGCTGCAGAAAGAAGCAAAGCAAAACTTGCAAAACTCACAAAAAAGTGTGAAACCAAAATCACACTTAGAGGCAAATTCAGAAGCCAAGAACGATCTCAGTCGTTTCCTTGACAATCACTGAAGCATAACCAACCCAAAGCCAGTCTCCATACACGCTCAAAAGCTCTGTAAGTATCTCAAAAAACCGCCCTTCTCTTGAATTTGCAAATCTTATTTCTTGCATCTTTTGCACAAACTATGGGCATATTCATGATCCTCATCAAATTTCCAAGCTTTCTGTATCACTCAATTTTATTTATCTGGCCTATAAAGCCAAGAACCGAATCTAGGGTTTTGTGGTTTGCTTTTTGGGCGTTTCCCTTACAGGTAAAATTAGCCCCAATAATGGCCATGGACATGACCGGAGGAGAAAGACGAGCACAACCATGGTCTTGGGAGGAATTTATATGGCCTGGAATTGATTTTAGGAATGACCCACGCATTTAGCTGCGGATTTAAATCCGCAGGTAAAGTTACAGGGTTTGAAGGTCAGGGACGATGGTGTGTCTCCCTCTGATTGGACCATTCAAACTTTTGCGCACTTTTTTTATTTTCTGGCAATATAACGCGTTTTGTCTTATTATTATTTTTGTTTAATATACTAACTAGTAACACACAATGGCCTAGTGGTGAACGCGTGCATCCAAACTCCTTCAGGACCTGGGTTCGAATCTCAGGTCCTCCAAATTGCATTTGTTGTTTTTCTACAGGTTATCCAGTGCAAATCCAAGCGTATGGCTAATCATACATCCTCAAATATCAAAACGCCAGATGGCCCAAGGTCAAATCTGGTGATCCAGGAGTGAGCGTCTACCATGGAACCAAGTCAAAGTGCACACACTGGATCTCACAAAGTCAGCCAGTCCAACACAATTGGGCCATGGAATTTGCTTCTCAAACCCCACTAATCAGGCCCACACCACTAACTCTTTCTATTTCTTTTTTTTACTTTAATTGTTTGTTTTATTATTTTTATTTAATTATTAACCAATTAAATCTTTTTCTTTAATAAAGTCAAAACCAAAAAATATTTTTCTTCTTAAAATCAAATTTTAATTTTAATTAATAAATACTAATTATATTAATTTAGTTTTAATTAGGATAACTTTAATATATTTTTTCAATAATTAAAATTAATTAGACCTAATTAGATTTTTACTAACATTGATTAATTTTATCTTATTTCTTTAAATACCAAAAAAACCAAAAATATTTATTTTTATTAATTAGTTTAATTAATTTAATTTAATAATTAATTTAGGATAGTTTATTTTCTTAAAAATTCAAAAACAAACAAAAAAAATCTTTTCTTTAAATAACAAAGGGTCAAAACCCTATTTGCGCTCGATTTAATTTCTCGCACGCGGTTTATTTTCTTCTATATCATATTGTATCCGCTCCCAGTTTGTAATAGCTTAATAGGACATTTAATTATTTTTATCGCTTTATTTATTTTTCCGCATTTAAATTTCAAAGGGTTGCTTTTGGCAATGTAAATACCCGACGCCTTGTAATTTAATTTCCGCAATTTATTTTCCGCAAAATATAACTGTTAGATGTTTGATAATAGGGATGCATGACAAGAATGAATATTTAACCTAAAATCAACTTAGATAACCATTAACATGTACAAAGATAAAATAACTGAAAATGACACACTTGCACATGCGCACTCTTAGGGTACACCCCGCTTGGTTGCCTTCATACGCGGTCATTGAGTATAGGAAGTTTTAGAGGTCACCCTCTTGTCCAAAGATCATAGTTGCCTCGAAACGGTTGCCTCAGATATTGTTGCCTCAAAAACAAATGATCTAAGACATTAGGGTTACCGCTAAGGCGTCCTAACATTGCTTTGGTGACCGTAAGTCCCTAAATTCGAATTGACCCTTAAACTCCAATGACGGTGCTACCTACTCATCAATAGTAGGATAGCATTGTCTAAAGGAAGACAACATAGAACAGTTCCTTTTTCGAGTAGGTAGATGGTTCTTAAGTACTTGCTCTTTCAAAAAAAAATATCTTTTTCACACTTACACTTTTCGAACAAAGTTTTCAAAAACACTTCATTACACTCTTGAGGACAGAAACAAGAGTTAAATCGAAGTTTTCAAACAAAAAACTTTTTCAAACCCACAAGCACAAAGAAAGCAATTTTGAAAACAATTGAGCAAGTACCTAAGAGCCCGTGGATAACCACGGATAGAAAGGGTGATAACACCTTCCCTTTCTATAATCTACCCCCCGAACCCGAGAAATATCTCGAAAAAGGAATTTTTCTGTGCTTTTTTCCTTTCCTTGTTGGATAAAATAAAAGTTGGTGGCGACTCTTGCTTACCGCTACATTTTGCGAAAACAAACGCAAAACGCAAACCAGCATTCCAAAAAACAATCAGTTCTTTCCCACCGTATCACAGAATTGGCGACTCTGCTGGGGATATTTAATAAGTGGGGTGTACCTTAGGAATAGTTCATAATGTTTTCAATTGCTTGACTTATATGCTTTATCTTTGTGGGCTTGAATCGGAGTTACTATAGATCCTAACCCGGATCTGGGGGATACCCTTTAGGTAAGTAGCAATAAACTGTGAGGGAATTGTACGGTGTAGACCGATACGATTGAAGCAGTAGCTACGTTGGTGTGGCACTTTAGTATGTACCGATATCCCTTGTGGCGCAACGAGGAGAATATGGGTCTGCTAAGGGGTCATTAAGCACCAACTGACCTTAGCACCTTTAATTGACCAACTTGGCCATAGAACAGTAGCAGTATGCTACACTCATTGAGACCAAACTCTCGCGATGATTCCGGCCGCAAGAAAAGGTTGCTAAACTGGAATTATGACCGATCGAGGGTGGTCAGTGATATTGAGATCCTCTAGAACCCGGTTACTATTTTTAGGATAGGTTTAAACCAACTGAACTGAAAGAGGGTAGTACCTAAGCTCCTTGCCAGCCTGAAATCTAAGGGCTCTCTGTGTGACTTGTGTGCCTTTACCATGTTTTCTATTTATGGATACTTTTGGTGTGCTTTCTATCATGACATCATGACATCATGACATCATAACATTGCATACATCTTGCATTGGACTAACCTATTTCAAAGACAGGAGGGATTCATCTTTGTTCTGTTTTATAGGTCATGGCACCTATGCGTAGGAACACCATCCGGATTAACTTTGTCCAAGTTCCCACTATGCTTAAAGAGTTGGTTGCAAAGATGTCAGATACTACCTCCTTCATCAGAAGACATGGGCATCTTCTCAGTTTGGTCACCTCCAAATTGGACGAACAGATGATGAGTGTCTGTTGCACCCCAAAATTTGCCCTCTCATGTTTTCCAAAGTCTTCCCCCTGCCTGGTTGATCACAAACTCTTGCCTAAGGAAAAATAAGATTTTTGAGTGGTACTTCAAGTATTTCGATTGGCATCCTGAAAGACACTTCGATTGACATTCTGGACAAGCATTTGGATTGGCATCCTGAAAGACCCTTCGATTGGCATTCTGAAAGAGTATTTCGATTGGCATTATGGACAAGCATTCGATTGGAATTATGTCAAGGCAATTTCGACAGGCATGTCAACCATGTCCTTCGATTGGCATGAACAACACCTTTTGATTGGCCTGTTAGCAGAGCCTTTCGATTGGAATCCTTCGATTGATATTTGGGCCAGGCCCATTCGAAGGGTACGCAGGGAGTCCATTCGAAAGAGGAAAATCAGGACTAATCGAAGAGCATGGCCTGAAAGCATTCGAAATCCAAACGTCCAGGTTCATTCAAGGGACACGAATGTTTCAAAAAAAGGAAATAATTTAATGTGTTTGATTTTTGTCCAGAGCGTTAAAGGCCTATTTTAATGGTTGTCCCTTGCCATTTTTGGGCACTCCCACACTCCTATAAATAGGAGGCCAGTGACACATTACAACAGACGAAAATTACACAAAAATCACAGGAAAATCACACACGAAAATATACAACGAAACACATAAAACTCTGCAGGAGAACACACAGAAAAATTGCCTCAAAGGGCCAAAGCAGTCCTTCAGATCAAAGGTGCCCATGCCCAGAAGCCCAGATCGAATGTGCCTGCATCCAGGAAGTGCCCAGATCGAAGGTGCATACATCCAGCAAACGTCCAAATCGAAGATCCAATCTGCTGGTAAGAAAGGGTAAATTATTCAACCTCATATTTGCATAATACATTCATACTTGTTGTTACCTCTGATTTGCCATCCTAGACAGGATCGAAAGGCCTGGGTTTGGCACCCAGGTCATGTTTTTCGTTTGCTAACACTTGCTGCAGACATAGCCTGAAGGGACCCAGCAAGCGCAGGATTGAAGGGCCTGGGTTCAATACTCAGGCGCTGCATTTTATTTCGCTCACATACTTTTGCAGGTATAACAGCCCAGATCGAAGGAGACACCTTCTCTGGATCGAACCCATTAGCATGCTGGATCGAAGGAGGCATCTCATTCCTGGATCGAAAGCCATGACCTCTATGATCAGAAGACAATCCTCTTCTTTGGATCGAAGGTCGCTCACCCCTTACTATCTGGCCCAATCGAAAGGACCAGGACCCTCTCTGGATCGAAGCAATCCATTCCCTCCCTGGGTCGAAGCTCCTTTTTTCCTTGGATCGAAGGATCCCTCTTGCATTTTATTTTTGTTTTCCATAGACTTCTTTTTTTATCTTTTTAATTAACCTTAAAATCAAAAACCACAAAAACATTAGGCTAGTTCTTTTTCTATTAAATTAATCTTGTTAATTAACCTTTTAATTATCTTAACATTTTTCCAAAAAAAAAACTAAAATTAAATAGATTTAGATTATTTTCCCAAAATAAAATAAAACAACAAAAAAGATTTTATTCTTAGAATTTTAGAGTTTATTTTCAGATTCGCGCGTTTATTTTATTGTAACTGCCTACTGGTTTGTAATAGCTTAAACTTTTACTTTACTGCTTTTTATTCCCCAATTTTGGACATGTAAATAATCCCCCTCCCCGAAGCCTTGTAATAGCGTAGGATTTACAATTCCCGCACTTTAAATCTTTGTACACTGCTTAGATGTATGCTAACTAGGATTGTATGACAAGATCTGTCTTAACTTAAAATCAACAATAGCTCACCATGACATGCAAGAGTAAAATAACTGAAAATTGACACACTTGCACATGCCACTCCTAGGGTACACCTCACTTGGTTGCCTCAAATGTGGTCATTAAGTATAGGATGTTTTAGAGGTCGTCCTTTGTCCCAAGATCATAAGTTGCCTCGAAATGGTCGCCTCGATAAAAATGATCTAAGACATTATGATTACCACTAAAGCGTCCTAACGTTGCTTTAGTGATCACACGTCCCTAAAATCGAATTGACCCGAAACTCCAACGACGGTGCTACCTACTCCTCAATAGTAGGATAGTATTGTCTAAAGGACATTTGCACAATTAAATTCCTTTTTGAGTAGGTAGAGGTTCTTAATTACTTGCTCTCTTTTAAAAAACAAAACAAAAACTTTTTGCACTTACACTTTCTTCAAAAACAAAATTCTTTTCAAAACCCACAATCACAAAGAAAAGCAAACCTTTTGAAAACATAGTGAGCAAGTACCTAAGAGCCCGTGGATAACCACGGATAGAAAGGGTGCTAACACCTTCCCTTTCTATAATCTACCTCCCGAACCCGAGAAACATCTCAAAAAGGAATTTTTCTGTGCTTTTGTCCTTTCCCTTGTTGGATAAAATAAAAGACGGTGGTGACTCTTGCTTACCGTGACACTTTGCGAAAACAAACGCAAACGCGAACCAGCATTCCAAAAACAGTCAGTTTTCGTTCCCACAGATCACAGAACTGGCGACTCTGCTGGGGATTGATTAATAAGTGAGGTATACCTTGGGATTAGATCACTTGTGTTTTCAATTGTATTGCTTTGTATGCTTTTAATTTAGTGGGCTTGTATCGGAGTTCTATAGATCCTAACCCGGATCTGGGGGTACCCTTTTTAGGTAAGTAGCAACAAACTGTGAGGGAACTGTGCGAGGTATACCGACATGGTTGAAACAGTAGCTACGTTGATGTGGCACTTTGGTGAGTACCGGTAACCCTTGAGTTAAGTCAAGGAGAGTACGGGGCCGCCGCATGGTGTCGTGAAGCATCAATTGACCTTAGAATCTTACTTGACCATCTTGGCCTTTTTTAGGGGTAGTGAGATGACCGACTTTGGTGCAGTCCGAAGTTGGTAGATACTCGATACTACACTCATTGAGGGTTGTTTTCTTGGAATATTTTGGTCGCCAGTTAAGTGGCTAAACCAAAACAATGAACATAGAAAACAATCCAATGATATTGAGCTCCTTAGAACCCGGTTATTATTTATAGGACAGGTTTTGAGCCAACTAAACTCAAGAGGGAAATACTTATGAAACTCCATGCCATCCTAAACTTAAGGCTATTTGTGTGACTTGTGTGCCTTCAAATCTGAACTACTTGCACATTCTTGTTATCTGACAACATGAGTTCCTTGCAGGTTTTGTTTACAGTCCTTATCCAATAATTTGGACTTATTGCAGGGCTTACTTACATCACCTCACACTTTTGCATACCTGTACATAACATCATAACATCATACCATAGCATTTTGCCTTAACCATTTCAAGGATCTCAAGGGTATGTGTTTCAGGTTGTGGTAAATCAAATGTCCAGCAAGGGGCAAAGGGGATTTATTTTCCTCTAGCCAAGTTTGTCTAGAAATCCAAGCATGATAACTTGAGTCAGGGGCTATGACCCACTCGATATGGTGAGCTTGACTCTTGAAGAAGGACTCTCGGCAACATGAAGTTCCTTCAATCAAAACTACCAGATTCAGATTTTAACAGTTTCTTGTTTACCCCGCGAGATCCTTGAAAACATTACATACATATATCATACATATCATTGCATAACAGGTCTTCTAATACAGGTCTCTCATGTTCTCGCTGTTTATTTCAGCAATGGCTTTCCAACCAGACAACCAAGATCTCCGGGCTCAAAAAACGCCCAACTTCAAGAAATGTTCTTGAACCTATCCCAGGGGCAAGAAGAAATAAAAGCTCTCCTCACAAGGGGCTTGGTCCTAGGGAATCCAGGAGGCATCAGGAATGATCAGTTGGAAGGGCTACAAATTGAGTTGGCAACAATGAAGATCCAGGTGATGGGACAGTTGGTGGGCCAGATGGCTCTCATTCAAGACTTAGCTTAAAGACAAGAAGAGCTCAGGGTCCTCGTCAACAAGCTGCTTCAAAATAACCGAGTGGGGCAAACAACTAGGGTTGAAGATCAAGTCATCATTCAACCACCTTTGGGGCAAGAAGACAAGGGAAAAGCTCCAAGGCTTGCTTCAGGGTCACAAGCCCAGCATCAACCTCACCAAAAGCAACGGGTTGACCGGAGGCAATTTACCAAGCTCAACATGCCGCTGTCTCAAGCTTTACAACACATGTTAAGATTGAATCTGGTGACATTAAGGGACCCTCCTAAGAATCCCAGCACAGCCTCCCCAAGGTACAATCCTGATGCAAGGTGTGCATACCATTCTGACAGTCCTGGACATGACACCGATGACTGTTGGACTTTGAAGAACAAAATTCAAGACCTGATTGATGAGGGAGGATTGGAATTCACACAAGATGGTCAGGCCGAGTTCTTCTACCATCCCTCCAAGGTTCACCATTTGAAGTGACAAGTATTGAGACGAGAAGACTTTTGTTCATTTGAATTTTCAAGTTGTAATCTCTTTGTTATTCAAACAATTATACATTAATGCCAAACTTTGTTTCATTAATGCATCGCATATGTTTGTTTTGATTTGATCCAATCATTTTCATTACATTTAAACTATGTTTTTTACTCACTTTATGACATTCAACTCTTGCTAAAAGTTACAAGCCTTTAGAGGGAGGATGACGAAACAATGCCATAATCTCATACAGTATGCTTTTGGACAGACCTTGCTAACGATGTACAGGCATTTCTTTCAAATCCTAAACACTGGAGTTATAAGGAAGATAATCCCTAGTCAACCCCTTCGAGCCAAAGAAGTAGGAGTTTTCTGTTTTTAAACAAATTGAAACCTTTGATTTAAACTTGGGGCAGGGTAGTCTCTCAGTTAATTCAAAAGATATGCCTTGAAGTCGCAAAACTCTGAGTTCATAATACAACGAACAACATCAAAAGCATTCCTCTGGAATCAAAAGACAGTGGTGGTTCCTTATCTCATAGGCAGTCAATCTCTCAAAAAAAAACGCCCACTGAGCCAAAACCTATAAAGGAGGTTTAAGAAAGTCGGGGCATCCCGCTGACTCTAATCTCGAAAACAGGAACAGTCAGGCAAAAATTAGGGATAATAAATCAAAAGAACGAGGTCATTACAAATCCTCGACAACATGAAAAATGTTGCAAAAAATGATGACTGCCTTCAAAAATCCAACTTGTGTGAACCAACACCAAAAACGTCGTTCCAGACTCATTTGGAGTTCAAATGCACAATTAACTGAGTTTAGGATTGGAGAACATCACGAAGAGCGGGTGGGTATAAATATACTTTGAGCCTTTATCCTTTGTTTCTTAAACTGTGAACCAAGCCACGTTACAATCCTTCAAAAGTCCTAACTGAAGCATGGGTTAGTTCGAAAGCATACTGTTACAAAAGGTATCCTGACTCCCGTAAGGCTTTGCCCTAAATCTTGTGTTGAATTTGTCTTATAAAGAGTTTTCTGCTAAAAAACGCATTTTTCAAAAACTTCGAGACAAGCATAAACTTTGCATTATCTGAATATCACTATTTGCATTTGGCTATTTGTTTGACAGCGGAGAAATTCACACAACGAATATCCGATGAACGAAAGCCCTCTCAGTGAACAAAATCACTTCAAAAAGGATGACGCTTCCATTGGCAAATCTCCTATAAACAAGGGGGCATGACATGTCACTATCTAGCACACCTGGGGCAGTCCAGTCAAGATTCCAGGAAATCTCTGAAGAAGTGCAGAGTAACCAGGGGCAAGTCTCCATCTCCGTCACCTGGGGCATGGGACATGAATTCCAGCAATGAATCTTACATGATCAAACATCTTCTGGTAGTATGGCAACACGACACTACTAGCAGTGACACCTCCCTACACTCTGAGAGCGTGGACATAGTCAAAAAAGTACTACGCATAATCAAAGACCTGCTAGGTTGACTGGCCTATGCAAAAATAAGGGCTTCTCGGCGAACCAAAAGGGTTCGGGCAAAAATAAGGGATGAAAATGAAAATTTGTACACCCGGCAAGTCGAAAACCTGAAAAGGCGGCTTGGGCAAAAAAGGGTATCCTGATGGACTGAAAACCCGAAAGGGGGTCCAGGCAAAAATTAGGGATCAAAGCGTACGACTATGTCCCGTCATCTCGTCACTTGCCTACCAGAAGAAGATTTGTCACTTCAATCGGCAATTACCAAGCACCTCATAGGTGGGGATAATACCAGATCCACAGGGCCGCCGCAGGCACCTTGTCCCGCAAAAACAGGGCCAAATAAGAATTGTACGAACTGTACAAATTGCTCTGTCTACCAGGTACCAAGGTATATTCAGCTGAAGAATATGGCTAAGATACTATCACTCCCCGCAGAGTAAAACAGTAATGATAGCTCTCTCAGCTGAGACTTGCATCTATGTACAAATCAGCAATACTCTCCCCAAGCAGAGTTAGTCTACCGTCAGCCCCGAAAAGGTTTGGTATCCCCAAAAGAGCTTAATATTCCCCAGCGGAGTATAAGGATATTCTCCAGCAAACGTAAGAGTATCCCCGGCAGTCTTAATATTCCTCAACAGAGTATAAGAATGTTTCCAGGAGGAATACAAGATACCCCCAGCGGAGTATAAAGACATTCCCCAGCAAACATAAAAGCATCTCCGGCAGTCTTAATATTCCTCAACCGAGTATAAGAATGTTTCCCGGAGGAATACAAGATACCCCCAATGGAGCCATTTCCCCAGCGCAGTCTAAAAAAGCTTCCCCAATGGAGTTGAATCATTTTCCCTAGTAGATTCTAGAAGCTTATCCCCTGCGAAGCACAAATAAGTCTCCCCAGCCAATTTCAGAAGGTTATCCTCTCCAAGTTGCAACTGAAATATCATCCCTAGCGAAGTTCTTTCTTTCCCCAAGCAGGACTTCTATCCTCAACAGATTCAATATCGCTAGAAACGGTAATCCATCCCCAGCGAAGTTTATCATCAAAATCCCCAACAGAGCTTATCAACGGAATCCCCAACGGAGTTTATCGTTAAAATCCTCAGCAGAGTATATCTTCCCCAACGGAGTTCATCGTTAAAATCTCCGCAAAGTATCTTCCCCACAGAGTATTTCCCCTCGGAGTAATCTCTTCATCCTGTTTATCCCCCACCGGAGTTCTTTTCTCCTAACAGGTTTATCCTTGCAATCATCTTCGTTTGTCATCCCCAGCGGAAACTAAGAACTCAACTCTATTCTCCAGCAGCTCCGGGATTTATTTTCCCCAGCTAAAACATCACACTTCCATACATCATGATACATGCATATGCACATCATACCATACAATCTCATTTATATTGAGAACATCATTGCCTGACCCATATCATGCATTGCATATGACTGACCTTTACCTTTCAGGAAAGATCCGGTTAAGTTCTCAGCCATTTCCAAGACTTCCTCTGGCCCAGTTAAATCGATTCCTAAAGATTTTTCTGATGCCGATCCAGTTGAAGATATTTCCAAGGCCTTCTTTGGTCCAGTTAAATCGATTCCTAAAGATTTTCCTGATGCAGATCCAGTTGAAGATTCCAAGACCTTGCCTGGTCCAGTTAAATTGATTCCTAAAGATTTTTCTGATGATGATCCAGTCAAAGGCCTTCTCTGGTCCAGTTAAATCGATTCCTAAAGATTTTCCTGACGCAGATCCAGTTGAAGATTCCAAGACCTTGCCTGGTCCAGTTAAATCGATTCCTAAAGATTTTTCTGATGCCGGTCCATTCAAAGGCCTTCTCTGGTCCGGTTAAATCGATTCCTAAAGATTTTCCTGATGCAGATCCAGTTGAAGATTCCAAGACCTTGCCTGGTCCAGTTAAATCGATTCCTAAAGATTTTTCTAATGCCGATCCAGTCAAAGGCCTTCTCTGGTCCAGTTAAATCGATTCCTAAAGATTTTCCTGATGAAGATCCAGTTGAAGATTCCAAGACCTTGCCTGGTCCAGTTAAATAGATTCCTAAAGATTTTTCTGATGCCGATCCATTCAAAGGCCTTCTCTGGTCCAGTTAAATCGATTCCTAAAGATTTTCCTGATGCAGATCCAGTTGAAGATTCCAAGACCTTGCCTGGTCCAGTTAAATCGATTCCTAAAGATTTTTCTGATGTCGATCCAGTCAAAGGCCTTCTCTGGTCCAGTTAAATCGATTCCTAAAGATTTTCCTGATGCAGATCCAGTTGAAGATTCCAAGACCTTGCTTGGTCCAGTTAAATTGATTCCTAAAGATTTTTCTGATGCTGATCCAGTTGAAGATGTTCCAAAACCTTTTCAAGTCTCAGTTTAATACCTGTAGCAAGCCAGGAAAACTATCTACACAAAGAGATTGAAGATTAATACTTGGAACCAGACATGACGAGTACTATAACCTCAACGGTATACTCCCAGTGAGCACGAGTCAGTTCCTAAATCTCAAACAAAGTTAGACTTCCCCAGTGGAATCTTCTACAACAACAGGTATGCAAGTTCTCGCTAAGGAATCTCTTATGCGATCGACACTCCTGCAGATGGCATCTATAAGCCCATCCTCCTAATAACAACCTCCAGATGGCATCCATAAGCCCATCCTCCTACCAACAACCTCCAGATGGCATCCATAAGCCCATCCTCCTACCAACAATCTCCAAATGGAATATGTAATCCCATTCCCAACGTCACAATGCTGATACTACACCATGCGAGTGCAAATTTCTGGGCACTCTAGTGTTCAATTATCTTCCACCTTCGGATCGTGAAAGGCTAGAAAGCCAATCTATATCCTCAGGTTTAAGAAAATTGAACAGGGGCAACTGTTGCACCCCAAAATTTGCCCTCTCATGTTTTCCAAAGTCTTCCCCCTGCCTGGTTGATCACAAACTCTTGCCTAAGGAAAAAGAAGATTTTTGAGTGGTACTTCAAGTATTTCGATTAGCATCCTGAAAGACACTTCGATTGACATTCTGGACAAGCATTTGGATTGGCATCCTAAAAGACCCTTTGATTGGCATTCTGAAGGAGTATTTCGATTGACATTATGGACAAGCATTCGATTGGAATTATGTCAAGGCAATTTCGACAGGCATGTCAACCATGTCCTTCGATTGGCATGAACAACACCTTTTGATTGGCCTGTTAGTAGAGCCTTTCGATTGGAATCCTTCGATTGATATTTGGGCTAGGCCCATTCGAAGGGTACGCAGGGAGTCCATTCGAAAGAGGAAAATCAGGACTAATCAAAGAGCATGGCCTGAAAGCATTCGAAATCCAAGCGTCCAGGTTCATTCAAGGGACACGAATGTTTCAAAAAAGGAAATAATTTAATGTGTTTGATTTTTGTCCAGAGCGTTAAAGGCCTATTTTAATGGTTGTCCCTTGCCATTTTTGGGCACTCCCACACTCCTATAAATAGGAGGCCAGTGACACATTACAACAGACGAAAATTACACAAAAATCACAGGAAAATCACACACGAAAATATACAACGAAACACACAAAACTCTGCAGGAGAACACACAGAAAAATTGCCTCAAAGGGCCAAAGCAGTCCTTCAGATCAAAGGTGCCCATGCCCAGAAGCCCAGATCGAATGTGCCTGCATCCAGGAAGTGCCCAGATCGAAGGTGCATACATCCAGCAAACGTCCAAATCGAAGATCCAATCTGCTGGTAAGAAAGGGTAAATTATTCAACCTCATATTTGCATAATACATTCATACTTGTTGTTACCTCTGATTTTCCATCCTAGACAGGATCGAAAGGCCTGGGTTTGGCACCCAGGTCATGTTTTTCGTTTGCTAACACTTGCTGCAGACATAGCCTGAAGGGACCCAGCAAGCGCAGGATTGAAGGGCCTGGGTTCAATACCCAGGCGCTGCATTTTATTTCGCTCACATACTTTTGCAGGTATAACAGCCCAGATCGAAGGAGACACCTTCTCTGGATCGAACCCATTAGCATGCTGGATCGAAGGAGGCATCTCATTCCTGGATCGAAAGCCATGACCTCTATGATCAGAAGACAATCCTCTTCTTTGGATCGAAGGTCGCTCACACCTTACTGTCTGGCCCAATCGAAAGGACCAGGACCCTCTCTGGATCGAAGCAATCCATTCCCTCCCTGGGTCGAAGCTCCTTTTTTCCTTGGATCGAAGGACCCCTCTTGCATTTTATTTTTGTTTTCCATAGACTTCTTTTTTTATCTTTTTAATTAACCTTAAAATCAAAAACCACAAAAACATTAGGCTAGTTCTTTTTCTATTAAATTAATCTTGTTAATTAACCTTTTAATTATCTTAACATTTTTCCAAAAAAAAAAAAACTAAAATTAAATAGATTTAGATTATTTTCCCAAAATAAAATAAAACAACAAAAAATATTTTATTCTTAGAATTTTAGAGTTTATTTTCAGATTCGCGCGTTTATTTTATTGTAACTGCCTACTGGTTTGTAATAGCTTAAACTTTTACTTTACTGCTTTTTATTCCCCAATTTTGGACATGTAATAATCCCCCACCCCGAAGCCTTGTAATAGCGTAGGATTTACAATTCCCGCACTTTAAATCTCTGTACACTGCTTAGATGTATGCTAACTAGGATTGTATGACAAGATCTGTCTTAACTTAAAATCAACAATAGCTCACCATGACACGCAAGAGTAAAATAACTGAAAATTGACACACTTGCACATGCCACTCCTAGGGTACACCTCACTTGGTTGCCTCAAATGTGGTCATTAAGTATAGGATGTTTTAGAGGTCGTCCTTTGTCCCAAGATCATAAGTTGCCTCGAAATGGTCGCCTCGATAAAAATGATCTAAGACATTATGATTACCACTAAAGCGTCCTAACGTTGCTTTAGTGATCACACGTCCCTAAAATCGAATTGACCCGAAACTCCAACGACGGTGCTACCTACTCCTCAATAGTAGGATAGTATTGTCTAAAGGACATTTGCACAATTAAATTCCTTTTTGAGTAGGTAGAGGTTCTTAAGTACTTGCTCTCTTTTAAAAAACAAAACAAAAACTTTTCGCACTTACACTTTCTTCAAAAACAAAATTCTTTTCAAAACCCACAATCACAAAGAAAAGCAAACCTTTTGAAAACATAGTGAGCAAGTACCTAAGAGCCTGTGGATAACCATGGATAGAAAGGGTGCTAACACCTTCCCTTTCTATAATCTACCTCCCGAACCCGAGAAACATCTCGAAAAGGAATTTTTATGTGCTTTTGTCCTTTCCCTTGTTGGATAAAATAAAAGACGGTGGCGACTCTTGCTTACCGTGACACTTTGCAAAAACAAACGCAAACGCGAACCAGCATTCCAAAAACAGTCAGTTCTCGTTCCCACAGATCACAGATCTGGAGACTCTGCTGGGGATTGATTAATAAGTGAGGTATACCTTGGGATTAGATCACTTGTGTTTTCAATTGTATTGCTTTGTATGCTTTTAATTTTGTGGGCTTGTGTCGGAGTTCTATAGATCCTAACCCGGATCTGGGGGTACCCTTTTTAGGTAAGTAGCAACAAACTGTGAGGGAACTGTGCGGGGTATACCGACATGGTTGAAACAGTAGCTACGTTGATGTGGCACTTTGGTGAGTACCGGTAACCCTTGAGTTAAGTCAAGGAGAGTACGGGGCCGCCGCATGGTGTCGTGAAGCATCAATTGACCTTAGAACCTTACTTGACCATCTTGGCCTTTTTTAGGGGTAGTGAGATGACCGACTTTGGTGCAGTTCGAAGTTGGTAGATACTCGATACTACACTCATTGAGGGTTGTTTTCTTGGAATATTTTGGTCGCCAGTTAAGTGGCTAAACCAGAACAATGAACATAGAAAACAATCCAATGATATTGAGCTCCTTAGAACCCGGTTATTATTTATAGGACAGGTTTTGAGCCAACTAAACTCAAGAGGGAAATACTTATGAAACTCCATGCCATCCTAAACTTAAGGCTATTTGTGTGACTTGTGTGCCTTCAAATCTGAACTACTTGCACATTCTTGTTATCTGACAACATGAGTTCCTTGCAGGTTTTGTTTACAGTCCTTATCCAATAATTTGGACTTATTGCAGGGCTTACTTACATCACCTCACACTTTTACATACCTGTACATAACATCATAACATCATAACATCATACCATAGCATTTTGCCTTAACCATTTCAAGGATCTCAAGGGTATGTGATGCAGGTTGTGGTAAATCAAATGTCCAGCAAGGGGCAAAGGGGATTTATTTTCCTCTAGCCAAGTTTGTCTAGAAATTCAAGCATGATAACTTGAGTCAGGGGCTATGACCCACTCGATATGGTGAGCTTGACTCTTGAAGAAGGACTCTCGGCTACATGAAGTTCCTTCAATCAAAACTACCAGATTCAGATTCTAACAGTTTCTTGTTTACCCTGCGAGATCCTTGAAAACATTGCATACATATATCATACATATCATTGCATAACAGGTTTTCCAATACAGGTCTCTAATGTTCTCGTTGTTTATTTCAGCAATGGCTTTCCAACCAGACAACCAAGATCTCCGGGCTCAAAAAACGCCCAACTTCAAGAAATGTTCTTGAACCTATCCCAGGGGCAAGAAGAAATAAAAGCTCTCCTCACAAGGGGCTTGGTCCTAGGGAATCCAGGAGGCATCAGGAATGATCAGTTGGAAGGGCTACAAATTGAGTTGGCAACAATGAAGATCCAGGTGATGGGACAGCTGGTGGGCCAGATGGCTCTCATTCAAGACTTAGCTCAAAGACAAGAAGAGCTCAGGGTCCTCGTCAACAAGCTGCTTCAAAATAACCGAGTGGGGCAAACAACTAGGGTTGAAGATCAAGTCATCATTCAACCACCTTTGGGGCAAGAAGACAAGGGAAAAGCTCCTCGGCTTGCTTCAGGGTCACAAGCCCAGCATCAACCTCACCAAAAGCAACGGGTTGACCGGAGGCAATTTACCAAGCTCAACATGCCGCTGTCTCAAGCTTTACAACACATGTTAAGATTGAATCTGGTGACATTAAGGGACCCTCCTAAGAATCCCAGCACAGCCTCCCCAAGGTACAATCCTGATGCAAGGTGTGCATACCATTCTGACAGTCCTGGACATGACACCGACGACAGTTGGACTTTGAAGAACAAAATTCAAGACCTGATTGATGAGGGAGCATTGGAATTCACACAACATGGTCAGGCTGAGTTCTTCTACCATCCCTCCAAGTTTCACCATTTGAAGTGACAAGTACTGAGACGAGAAGACTTTTGTTCATTTGAATTTTCAAGTTGTAATCTCTTTGTTATTCAAGCAATTATCCATTAATGCCAAACTTTGTTTCATTAATGCATCGCATATGTTTGTTTTGATTTGATCCAATCATTTTCATTACATTTAAAATATGTTTTTTACTCACTTTATGACATTCAACTCTTTCTAAAAGTTACAAACCTTTAGAGGGAGGATGACGAAACAATGCCATAATCTCATACAGTATGCTTTTAGACAGACCTTGCTAACGATGTACAGGCATTTCTTTTAAATCCTAAACACTGGAGTTATAAGGAAGATAATCCCTAGTCAACCCCTTCGAGCCAAAGAAGTAGGAGTTTTCTGTTTTTAAACAAATTGAAACCTTTGATTTAAACCTGGGGCAGGGTAGTCTCTCAGTTAATTCAAAAGATATGCATTGAATTCGCAAAACTCTCAGTTCATAATACAACGAACGACATCAAAAGCATTCCTCTGGAATCAAAAGACAGTGGTGGTTCCTTATCTCATAGGCAGTCAATCTCTCAAAAAAAACGCCCACTGAGCCAAAACCTATAAAGGAGGTTTAAGAAATTTGGGGCATCCCGCTGACTCTTATCTCGAAAACAGGAACAGTCAGGCAAAAATTAGGGATAACAAATCAAAAGAACGAGGTCATTACAAATCCTCGACAACATGAAAAATGTTGCAAAAAATGATGACTGCCTTCAAAAATCAACTTGTGTGAACCAACACCAAAAACGTCGTTCCATACTCATTTGGAGTTCAAACGCACAATTAACTGAGTTTAGGATTGGAGAACATCACGAAGAGCGGGTGAGTACAAATATACTTTGAGCCTTTATCCTTAGTTTCTTAAACCGTGAACCAAGCCACGTTACAACCCTTCAAAAGTCCTAACTGAAGCATGGGTTAGTTCGAAAGCATACTGTTACAAAAGGTATCCTGACTCCCGTAAGGCTTTGCCCTAAATCTTATGTTGAATTTGTCTTATAAAGAGTTTTCTGCTAAAAAACGCATTTTTCAAACACTTCGAGACAAGCATAAACTTTGCATTATCTGAATATCACTGTTTGCATTTGGCTATTTGTTTGACAGCGGAGAAATTCACACAACGAATATCCGATGAATGAAAGCCCTCTCAGTGAACAAAATCACTTCAAAAAGGATGACGCTTCCATTGGAAAATCTCCTATAAACAAGGGGGCATGACATGTCACTATCTAGCACACCTGGGGCAGTCCAGTCAAGATTCCAGGAAATCTCTGAAGAAGTGCAGAGTAACCAGGGGCAAGTCTCCATCTCCGTCACCTGGGGCATGGGACATGAATTCCAGCAATGAATCTTGCATGATCAAACATCTTCTGGTAGTATGGCAACACGACACTACTAGCAGTGACACCTCCCTACACTCTGAGAGCATGGACATAGTCAAAAAAGTACTACGCATAATCAAAGAGCGGGATACTTACCGAGAAAAGTTTAACGAGCAAGAGCAGAAGATTCAGAAGTTGACAAGACAGCTGGAGAACGAGCGAATCCTCAATGACTATGTCCGCACCGACAAGAAGCGACCATGGGAGCACTGATTGTCCTTTGATTATTTCCTTTTCAGTTTTTATTTACTTTCCAGTATTTCCTTTCTTGTAACGCCTTAAGGGAACCTGTTGAACAATTTGAATTTCAAAGTTTATCTAATAAAAGTGTGTTTCATTTCTTGTTTACGAATTTGAATCCCTCGATGTCTTTGAAATCATATCATACGCATTTCATTCCATGCACCTCATAACAGGTACCCTTACAGGTTTTCACATCTTCTTCACTGTTTATTTCAGCATCATGTCTTCTGAACCATCGACTGAGCAAGCAATCAAGGCTCTGCAGGCTCAAAATGCCCAATTCCAAGAGTTGTTCATGAATCTAGCTAAGGGTCAGCAAGATCTGAAGACCCTTATTCTGAAAGATAAGAAGAAGAAGAAGAAGAAGAAGAGGACAGTCTTGTTTAACACATGTAACAGGTTTGGAAACAGGTTACGGGATGAAGTTGATTTGACCACCTTATCTGGAGGGAAAGATAGTCAAGAAGAAAGGAGGGCTCCTAGCCCTGTGGTTTCAGACAACGAGACGGACTTCGACGAAGACCAGTATCCTCCGGCCGAGGATAGATACAAGCAACTGGAAGACCGTTTGAGTGCGATGGAAGTTCAGAAAGTGCCTGGTCTGGACTTTGGTGATCTGGGACTGTCGTCTAGGGTGGTGATTCCCCACAAGTTCAAAGCGCCGGCTTTTGCTAAGTACGACGGAGTTTCTTGTCCGAAACTGCACCTCCGGTCGTATGTAAGGAAGATTCAGCCGTACACCGCTGATAAGAACCTATGGATCCACTTCTTTCAAGACAGTCTCTCAGGGACTCAACTTGAATGGTTTTACCAATTAGAAGGAGCCAGTATCCGTAGTTGGGAAGATTTGGCTGCTGCTTTCTACAGGCAGTACCAATACAATGCCGACCTTGCTCCTACGCGTACCCAACTCCAGGGTATGTCTATGGGAATAGGTGAAGGTTTCAAAGATTATGCTCAGAAATGGAGGGATCTCGCTGGAAGAGTGCAACCACCCTTGGCTGATAGGGAGCTAGTTGATATGTTTCTGGGGACCTTGTCTGGTCCGTTTTTCAACCATCTAAAGTTCTTCATCTGGGTTTACAGAGCTAATTATGACCGATGAAAGGATTGAGGCTGGTATTAAGTCTGGTAAAATATAGAAGGGTGCTTCATTAGGCACCGAGAAGAAGCCTTTTAAGAAAGAGTCCAGTGTTGTTTACAGTTTGAAAAGCCATAATAGACTTGAACACCGCCAAGTTGTTAATGCGGTGGTTATTTCAAGACCTGCTGGTGCTCCTCAGTGCAACAATCAGCAAAAGGCCGAGAGACCCCGAAGGCAATTCAGCCATCTCAACATGACTTTGTCTTATATTCTGCCGCAGTTATTGAAAACCAATCTAGTAACTCCAAGGGAGGCTCCGCAGAATCCCAACACTACATCGCCTAAGTACAATCCTAATGCCCGTTGTGCTTTTCACTCTGATAGCCCGGGGCATGATACAGATGATTGTTGGGCTTTGAAGAACAAAGTACAGGACTTAATTGATGCTAAGGAGATCGAGTTCGGAGCACCAAAAAAGCCTAAACAACACGCAGGGGTGAATGCTATCGGAGATGACGATGATGAAGAGTTTGATATTGACAGCTAGATATACCCAACTGCCGATGGTGGACTAAGCAACTGGACAACGAAGGATTCTATGCCAATTTCTGTTATCACCCAGTAATGAGACTTTTGTTTTGAATTTGTAACAGACAATGTTTTAAACTTTATGGCCCGGTGTCTTACCCGGGGCACCGTGGCTTCATTTGTGAGGGCTTTATGTGTGTCATTTTCATATATCATTAATAAAAGCATTTGACGTTTCTTGCATTTCAAATCTTGCGCTCCTTGTTTTTCTTTTATTACATATTGCAACATAGTTATTTTACACACACTCACATATACAGGTCTACATCCACTCTGGATCTCACTGGTAACAACTCTGCTACTGCCAGTTGTTGTACCCCAAAATTTTCCCTCCCATATTCTTCAAGATTTATCAAGAGTCATCTTCCAAGTGGCTCAAGGTTTCTCAAGGGTTTACACAGTCCAATTGCCTCCTAGGCCAGTCAAAATTAGGGTTTTGGTTCCTTCAGTGAATTTGAGGTTTTCAATGGTCCAATCAAGTCTCATATGCCTATAAACATTGCCAAGCATCTACATGTTAAGTTTCAAGGCTCACGGCATCAAGTTGCACAGTCAAAAGTCCCATTTGGTTCACAATCAACTACAGCGGCAAAATGGTCATTTGGCAGTCAAAAGTCAAAAAATTTGGTCAACATCTTATTTTGAAGCCACAATCATCATTTGATCAAGTCTTGATCATGATTCCACAAGGATGGCTCAAAAATCATCAAGGTGTCAAAAGTTGCTATTTTTGGATAGTTGAAAAGTCAATTGTAACTTGACCAATGCATAACTTTTGCATGGTTCATCAGAAAAATCCCATCCAATGCTCATTTTGAAGGGGGTGACATTTCCTACAACTCATCTTCACATTCCAAGTCCAATAAATGCTCTCACAAAAAGTTATCAATTTCTACATTATAGGTCATTTTCAAAAGTCAACAAAAAGGCACTTTAAGTAAAAGACCATAACTTGAGATTGGTAAATCAAAATGACATGGGACCAAAAGCATTGGTTAGAGGACTTCAAGACCTTTCCAAAATGTCCAAGAACATGTTCATATGATCAAAATTGAGCAAGATATGCATTGGAGAAGTTGGGAAATTTTTGGGAATTTACAAAAGTCAACTTTGCCTAAAACACTTCATTTTTTCTAATGGGCCTCAAATTCCTTCTTGAAACTTTGTCCAAGGCCTATGCACGACCCATTGAGATTAATTTGAATTATTTTCTTATTTTTATTAATTATTTGGATTTTTAATTGATTAATAATTCATTTAATTGATTTAATTGTAGGAAAATTCAAAAGATATGTTTTTCAAATCTTTTGTGAAGCAAATAAGATCAGGGCAAGCTGGCAATTTCGTGCATCCATCAAAGAGGCAAAAAACTCCATGTTTGGCAAGTTTTATCAATCAAAAAAGTTGGAATAGATTTGATTGAAATCAAATATTGAAAACATGAATTCAATGGATCTTTGACCAAGATTTACCCTAGTTTTCATTCTACTACATATGCTGAAGCTAAACCTAAAATCATACACGTGCAAGCTGCTGTGAAACCCCATAACCAAATTCCAAAAAATCAAGAAAAAGTTGAAAACTGAATTCAACCTTCCAGGCCAATTCAAAGCCCTTTCTTGATTCCAATACCTTGCGGGGACATTCAGGGACGATTTGCAATCAAGAACAAGCTCTAACACTCAAAGAATCACTCACTTCAGTCACACGGTTTGCATAATTCTTCTAGAATCGAAACTCATAATTCTTGCATATTTAACATGATATAATTGTTGCTTTGCATTGCTATGACCTTTCTGAAGCTGATGGTATAGGTGAATTGAGTTATAGAGCCATGAATCAAAAGACACCATTGAAGAAATCTAGGGTTTTCAAAGCTCTCAATTGGGGTTTTACAGCATGAGAAAAATTGGACCACATAACGCCTATGATTGAATTCGTCAAGGCCAGACGAATTCAACCCAACCATCGCGCCCTTTTTATATGTGCTACACGTGTAATCGCTATTATTGACATTTGCAGTTTGTGGGGGTTAAAAACCCCCGCTATTTGATTGTTTTTCTGCAGATAAATGAAGAAGATGAAGGACGTGGACGCATATGGTTGGAGCATTCAAACAAATGCGCGCTTTTTTTTATTCCCAGCATAATTGATTTCTTTATATATTATTTTCTTTACCCATTATATTAACAAATGCAATGCAGTGGCTTGGTGGTTGATGACGTGCTTGGTAATTATTGGGACCTGGGTTCGATTCCCAGGTCCCCCTAAACACGTTATATTATTTTTCTTCTCATACTTTCATGCAGCGTTCCAAGGGTGGTACACCATATGCCCTCCAGGCATCATCATGCCAAGTGTCCACAACCCTCAATCCAGTGGTCAAAGAATGAAGACCATGGTGCTCATGAGTCAACGCGGGCATGGACAACCAGGCAGGTCAACAAAGGCTTTGTGCTATTGGGCCAGAATTGCTTAACTTTTGCCTCCCATGGGTCCAACACACCCCCCTGGTTTTCTCTCTATTTCTTTTTTCTTTCTTTTTATTTCCTTTTTTTAATTATTATAACTATTATTATTATTTAGTTTAACTCATAAATTAATTTTCATAATAAAACCAGGAACTTAAAATATTATTTATTTTTTAATTTATTAAATTCACTAATAATTATTTTTGTAAATAAAAATACTAACCAATTAATTAGTTTAATAGGTCAATTTTAATCTTTTTTTCATAAATCAATAAAAATTATGTAGAATTAGGGTTTGACAAGTTTCAATCATATTTTCTTATTATTATTATTTATTAATTATTATTATTTTTGTAAATAAAATGTAAATTAATTTAATTAGTTAAATTAGGTTAACTTTAACTTTTTTACAATAAATAAAATAAACTTAGAATTAGGTTTTAACTTTTAATTTTATTTCCTTTTTCTTTTTATTTTCATAAAACATAAAAAGCACAAAAAACATTTTTCTTGTAAATAATTAATTAGTTAATTAGGTTTAGGTTTAATATTTGATTAATTTCAAAAGAGACAAACTAATTTCTTTATTTCTCAAAAAGGGTCAAAACCCTAAGGACGTCCTGATTAAATTTCCATTGCGCATTTTAATTCTTATTTTTGATTATTATGTATTTGCTCAAAGGATGTAATAGTGATTAGGATTTACCGCTTTCTTTACTTTCCGCACTTTTTACCAAAACGGGTTTTTGTCTTTGGCGATGTATAGACCCGCGCCTTGTAATAGCGTAGATTCATATTTCCGCACTTTATTTTCCGCGCTCTTAACTGTTAACAATGCATGCAAGACTGAATGACAAATAAAAACAATCCGTAGCTCACAAAATGCATGATCAAAGATAAATATAAACTGAAACAACACACAAGCACATGCCACTCCTAGGGTACGCCTCACTGGTTGCCTCGAACGTGGTCGTCAAGTATAGGGTGTTTTAGAGGTCGCCCTCCTGTCTAAAGATCCAGTCGCCTCGAAACGGTTGCCTAGGATAAAAGGATCTAGGACATTAGGGTTACTTCTAAGGTGTCCTACTATTGCTTCGGTGACCACACATGTCCCTTAATCGAATTGACCCGAACACCTCCAACGACGGTGCTACCTACCTCTCAATGGTGGGATAGCACTGTTTAAAGGACTCTTACACAGCCTAATTCCTTAGAGTAGGTAGATTCTTGTGGGTACTTTCTCTTTTCAAAAATAAACAAAAATACTCTTCACACTGACACTTTCAAAAGTTTTCAAACAAATTTTTCATACACTCTTGAGGACAGATACAAGAGTCACTTAGAAATTTTTCAAATGAAACTTTTTCAAAACCCACACACATTTGAAAAGCAAACATTTTTGAAAACATAAGAGCAAGTACCTAAGAGCCCGTGGATAACCACGGATAGAAAGGGTGCTAACACCTTCCCTTTCTATAAATCTACCTCCCAAACCGAGAAACATCTCGATAAGGAATTTTGCTGTGCTTTTGTCCTTTCCATGTTGGAGAACATAAAAGACAGTGGCGACTCTTGCTTACCGCGACATTTCACGAACCAGCTTAAAACAGTCAGTTCTATTTCCACTGATCACAGAACTGGCGACTCTGCTGGGGATTCTAATAAAAGTGAGGTGTACCTTAGGATTAGATCATACTTATGTTTTAAATTGAATGTTTTGTTTGCTTTATTATTGTGGGCTGCATCGGAGTTTCATAGATCCTAACCCGGATCTGGGGATACCCTTTTAGGTAGCATAAGCTGTGAGGGACCTGTCCGGCATAGACCGACACAGGTGAAGCAGTGGCTACGTTGGTGTGACACCTTGGTCTGTACTAATATCCCTTGTGTTGCAACGAGGAGAATATGGGTCTTCTGAGGAGTCATTAAGCATCAACCGACCTTAGAACCCTAATTTGACCCAACTTGGCCATAGAACAGTAGCAGTATGCTACGCCCATTGAGGCTAAACTCTCGCGATGGTTCTGGCCGCAAGAAAAGATTGCGACGCTGGAGTTATGACCGATTGAGGGTAGTCAGTGATATTGGGATCCTCTAGAACCCGGTTACTTTTGATAGGACAGGTCTTAACCAACGAAACTGAAAGAGGGTAGTACCTGAACTTCATGCTGGCCTAAACTCTAAGGGCTGTCTTGTGTGACTTGTGTGCCTTATCATGTTTGCCTTTGGGAATACTTGTGGTGTGCTTTATCATAACATCATACCATCATAACATTGCATGCATCCTGCATAAGGACTGACCCATTTCAAAGACAAGAGGGCTTCATCTTTGCTCTGTTTTGTAGGACATTATGATGCCTGTGCAAAGGAATACTATCCGGCTCAACTTTGTTCACCCACCTGATTTGCTTAAAGAGTTGGTTGACAGAATTCCAAATACTACTTCCTTCATTCAGAGGCATGGTTCTCTTCTCGGTTTAGTCACTTAAAAGTGGGACCAATAACTGATGAGTGTCTTGACCCAGTTCTATGATCCTCTATACCACTGCTTCACCTTTCAAGACTTCCAGCTGGTCCCTACCCTGGAAGAATTCTCTGATTTGCTTGGTATCCCTATCTTGGATCAGACTCCCTTCACTGGTTGGGAAAAGACCCTTAGGCTTGAGGAGATTGCTGCAACCCTTCCTTTGACCAACAAGGAGGTAATGGATAACTGGGTGACTAGAAGCGGAGTTAAGGGCTTTTTGGCTAAGTTTCTGATTGGTAAAGCTAATAGTTTCTGGAATGACTTAGACTTCAGGGCGTACGAAGATATTCTGGCTCTCTTAATCTATGGTCTGGTTCTGTTTCCAAATCCTGATAACTTTGTCAATGTCAACGCCATAAGGATCTTCATGTCTCGGAACCCTGTGCCCACTCTCTTGGGTGATATCCTGCAACAACTCTATGCTCGTATTGCTCGAAGACGGGGAACCCTGTGGTGTTCTGTTCCTTTGTTAGTGAGGTGGTTTATTTCGCACCTCCCTAAGTTCGTGCTGAAGAACAAAGAAGGAAGGGTATGGGCTCATAGGTTAATGTCTCTCACTGATAATGACATCATTTGGACTCTCAGAGGTTTGGATGAGGTAGCTGTTATTGATCGTTGCGGAGAATATCCTAATGTTCCATTGATCGGTACCCAGGGAGGAATCTCTTATAATCCATGTTTAGCTCTCCGTCAGTTTGGAAGAGCCGGAAGAGCAGGGCCTCATGATATGTTGATACCTCACATCAGTTTTGAGTTTCAGGTAGATAGTGACGAGCTACGTCGTAGATTCATTAAGGCTTGGGACAGAATTCACAAAGCTGACCCACATGAGTTGGGACCGAAGACTTCTCTATCTATGGAATCCTACTACAAATGGGTCCGCATCCGTGCTCAGAAGTTAGGTATGCCATATGAAGCTGTCAGGCCTATTGTTCTTGAATTTCCTGAAAAAGATGGGGTTCCTCCAACTATTCTCCCTCCTCAGATACCTACTGATGTTGATACACTAAAGAGGTCTTGGGTGCAACTACAGGAAGAACGGGATTCTTATCGGGAAAGATTCAATGAACAGGAACAGAAGATCCAGAAGCTGACTAAGCAATTGGAGAACGAGCGGATCCTGAATGACTACATCCGTACTGAGAAGAGGAGGCCATGGGAGCACTGATGGGCTTTGGATGTTTCTTTTACAGCTTTTATTTCCTTTTCAGTATTTCCATTCTTGTAACGCCTAAGGGCAATTTCTTGAACAATTTAAATTCCAAAGTTAAATCTAATGAAGTGTGTTTCCTTTTTGTTTACAAAGTTGATTCCCGATTGTCTTTGAAAACATAAATCATACGCATTCCATTCATCATATGCATCACAGGTACTCTTTTTTACAGGTTGCTTAATCTTCTTCGCTATTTATTTCAGCAGTCATCATGAATCCTAAATCATCCAACGAACAAGCTATCAAGGCCCTCCAGGCCAAGAACGCCCAGTTTCAAGAGCTAGTCATGAGCTTAGCCCAAGGTCAAGAGGAATTGAAGGCTCTGCTGGTGAAGAAGAAGAAGAAGAGGACTGTGTTGTTCAACACTGGACGGAGGTTTGGTAATACACTGCAAAATGAGGCTGATCAAGTTGCTTCCTCTGTAGGGAAAGACAGTCCCCAAGGGGGAAGAGTTCCTAGTACTGTGGTCTCCGACAACGAGACGGATTTCAATGACGAACAGTACCCTCCTGCTGAAGACAAGTATAAGCAACTAGAGGACCGTCTGAGTGCCATGGAGATTCAACAGGTGCCTGGGTTGGATTTTGGCGATCTAGGTTTATCTTCTAGGGTGGTGATCCCACACAAGTTCAAGGCACCTTCTTTTGCGAAGTACGACGAGGCATCCTGCCCTAAGCTGCATCTCAGATCTTATGTAAGGAAGATCCAACCTTACACTGCAGACAAGAACCTATGGATCCATTTCTTCCAGGATAGCCTTTCAGGGGCTCAACTCGAGTGGTTCTATCAGCTGGATGGAGCCAGTATTCGAAACTGGGAGGACTTGGCTACTGCATTTTATAAGCAGTATCAGTATAATGCCGACCTCGCTCCTACACGTACCCAACTCCAGGGTATGTCGCTAGGATCGGGTGAAGGTTTTAAGGAGTACGCGCAAAAGTGGAGAGACCTGGCTGGCAGGGTGCAGCCACCGTTGACAGACCGTGAACTTGTGGACATGTTCTTGGGGACCCTGTCTGGTCCATTCTTTAACCACCTGATTGGTAATTCTTCTGCTGGGTTCACAGATTTGATCTTAACTGGAGAAAGGATAGAAGCTGGTATTAAGTCGGGGAAGATATAGAAAAGTGCATCCTCAAGTTCTGAAAAGAAGCCTTTCAAGAAGGAAGCTAGTGTTGTTTATGGGTCAAGGAAACAGAACAAACCGGAATGCCGCCAAGCTGTCAACGTGGTGGTAATTTCTAAGCCTGCTGCTGCTCCTTAACAATATAACCAACCAAGGGGTGAGAGACCCAAAAGGCAGTACACTCGGCTCAGTATGACCCTGTCTCAGATTTTGCCGCAACTGCTGTCAACCAATCTGGTAACTGTCAAAGAAGCTCTGAAGGTAGTGAATACAACCTCTCCAAAGTACAACCCCAACGCCTGTTGCGCTTATCACTCTGATAGCCCGGGGCATTCTACTGATGATTGTTGGGCTCTGAGGAATAAGGTTCAGGACCTTATTGATGCTAAGGAAATACAGTTCGAGGCGCCCGAAAGACCCAATGTTGTGATTGCTCCCATGCCCCAGCATGGAGCGAATGCTGTGGAAGAAGACCGGTATGTAGCCTCTGTGGATGATATTGATACTCCATTGTTGACTGTTAAAAGGAACCTGTTGCTAGCCGGTTTATTTCCGGTATGTAGTAAAGGTTGCCTTCTATGTTCTGTTTCACCTGCTGGTTGTCCTTTGTTGAGGTCAGGCATCCAAAACCTGATGGATAACAAAGAGATCTTGTTCGAGAAGGTCGTTGTTCCTGTTACCCCTGCTGAAGAAGTTTCTATTGTCACTATTTTCAACAACTCTCCTAAGGCTCCCTCAAAGAAGCATGTCCAAATCATGCCTGTTCAGAAGATCGCTCCTATCATCATTACTGTTCCGGGGCCCCTCCCCTATACATCTGACAAAGCTGTCCCTTGGCACTATGGGGCAGATGTTTATGTTCTTGGAGTAAAGCAAGAGTTTGATACTAGCACCGGCATCAGTAACATCACCGGGCCCGCCAAAGTCACTCGCAGTGGTAGGCTATTCTCACCAAATATTGCGCCACCAGCTATTCAGAGACCTCTTATCATCACACCTGCCAGTGTGCCTGTTTCCCCTCCTGATCAAGTTTCTACCCCTGCTGCCGAGTCATCTGACGCTCGGGGCAATAGGACTGCTACTGATGTGCCTGCCCGGACGGAGGCACCAAAGATAACCACTGCCGAAGCTTCCAAGCAAGAGATGGAAGAGATCCTTAAGATTATCAAGAGGAGTGATTTCAATGTAGTTGAGCAGCTGGGGCATACCCCCTCTAAGATCTCTATGCTATCACTGTTGTTGTGTTCAGAGGCCCATGCCAGGGCCCTGATTTCCTTCCTGAAGACGGCCCATGTGCCACAAGAAACGTCTGCTGATCAATTTACCGATTGTGTGGCCAATTTGACTGTTGATAATGGTTTGGGTTTCTCTGACGTCGATCTGACTGCCAAGGGAAAGAACCATAACGACGCCCTGCATGTCTCCATTGAATGCAGGGGCACTACTCTTGCCCATGTGTTGGTAGACACCGGTTCTTCGTTGAACGTATTACCCAAGAAAGCTCTAGACAGGTTAGATTGTGAGGGTTTAGAGCTCAAGCCTAGTAACATTATTGTCCGGGCCTTTGACGGGTCCAAAAGGATGGTACATGGTGAAGTTGACATTCCAATCAGGGTTGGTTCTCAAGTTTTTTATTCTACTTTCTATGTGATGGACATTCATCCATCCTATTCTTGTTTGCTGGGTCATCCATGGATCCACAAGGCCGGAGCTGTGACCTCCACATTACATCAGAAGCTTAAGTACCCGGTTAGAGGGAAGATTGTTACAGTGCAGGGGGAGGAAGAATACATGGTCAGCCACCTTAACTCGTTCCGGTACATAGAGATGGATGGGGAGTTCATTGAGACCCCCTTTCAACATTTTGAAGAGGTTCCTCAGACACTGGCGTCAGCAGATACTGTGACTGAAGAAGACTCTCCTTTGAAGATGGCTTCCTTAAAGGATGCCCGGGCTATGATTGAGAAGGGTGAGTGCGCAAACTGGGGCCGACTTCCTGATTTCACTCCGAAGACTGACAAGTTTGGTTTGGGTTTCACTGCAGAAGCTCAGAGGGCTGTTCGCAAAGCAAGGATTGGAAGACCTCCTGTATTAATCACCAACCCGGGAGTGAATGTTATTGAAGACGAGGTGGAGGAATCTGAATTTGACAGCTGGATCTACCCAACGACCAACGGTGGACTGAACAACTGGACTGCCAAAGATTTCATACCTGTTACTTTTGTCGCTCAGTAATGAACTCCTTTGTTTTAAATTTGTAACGAACAATAATTTGAAACTTTATGGCTCGGTGTCTTACCCGGGGCACCGTGGCTTCATTTGTGAGGGCTTATTATTTGTCATTTTCATATATCATGAATAAAAACATTGGACGTTTTTCGCATTTCAAATCTTGTGCTCCCTTTCTTTCTTTATATATTGCAAAACAGCTATATTTACACACACTCACTTATACAGGTTCCAATCCACTTTGGATCTCACTGGTAACGACTCTGCTACTGCCAGTTATGACTTCGAAAATCCGATCAACTTAGCCGAAGACGAAGGTGAAGATGATTGCGAAGTGCCTGGTGAGCTTGCAAGACTGTTACTCCAGGAAGAGAGGGCCATTCAACCACATGAAGAGCCAGTGGAAACGGTAAATCTAGGTACTGAGACAGACAGAAAGGAAGTCAAGATTGGTGCCAATCTAGAGCTCAGTGTGAAACAACGGTTGATTCAGATGTTGCATGATTATGTGGAAATCTTTGCCTGGTCTTACGAAGACATGCCTGGGTTGGATACTGACATTGTGGTTCATCACCTGCCTACCAAGGAAGAGTGCCCTCTGGTAAAACAGAAGGTTCGTCGTATGCGTCCAGAGATGTCCGAGAAAATCAAAGCTGAGGTTATGAAACAATTTGATGCCGGGTTTCTAGCAGTGACTTCTTACCCTCAGTGGGTTGCCAACGTGGTTCCAGTGCCGAAGAAAGATGGTAAGGTCCGAATGTGTGTTGATTACAGGGATTTGAACAGGGAAAGCCCTAAAGATGACTTCCCTTTACCTCACATCGACGTTCTGGTTGACAACACTGCTCAGCATAAGGTATTCTCCTTCATGGATGGGTTCTCAGGTTATAATCAAATCAAGATGGCTCATGAAGACATGGAGAAGACCACTTTTGTTACTCAGTGGGGCACCTTTTTCTACAAGGTCATGCCTTTTGGGTTGAAAAATGCTGGGGCAACCTACCAATATGCCATGGTTGCTTTATTTCATGACCTGATCCATCATGATATTGAAGTATATGTCGACGATATGATTGCAAGGTCCCAAACTGAGGAGGAACACCTTGACCATCTGCAGAAGTTGTTTGACCGTCTGAAGTTGTATAAGCTGAGGTTGAACCCAAACAAGTGCACCTTTGGGGTGAGATCTGGAAAACTGCTAGGCTTCATCGTGAGCGACAAAGGTATTCAAGTGGACCCTGCCAGAGTGAAAGCCATACAAGAGATGCCAACTCCCAAGACAGAGAAAGAAGTCAGAGGCTTTCTAGGACGGCTAAACTACATTGCCCGATTCATCTCACATCTAACTACTACCTGTGAACCAATCTTCAAGCTGCTGAAGAAAGATCAGGTAGTACGTTGGAACGATGAATGTCAGGCCGCTTTCGACAGAATCAAAGAGTATATCCAAGAACCACCCATCCTTATGCCACCGGTTGAAGGGAGACCTCTAATCTTATACTTGACGGTACTTGACAGTTCAATGGGGTGTGTGCTGGGGAAGCATGACGAGTCTGGCCGAAAAGAGCATGTCATTTATTACCTTAGCAAAAAGTTTACCGACTGTGAGACCCGATACTCACTGCTCGAGAAAACTTGCTGCGCTTTGGTATGGGCTGCTCGCCGGCTGAGATAGTATATGTTGACTCACACTACTCTGTTGATTTCAAAAATGGATCCAATCAAGTACATATTCGAAAAGCCTGCCTTGTCCGGAAGAATAGCAAGATGGCAGATGATCTTGACAGAATACGACATCCAGTACACGACTCAAAAAGCAATCAAGGGAAGTGTACTGGCAGACCATTTGGCACACCAGGCAGTGGATGACTACCAATCTATGAACTTTGAATTTCCAGACGAGAATATCATGGTAGTGACTGATTGTGAAGTACCTGGACCTGAGGAAGGATCCCGATGGTCTATGCACTTTGACGGAGCCTCAAATGCTTTGGGTAATGGCATCGGCGCTGTGATCATATCCCCTAAAGGCACTCATACTCCACTTACCGCCCGGCTATGTTTCAACTGCACCAACAACATGGCAGAGTATGAAGCATGTATCATGGGTCTTCAAGTTGCAATTGATTTAAGGATCAAGTTTCTGAGTGTCTTCGGAGATTCCGCTCTCGTGATCAATCAGATCAAAGGCGAGTGGGATACGAAACACCCAAATCTTATTCCTTACAAAGAGTGCGTGTTGACATTGATTCCCCATTTCACAGAGATAACTTTTGAACACTTCCCAAGAGAGGAGAATCAGTTGGCGGACGCGCTGGCTACGATGTCTTCTATGTTCAAAGTCAAATGGGATAACGAAGCTCCCCAGATCATTATCTGGAAACTGGATGAACCTGCATATTGCTGTGATCTTGAGGCTGAAGAGGTAACTGAAAAACCTTGGTATCATGAAGTGAAGAGGTACTTGGAAGTTCAAGAATACCCCGAGGGTGCATCTGTTAACGACAAGAAGTTTCTGAGAAGGTTCGCAACAAAGTTCTTCCTCAGTAACGGCATTCTGTACAAGCGAAACCATGATTCGACCTTACTGCGTTGTGTGGATAAGACTGAAGCAGAAAGGATCATGGCAGAGCTACATGAAGGTACCTTCAGAACACATTCCAGTGGACATACTATGGCAAAGAAAATCCTTCGGGAAGGATACTTCTGGTCCACAATGGAAGCTGACTGTTACCAACATTCTCGGACATGTCACAAATGCCAAATCTATGCTGATAAGGTGCACATTCCTCCAGTTCCTTTGAACGTCTTGACAGCACCTTGGCCTTTTGCAATGTGGGGCATAGATATGATCGGTGAGATCAGACCTACGGCATCTAATGGGCATCGCTTCATCCTGGTAGCGATTGATTACTTCACAAAGTGGGTTGAGGCAGCTTCCTACGCTACGGTAACCAAGAACGTCGTGGCACGGTTCATTCGGCATAACCTGATCTGTCGATACGGCGTCCTGGAAAGGATCATTACGGACAATGGTACCAATCTCAACAACAAGATGATCACTGAGCTCTGCGAGCAATTCAAGATACAACACCATAACTCTTCTCCCTACCGGCCGAAGATGAATGGGGCTGTCGAAGCGGCAAATAAAAATATCAAGAAGATTGTGCAGAAGATGACAGTGACTTACAAAGATTGGCACGAGATGTTACCGTTTGCTCTTCATGGATACCGTACCTCAGCAAGGACGTCAACAGGGGCAACTCCCTTTTCCTTGGTCTATGGCATGGAGGCAGTCTTGCCTATTGAAGTCCAGATACCCTCTCTCCGGATAATGAAGGATGCAGGTTTGAGCGAAGATGACTGGATCCAGACTCGACTTGATCAATTAAACCTAATCGATGAAAAGAGACTCACTGCTATTTGTCATGGTCAAACGTACCAAAAATGGATGATCAGGGCATTTAACAAGAAAGTCAGACCACAAGAGTATCAAGTCGGAGACCTGGTAATCAAGCGCATCATTCTTCCTCAAAGTGATCCCAGGGGCAAATGGACCCCTACGTACGAAGGGCCATTTGTGGTTAAACATGTCTTCTCAGGAGGAGCCATGATTCTAACCACCATGGATGGTGACGACCTTCCTCACCCTGCCAATGCAGACATAGTAAAAAGATACTACGCATGAATAAAATACCCGCTAGGTTGACACACCTAGGCAAAAATAAGGGCTTCTCGGCGAACCAAAAGGGTTCGGGCAAAAATAAGGGATGAAATGAAAAAAATCTGTACACCCGGCAAGTCGAAAACCTGAAAAGGCGGCTTGGGCAAAAATGGGTATCCCGGTGGACTGAAAACCCGAAAGGGCAGTCCAGGCAAAAGTTAGGGATTGAAGCTTAATACTATGTCTCATTGGATCACCTTGCATCCAGAATCTGGTATCCACTATCAGGTTCAGACGGCATCGATCAATCAACTTCATCTTCAACTGAGCAGCAAAGTGATGAGACGCTTGAAGACATAAAGGCGATAGCAGAGTTGGAACCCAGTGGGATTATTCCTTTCACATAGCTGTTTTGTTTTCCTTTTCACAAAATTGTATAAACTCTATGTTGTTCGGCGGCGTTCTCTTACTAGGACGTCAGCCTCTTGTACACAAAACGCCTATGTACAGGCAAATTCAAAATCAATACAAATCCACGTTTCCATACAAATTGTCAATTGTTTTTCCTTTTTCTGTTTTGTTTTGCAAAGAACGTCCAATGTTCATTTTTGATATATGCATTTGACAGTAATTGCTAACTCATAAATATTTGCATGCGAAACAAAGGACTAATTACAGGTGATATCAGAAACAGGGGCAATAATGAGTTGTCTAAGCGATCTAGTTGCTCTGTCCACCAAGGTACCAAGGTAAGTTCGGCTGAAGAATGTAACCAAGATATCTCCACTCCCCGCAAAGTAAGACAGGTTTCAGCAATACTTGTTAGAACAATGTTTGAATCTACTACCCTATATTTAAGTTTTGATGATAACAAAGTGAAAAGATATAGTATTTATATGTTTCATGTTTGAACTATATGCTGCCTAAAATTACTATGCTCTGACTTGCAGATACGCTGATTAAAATAAGCAAGATCACTTCTTCAGCATCAGAATTTGATTTCATACACCAGCATCAGAAGTTGCTGAATCAGAACGTCAAGATCAGATGATCAACTCACGTACATGCTGAAGCTTGATGAACAGAACTGCGCGTAAACACTCTGATACAAAAACAATAGTTCATCAGCAGCGAAGCAGAATCAGAATGAGCCAAGCCAGAACGTGCATTGAAGAAGCAACGGTACTGTGCATTGAACGCTAATTAATTCCAACGGCCTCATTCCAGACAAGATCTGCTCAAAAAGGAAAGCTTGTTATTAGCATTGAATCAAGAATATTGCATTCAACGTTCATCTTCTCAAGTGCTATATAAACAAAGCTTCGAAGATTATAATGGCTAATGCTCTCCAAATCTCTACACGCACAAAGCTGAACAATAATCTTCATCTACCAGTTTTGCTAAACTAAACTCTGATATTCATTATTGTTTAGCAATCTAGTTTCTAAGCTTCATTTGTGTATACATCACAGTTGTGATAAAGTTTTGTAGAAAACATTCACACACATTGTTTTATACCTTTGTAAGAAAGTGTTGCCTTGACAAACCGGATTGTGGTTTGAATCAAGAAGGCTTTAGCAGTTGTTAAAGCAGTCTGTAATATTCAGTTGAATATAGTGAATTAAGACCTCGTTGGAGAGAGGTGAAATCACCTTGACGGGTGGACTGGAGTAGTTTGAGATCAAACGAACCAGGATAAAAATATCTTGTCAATTGCTTTAAGATTTCAGTTTTACAATTCAACCCCCCCTTCTTGTGTTTTTCACCCCTTCAATTGGCATCAGAGCTCCTGGTTCTGAGCTAAAACACTTAACCGTGTCAGTACAAGATCCAGCGTCAGAAAAACACAATGGCAGGAAACAACTCTCATTTCAGCAATGACAACAATGAGGACAGAGACAGATTCAGCGGCAAACCTCCAGTCTTTGATGGAGAAAACTTTGATTACTGGAAAGACAGAATTGAAAGCTTCTTTCTAGCACATGATGCTGATCTGTGGGATATGGTGACAGATGGATACACGCACCCTGTGAATGCAACTGGTCAGAAGATTGATAGAAAATCAATGTCTGATCAACAAAAGCGTGATTTCAAGAATCACCATAAGGCCAGAACCATCCTCCTCAGTGCCATCTCCTATACTGAGTATGAAAAGATCTCCAACAGAGACACAGCTAAGAACATCTTTGATTCTCTCAGAATGACGCATGAGGGCAACGTTCAAGTCAAAGAAACAAAAGCTCTGGCGCTCATTCAGAAGTATGAGGGGTTCAAAATGGAAGAATCTGAATCCATTGAAGCTATGTTCTCTAGATTCCAGATTCTGGTAGCTGGTCTCAAAGTTCTGGACAAAGGATACTCTACTGCTGACCATGTCAAGAAGATAATCAGAAGTTTACCCAAGCAGTGGAGGCCTATGGTTACTGCTCTGAAGCTAGCGAAAGATCTCAACAAAATCACTCTGGAGGAACTTATAAGCTCCCTCAGAAGTCATGAGATAGAGCTAGAAGCTGACGAGCCTCAGAAGCAAGGTAAGCCTTTAGCTTTAAAATCTAACAGAAAATCTGAGTCTAAAGTTTTGCAGGCAGATGAAGAAACATCTGATGGATCCTCATCAGAAGAAGACGAACTTTCCCTTCTCTCCAGAAGAGTAAATCAACTGTGGAAGCAAAGACAAAGGAAGTTCAGGAATCCCAGAAGATCTGATCAGAACGAGTCCTCTTCCAGATACAGAAGGACAGATTCTTCCTCTGGATACAGAAGATCTGAAGGCTCCTCCAGTAGCAAGAAGCCAAACACAAAAGACATCATCTGCTACGAGTGCAATGAGCAAGGACACTACAAGAGTGACTGCCCAAAGCTTCAGAGGGAAAAGCCCAAAAAGAAGTTTGGAAGAGAGAAGAAGAAAAGTCTCATGGCCACATGGGATGACTCTGACTCGTCTGAAGCTGACTCAGAATCAGATGATGAAAGGGCAAACATAGCGCTCATGGCTAACATTCCAGATGATAGTGAAGCTTCTGAATCAGACTCAGAATCAGACACAGAAGAGGTATTCCCTAACTTCGCTGTTAATTTTACAAAGGCTGAACTTGCTGAAAGCCTCAATGAAATTCTGGAACGTTATCAGCAGATTAGAGCTAAATTCAGAGACCTGAAAAGGAATCTTGAATCTGACTCTAATAAGTCTGAGAGTCTCAAATTGGAAAACTCTGAGCTGAGAGATAAAATTTCAAAATTAGAAAACTCTTTACAAAACTCTTAGAAGGAACCAATCTCTGAAACTCCCAGCAACGCTGATGAGATCATCAAGGAGTATGATCATAGTTTCCAGAAGTTCCTTGCTAAAAGCATAGATAGAAGCAGAATGGCTTCAATGATCTATGGAGTTAGCAGAAACGGCAGGAAAGGAATAGGATACCAAGGTAAGGTTCCTACACCTAAGAATGTCATGGATTTAACCATTAAACACACTCCTCTAAATTCACACTTTGTGTATGGTCACACACACGACATCAAATATACTAGCAGTAAGCACTCTGTGAAACCAAAATTCAACCAGAGTTTTGGTAAAACTAACAAGTCAGGACCCAAGAAAATCTGGGTACCTAAGGATAAAATAATACATGTTGCAGATATCTTTAGCAGCAAGTCAGAAACACCAGTCATGGTACCTGGACTCTGGCTGCTCACGACACATGACGGGAAGAAGGCATATGTTCCAAAGCCTGGAACTTAAGCCTGGAGGCCACGTTGGCTTTGGAGGCAATCAGAGGGGAAAGATAATTGGCTCTGGAACTGTAGGTAATGGAAATCTTCCCTCTATTAATAATGTTCTGCTAGTTGATGGATTGATGCATAATCTGTTATCCATAAGTCAATTAAGTGATAACGGTTATGATATAATCTTTAATCAAAAATCATGTAAAGCTGTTAGTCAGAAAGATGGGACTATCCTGTTTAATGGAAAGAGGAAAAACAACATTTACAAAATCAAACTTTCTGAACTAAAAAGTCAGAACGTAAAATGTCTTCTGTCTGTTAACAACGAGCAGTGGATCTGGCACAGAAGATTGGGGCATGTTAGTATGAGAAGAATATCTCAGATTAACAAACTCAATCTGGTCAGAGGACTTCCTAATTTGAAGTTCAATTCAGATGCTCTGTGTGAAGCATGTCAGAAAGGCAAATTTGCAAAACCTTCTTTTAAATCCAAAAATGTTGTTTCTACCTCTAAGCCATTAGAACTTCTGCACATTGACTTATTTGGACCAGTTAAAACTGCTTCAGTCAGTGGTAAGAAGTATGGGTTAGTAATCGTAGATGACTATAGCAGATGGACATGGGTAAAGTTCTTAAGACACAAGGACGAGTCACACTCTGTGTTTGTTACCTTCTGTAACCAAGTTCAGAATGAAAAAGATCTTAGAATCGTTAAAGTCAGAAGTGATCATGGTGGAGAATTTGAAAATAAAGATTTTGAGTCATTCTTTAATGACAGAGGCATTCTGCATGATTTCTCTTGTCCTAGAACTCCCCAACAAAATGGAGTTGTAGAACGAAAGAACAGAACGTTGCAAGAAATGGCCAGAACCATGATCAATGAGACAAACGTTGCTAAGACTTTCTGGGCAGAGGCAATAAACACAGCGTGCTACATTCAGAATAGAATCTCAATAAGACCTATTCTGGAAAAGACTCCATATGAATTGTGGAAGAACAGAAAGCCCAACATTTCGTATTTTCATCCATTTGGATGTACTTGCTTTATATTGAATACAAAGAATTATTTGAACAAGTTTGATTCTAAGGCACAGAAGTGTATTATGTTAGGATACTCTGAACGCTCAAGAGGGTACAGAGTATACAATACAGAAACACAGATTGTGGAAGAATCAATCAGTGTTCGTTTTGATGACAAGCTTGACTCTGAAAAGTCAAAGCAGAATGAAACTTTTGCAGGTATAGAAATTGAATTTGCAGGTTCTGAAGACAAGTCATCAGAAGCTCTCAACACAGACATTCCTTCAACGTCTGAAAGGAGCAATGCTAGAAATCCTACAACAGCTGCTGAGCAACCTCAGAAGAGATTACCCAGAAGCAGTTTGGATCACCCAGAAGAGACTATCCTAGGAAGAAAGGAAGATCCAATCAGAACAAGAGCAAGCTTCAGAAACTCTGAAGAAACTCTTATGGGACTTGTGTCTCTGATTGAACCTTCTTCTATTGATGAAGCACTTCTGGATAATGACTGGATTCTGGCAATGCAAGAAGAGCTGAATCAATTCACCAGAAACGACGTATGGGATCTCGTTCCCAGACCAAAAGGATTCAACGTCATTGGAACAAGATGGGTGTTCAGAAACAAGTTAAATGAACAAGGTGAAGTCATCAGAAACAAAGCACGACTGGTTGCACAAGGTTATAGTCAGCAAGAGGGGATAGACTATACAGAAACCTTTGCCCCAGTCGCCAGGTTAGAATCTATCAGACTTTTAATTTCATTTGCTGTTAATAGAGGCATCACTCTGTATCAGATGGATGTCAAAAGTGCATTCTTAAATGGTTATATAGAAGAAGAAGTCTATGTTCACCAACCCCCAGGTTTTGAAAATACAAAACATCCAGAACATGTTTTCAAACTGAAAAAGTCACTGTATGGTCTGAAACAAGCTCCCAGAGCTTGGTATGAAAGGCTAAGTAACTTTCTGCTTGAAAATGAATTCACCAGAGGGAAAGTGGACACTACTCTATTCTGTAAAACAGTTAAGAGTGACATTTTAGTCTGTCAAATTTATGTTGATGATATCATTTTTGGTTCTACTAATCCTTCTCTTGGAAGAAAATTTGCTAAGTGTATGCAGGCAGAATTTGAGATGAGCCTCATGGGGGAACTAAAATTCTTTCTAGGAATTCAGATCAATCAAACTCCAGAAGGAACTTACATTCATCAGAGCAAATACATCAGAGATCTTCTGAAGAAATTTGACCTCTCAGAATGTAAGCCATCAAAGATTCCAATGCATCCCACATGCATTCTGGAAAGAGAAGAGGTAAGCAAAAGTGTAGAACAGAAAGTCTACAGAGGTATGATTGGTTCTCTCCTTTATCTGACAGCTTCAAGACCTGACATATTATTCAGCGTTTGTATCTGTGCTAGATTCCAATCAGATCCTAGAGAATCTCACTTAACAGCTGTTAAGCGAATTTTCAAGTATCTGAAAGGTACTACTAATTTGGGTTTGTTTTATAGAAAATCTAGTGATTACAGCTTAGTAGGCTACTGTGATGCTGATTTTGCTGGAGACAGAGTGGAACGTAAAAGTACTTCTGGAAGCTGCCAGTTTCTGGGAGAAAATCTGATCTCTTGGTCCAGCAAAAGGCAATCAACAATTGCTCTGTCAACAGCAGAAGCTGAGTACATAGCAGCAGCAGGATGTAGCACACAAATGCTCTGGATGAAAAGTTAGCTTGAAGACTTCCAGATTTTTGAGAGTAACATTCCTATTCTTTGTGATAATACTTCTGCTATTTGCTTAAGTAAGAATCCTATTTTACATTCTAGAGCTAAGCATATAGAAATTAAGCATCATTTCATTAGGGACTATATTCAGAAAGGTATTTTGAACTTGAAATTTATAGATACAGACCATCAATGGGCTGATATCTTTACTAAACCCCTTTCAGAAGATAGGTTTAATTTCATTCTGAAACATCTCAGCATGAAAGTATGCCCAGAATGAAAATGTTTTAATTCCATATATTTATCTTCAGAATGTAATTATATTACTGTGAACTTCTGATCAATCTTCTTTCAGAAAGATAGAACATGCAGATTGTATCAGATGCAAGTCTAAAGATCTGAGAGTCTAATCTCAAAGACAGACGTGCTGATCACTACATCAAACAAGTGTCATCCAATCATCAGCAAATCTCTGAAGCAGAACGCGTGCACGCTTCTGAGAAGGCAAAGCGCTGATTGGGTGCATTGAGACACATGTCTGGTAACCGTTTTTAAGTATCTTTCTCAAATCCCCCAAAATCAGCAAGCATTTAATGAAAAGTAATCACGCTTGTTAAATGGCAATCATTATTTTTTTTCTCTCTCTTAAAAACGTTTAATTTTTCAAAATAATTTTTGAAAACTCTATTTAAGCACATTAATCCTTCATTCTTATTCTTTACGCTTTCTCATAATCATTCAAGTATTTTCTGCATATTTCTGAGTTTATCTCCTACAAACCTTTTTCTCTCAAATCATTCTCAAAGCTTTTTTAGTGAGAACAATGGCATCCTCCAGCATTTCTGCAGGCAGTCAGAAGAAAGAAACCTCTGAACAATATCAGGTGCCCCTCAGAACTCTTCTCACACCAGTAAAGAATCTTGAAGTTCTCTCTGAGTTAATCATCGACTTTGAAAGCTTGAAGGAAAATGGATTTGACCTAACTGAAGAAATTAGGGCTCAAAAGTGGGAGAGGTATTTCGATAGGTTGGTTGGACCAACATTCCCAGCACTTGTCAAAGAATTTTGGATTCACGCCAAGATTTCTAAACATCTAGTCATCTCTTCTGTCATGGGAAAGAAGATCGTGATTTCTGAAGACCTCATTGGAAGGTTAATCGGTCAAAGTGGTGGTGGAGTCCGTTGTGTGGACATGGCTGAAAGATGCCCTGATATAGGTGTGGTAGCCAACAGAATTTTCACTCTTGGAATGCCCAGCAGCAAAATTAAGGATCTGAAGGATCACTGCAGAGTATGGGCCAAGATTGTTCTGGGCTGTTTCAATCACAGGAAACCAACAAGTTCTCCTGATTATATAAACGTGGATCAGCAATTTCTGATCTACTTTATTGATCAGAGGGTAAAGATCAATCTGGCACACTTCCTGTTCAACCATCTCAAGACCAGTGTCAAAGAAACAAGAGAAGAAGAAAGGACCAAAAGGGACTGGGTACCGTTTGGAAGGCTTATATCAGATATTCTGACAGAGAATAAGCTGATAGAGTATCTGAGCGAAGCTCAAGTGCTGAGCACTATTGAACCAACTGTTGGAAAACCGCTGAACGCTAAGAACCTGAAAAAGATGAAGCTGATAGAAAATATTAAGAAGGAACCCAGAGCTACTTCAACTGCTGATATCTCCAGCAGAAGAGTGCCTCTGACTGATTTTCCAATATTTTCTGAAATGGAATCCAAACCAGAGATGTTTCTCAAGTATCCAGATGCGTACAAGGAAGAAGATACAGGTTCAAAGCTGAAGATCAAAGATCTGAGTCAACCCCAACCTGAAGTGACTCAGAAGAAGACAAAGAAGAGGAAAGCACCAGCAGAAGGATCATCTCATCAGACTCCAAAGAAAAGAGGTATTTCATCTGCTGCCCCTATTTCAATTTCATCTACTATTCCAACATCTGCTGCCCCTCCTCAAACCTCTCACAGAATATCAATCCCAATCCCTACCATTGATGAAACCATACCAGAAGACCCTTCTGAGGCCTTACAACTCAGAAGAACCAGAACTAAGATTCCCAAACAACCAACTGTCTCAACAACACCAGCACTTGATCGAGTGCTAGCTGATATTGAGCGTGAACATGCTTCTGCTCAACCAAATTCTGAACCACTAAATATTCCTCCTCCAGAACCGCAACAAGAACAACAACCAGAATCAGAACCACAACAACAACAACCTCTCACAGAAGAACCTCTGATCCCTGAGCAATCAGAGATTCCACCTCCTCAACCAGAAAATAATCCACCTTCACCACAAACAGAGTTTCACCATTCCAAAACCCCTTCGCCTCACAAATCTGACCCTCACTCACCTCAACCTTCACCGCTGGCAATCCAGTTGCCATGTGGAACCACTATTGTCATGCCACAGTTACCATCTTCAGAGGAATCAACTCCTCCAAATACTCCTAAACCGCCATCCACTCCAATCGAAATATCTGACTCTGATTCTGATACCCTTCCTCCAAAACAAACAGCCTTTCAGCAAACCTCTGAAAACCCCAGCAAAACTTTCATTGACTTAACAAGTCTTGAACGTCTTGCTGATTTAAGACACAAAATTGCCATCCCCAAACCAAAGCAACCAGATGTTGGCTCTGGTATTTTGAATTTTGAAACAGGTGTGCTGCAATGGATTGCTTCTTTGAAGCAAGTCTGTCCTGGGATGATTGACCCAGCTGCTTCTGATCAGCTCTGGTCACAGTTCAGATTATGGGTACGTGCTGAAGCCCTCAAGTTGCAGGATGTCAACTATGAGCAGGCACAACAGAACTTCAGCAAACTGCTGAAGGAAGTTGAAAGTCAGCTGCCTCAGGAAGTTGTGCTCCCTCTGGACAGTGAATCTTGGTCTGAGAAACAGCAAGCTGCACAGGTGCAACCATCAGAAGAAGACAAGACCATTCAGGCTGAAAGTCAAGCAGAAGATGTCGCTGAAAGTTCTGAGAAGCCTCCTCCTTCTGATGCTTCTCAAGCTGCCTTGGACAGGCAGGCTCTGGAAGAACTAAGGCTGAATGACTTGCGTCTCCAGCAGCGGATGGACGACAATGATCAGAAGATGAAAGCAAGAATGGATGTACAGGACAGCAAGATTGACACTGTTGTCAACATGGTTCAGAAGCAGAATGAAACTTCTGAAAAGATTCAAGCAATGCTGGAAAGCCTGTTCTCACGCATGCCCCCTCAACCTTAAATCTTTTTCATGCATAACTTTTTCATGTTTTCTTCATTTTCTGATGTACTGTTTTGACTATGTTTTGTAATGTTCTTTTGCTCTGATTATGAACTATTTTAATATAATTTGTTTTTCTGATCTAAATTGTTTTAGCACATCACCAACACTTTTTGATTGCTGACAAAAAGGGGGAGAACAAGAACGATATTTAAAATCAATAACGGCTAACTAGACAGAAATTCTCAAACATTCTAACTCTATTACTTGAAATGTTTCTGTTTTGTTTAAAGTCTACAGGCACAAGGAAGCTTATGAAGACTAGAAGCTCTGATCAAAATGTAGAAGCTCTGATCAATGTTGCTCTGATCAAATATGAAGTTCTGATCGACCAAATACTCTGATCCAAAGCAAAGCTCTGACAGGAAAAGCTCTGAAGCTCTGCTCACTGATAAGTCAAAGACTCTTATAATCTGATGTTCAAAGAAAGAAAAAGATCTGATCCTGAAGAACACGTATCATCAAAGGGAAGTAATCAACTCAGGGGGAGTATCTCTTAACTCTGATTTCTCCTTACTTCTTAACTCTGAAACATTTCCCAGACACCTTTTCACGTTATTTTTCATTTAAAATATCTAGTTTTTGTCATCATCAAAAAGGGGGAGATTGTTAGAACAATGTTTGAATCTACTACCATATATTTAAGTTTTGATGATAACAAAGTGAAAAGATATAGTATTTATATGTTTCATGTTTGAACTATATGCTGCCTAAAGTTACTATGCTCTGACTTGCAGATACGCTGATTAAAATAAGCAAGATCACTTCTTCAGCATCAGAATTTGATTTCATACACCAGCATCAGAAGTTGCTGAATCAGAACGTCAAGATCAGATGATCAACTCACGTACATGCTGAAGCTTGATGAACAGAACTGCGCGTAAACACTCTGATACAAAAACAATAGTTCATCAGCAGCGAAGCAGAATCAGAATGAGCCAAGCCAGAACGTGCATTGAAGAAGCAACGGTACTGTGCATTGAACGCTAATTAATTCCAACGGCCTCATTCCAGACAAGATCTGCTCAAAAAGGAAAGCTTGTTATTAGCATTGAATCAAGAATATTGCATTCAACGTTCATCTTCTCAAGTGCTATATAAACAAAGCTTCGAAGATTATAATGGCTAATGCTCTCCAAATCTCTACACGCACAAAGCTGAACAATAATCTTCATCTACCAGTTTTGCTAAACTAAACTCTGATATTCATTATTGTTTAGCAATCTAGTTTCTAAGCTTCATTTGTGTATACATCACAGTTGTGATAAAGTTTTGTAGAAAACATTCACACACATTGTTTTATACCTTTGTAAGAAAGTGTTGCCTTGTGTGATCGGTGGATCTGGAACTGACTGTTTAACGCTGGTTCGCGAAATGTCGCGGAAGCAAGAGTCGCCACCGTCTTTTATTTTCTCCAAATGGAAAGGACAAAAGCACAGAAAAATTCCTTAAAGAGATTGCTCTCGGTTCAGGAGGTAGGTTATAGAAAGGGAAGGTGTTAGCACCCTTTCTATCCATGGTTATCCATGGGCTCTTAGATACTTGCTCACTTGTGTTTTCAAAAATGGTTTGTTTGCTTTTCAACTGTGGGTTTTAAAAAGTTTCTTTGAAAATTTCAGTCCGACTCTTGTATCGGTCCTCAAGAGTGTTTGAAAAATGCTTTCGAAAGCTTTTTGAAAATGTGTTGGTGTGAAAAGTATTTTTGATTTGTTTTGTTTTGAAATTTAGAGCAAGTATCTAGAGTCGTCTACCTACCCTAAGGAATTCGTCTGTGTAGATGTCCTTTAAAGTAGTGCCATCCCACCATTGAGAGGTAGGTAGCACCACCTTTGGAGGTGTTCGGGTCAATTCGAAGGTTCGGGACATGGTGATCACCGGAGCAATAGGAAGACACCTTAGAAGCTACCCTCATGCCAGGTTCCCGGATCATGAGGACTTACTAAAACATCCTCTACCCGACGATCACCTTTCGAGGCAAGGCAACAGTGAGGCGTACCCTAGGGGTGGTGTGTGATTTGTGTGTCGTTTTCATTTATTTTTGTCTTGTCAGGTTATTGGTGATCTAACGTTTTGTTTTTATTTTTGTCATTCATTCTTGCATGCATTTATTTAACAGTTAAAAAGTGCGGAAAGATAAAATTCCTAAACTATTACAAAGGCGCGGGTCCACATCGCCAAATTAAACCAGGACCCGATTTGACATAAAATAAAGAAATAAAATGCGGGAAATATAAAATGTCCGAGTTACATGGCTTGAGCAATTATATAATATTTGAAAGAAAATAAATGTGCGAAAGAAATAAAAATAGAACGTTCGAGGGCGTTGGACCCTTTAAAGAAATTAAATGAAATTAAAAATTAATTAATTATTTATTGAAATAAAAGAAGTGTTTTTTTTGGTTTTTTTTGTATTTATGAAATAAGAAAATTAAAATTAAAATTAAAAGAAACCCTAATTCTAAGTTATTTTTAATTATTTGAGAAAAATGTTAAAGTTTAACTTAATTTACTAAAGAATTTATGTACATGTTTATTTACAAAATAAATTAGTAATTAATAATAATAATAATGATGAGAGAATTATTTATTAAAAAAAATGATGAAAAAGTTAAAAAAACCTAATTTCTACATATTTAATTTATTAAGAAAAATATTAAAGTTTTGAAACCTAAATTAATCTAATTAATTGTTTAAAGTTTATTTACAAAAATAATAATAGTAAAATTAATATTAATAAAATAAACATTTTTTTGATTTTTCTGTATTTTATATTTATTATGAAAATTATTTTATGGAATTAAAAGAAAACAATTAAAAAAACAATTAAAAGAATAAAAAGGAAAAACAAATAAAAATTAAAAATTGAGCAAACCATAGGGGGTGTCTGGCCCAAGGGGAGGTTTTTTGAAGTATTGACTCCTGAGTACCGTGGTCTGCATTCTTTGGCCATTTGATTGAGTTTCATGCATAAGTTGTTCTACTTTGGCCAATTGGCTTTTGGCTTTTGGCTTTTGGCTTTTGGCTTTTGGCTTTTGGCCATTTGTGTTCTGGCTTCAACGTTCCCTTAATCTCTGGCTTAATGTCTGCCTCGCCATATATTGGTGTCATGCATAAGTTTTTCTAGTCTGTCCATTTGGCTTTTGGCCTCAACGTTCCTTAATGAACCTGCCTGGGATCCTGTCTAAATCTGCAGTGTTGAATCTCACAAACACATCAAATAAAATCATAAAATGCAAATAAAGCCAATATATGAAGAAATTTAATGTTTAGGCACAATATGGCATGTATGAATGATTATACCCTTTTGATCATGGAGATCAAATCAACCTTACCCTTACTGGAAAAGTAGTGACATGAATGTTTTTATGCCCTTTGGATCATGGAGATCAAACCAGCCTTACCCTTACTACTGAAGAAGTAATAAGATGTTGGTTTGTAACTGAGATGGCTTGTTTGTAGTGAGAGAGGGATTTGTAATAAGGATTTCAAGGTTTTAGGGTTCTTGAAAGAATTTGATATTCTAACAGTGTTGTGGCAAGGTTTTTTCTCTCTTTTTTCTCTTCCTCTTTTTCTCCTCCTGGTTTGTGTGACAAGAAGGTGATTATATAGTGGAAATTAGGGTAAAGAAAATGGGCTTTGAATGTGCAATTGGGCCTCCAATATTCACTTGAATTCGTCACTTTCCAAGCTAAATCGCAGGGACTTAAGTGCATTTTTTGAAGTTGAAATGTGAAAACAAAATGTAGCCGACATCGAGAAATAACTCCTGTCCGAAAATCGACTCAATCGGATAAACGGTGAATTAGTTATGAATTTTTGAAGTTTCAGCTCAGACAAACTTATTTTGGGCTCCAGTGTCGGCTCTGACACGTTCTTCAATAAAAAACTGGTATTGATCGGTGCATAATTTGGTCTCGGCTTTTGAAGCAAAGTTGTAGATCTATGAGTCAGTGACCTTGTGTAAAAATATGAGTCCAATTCGATAAAAATTGACCGAGTTATGAATTTTCGAAGTTTCGGCTCAGATGAAATAATATTCAGCATTCAGGATTTTCAGCGTGTCACGCACTCTGAGCAAAAAACGAAGGCCTTTTGAATACCGTTTGAACTTAATTCCTTCTGTGAAAATGTAGTCAACTCAATTTGTGAAATTTTGGCGCCGGAACCAGCTCGATACGATGAAAATCGACCAAGTTATGATTTTTTGAACATGACGCAAATAAACTTCTGTCACAAATTTTCTGCACGAAAATACCTGATAAATCCACATTTTTGAAGACCTTCTGATCGAAATTGGCTTCCAGCCGTGAGAGATGAAAACGTAGATAATGTCAAGATGGAATTTTGGCCACCGGAACGGGTTCAAAACGAGTCACGATCTTCAAGTTATGAATTTTTTAGCGCGTAAAAACTGCACTTTCAGCACACTTTTTTCACCATATTTCTTCGAGAAAACTCACACATTCGGATACCTTCTTTAAAGAATTGACTCTTGAGCCGAACCTGAATTTGAGAATATGTTATCAGAGATATCTTGGCGAAAGAATACCTGAATATGACGCGCCGGGTTGGACTTGTGAATTTTTCTTGAAATATTTTGAGAAATATGGGAGGGCAAATTTTGGGGTACAACAGTTGCCCCTGTTCAATCTTCTTATACCTGAGGATGCAGATTGGCTGACGTGCCTTTTGTAATCCGAGGGTGGAAGATGATTGAACACTAGAGTGCCCAGAAATTTGCGCTCACATAGTAGCAGTGCGATGATGGAATGAGCTTATAGATGCCATTTAGAGGTTGCTGGATAGGATGATGGGCTTATAGATGCCATCTGGATGTTGATCGCGTAAGAGATTCCTTAGCGAGAACCTGCATACCTGCAAAAGAAACAATGAGTACCTGACACGTTGCAGGAGCTGATTTCAGATGCTTGGCATAGATATGTCCTGACTGGTTACATGAGCTGGGTCTGGGGCTTCAAAAGATGATGAATGAACCAGGGATGGTTGCTACCTTAGCATGAATGGTAAGAGAATCTTGGACGATTACTACCCCAACAGGAACGCTGAGAGAATCTTGGGTGTCTTCTACTGGGATAAGAATCAGGGAGATCTTAGGGTCGATCTGACTGAACCAGAGAAGGCCTTTGACTGGATAAGAATCAGGAAAATCTTAGGGTCGATTTAGCTGAACCGGACAAGGTCTTGGAATATCTTCAACTGGATAAGCATCAGGGAGATCTTAGGGTCGATCTGACTGAACCAGAGAAGGCCTTTGACTGGATAAGCATCAGGAAAATCTTAGGGTCGATTTAACTGAAACGGACAAGGTCTTGGAATATCTTCAACTGGATAAGCATCAGGGAGATCTTAGGGTCGATCTGACTGAACCAGAGAAGGCCTTTGACTGGATAAGCATCAGGAAAATCTTAGGGTCGATTTAACTGAACCGGACAAGGTCTTGGAATATCTTCAACTGGATAAGCATCAGGGAGATCTTAGGGTCGATCTGACTGAACCAGAGAAGGCCTTTGACTGGATAAGCATCAGGAAAATCTTAGGGTCGATTTAATTGAACCGGACAAGGTCTTGGAATATCTTCAACTGGATAAGCATCAGGGAGATCTTAGGGTCGATCTGACTGAACCAGAGAAGGCCTTTGACTGGATAAGCATCAGGAAAATCTTAGGGTCGATTTAACTGAACCGGACAAGGTCTTGGAATATCTTCAACTGGATAAGCATCAGGGAGATCTTAGGGTCGATCTGACTGAACCAGAGAAGGCCTTTGACTGGATAAGCATCAGGAAAATCTTAGGGTCGATTTAACTGAACCGGACAAGGTCTTGGAATATCTTCAACTGGATAAGCATCAGGGAGACCTTAGGGTCGATCTGACTGAACCAGAGAAGGCCTTTGACTGGATAAGCATCAGGAAAATCTTAGGGTCGATTTAACTGAACCGGACAAGGTCTTGGAATATCTTCAACTGGATAAGCATCAGGGAGATCTTAGGGTCGATCTGACTGAACCAGAGAAGGCCTTTGACTGGATAAGCATCAGGAAAATCTTAGGGTCGATTTAACTGAACCGGACAAGGTCTTGGAATATCTTCAACTGGATAAGCATTAGGGAGATCTTAGGGTCGATCTGACTGAACCAGAGAAGGCCTTTGACTGGATAAGCATAAGGAAAATCTTAGGGTCGATTTAACTGAACCGGACAAGGTCTTGGAATATCTTCAACTGGATAAGCATCAGGGAGATCTTAGGGTCGATCTGACTGAACCAGAGAAGGCCTTTGACTGGATAAGCATCAGGAAAATCTTAGGGTCGATTTAACTGAACCGGACAAGGTCTTGGAATATCTTCAACTGGATAAGCATCAGGGAGATCTTAGGGTCGATCTGACTGAACTAGAGAAGGCCTTTGACTGGATAAGCATCAGGAAAATCTTAGGGTCGATTTAACTGAACCGGACAAGGTATTGGAATATCTTCAACTGGATAAGCATCAGGGAGATCTTAGGGTCGATCTGACTGAACCAGAGAAGGCCTTTGACTGGATAAGCATCAGGAAAATCTTAGGGTCGATTTAACTGAACCGGACAAGGTCTTGGAATATCTTCAACTGGATAAGCATCAGGGAGATCTTAGGGTCAATCTGACTGAACCAGAGAAGGCCTTTGACTGGATAAGCATCAGGAAAATCTTAGGGTCGATTTAACTGAACCGGACAAAGTCTTGAAATATAGCTAAGAATTTAACTGGATCTTTCCTGAAAGGTAAAGGTCAGTCGTATGCAATGCATGATATGGATCAAGCAATGATGTTCTCAATATAAATGAGACTTGTATGATATGATGTGTCTATGCATATTATAATGATGTATGTGAAGTTTTATGTATGTTTTTGTCTAGGAAAGTGAATCCTTGACGGGTGCCGGGAAGTCGTATCCTGGGCTGATGTTGAAGAATAGATTTTGCTTCCGCTGGGGATGATAACTGCAAGAATACCGGTAGGAGAAGATGACTCCGTTGCGGAATAAACTTGGCAAATGGAAGATTCTGCGGGGAGAAAAGATACTCTAGCGACCATGCTGGGAAGCAATACTCTGTGGGAAGAGGGATGCCTTGCTGAGTGTTGATAATAATTTGCTGGGGATACCCTTGTTGTCGGAAGTGTTGATGGACTTCGCTGGGGTAAGAAGACTTCGTCGAGGACGCTCTTTCCGTGGCTTTTGGCTGAGGATAACCCAGTTATATCCTGTTAAGGAAATAACTCTTTAAATAAAGCCGGACGACGCGTTCGTGCTCTGCGAGGGATAAGCTTCCAGGATCTACTGGGGATAAGCTTACTGCTTGGGGGAGATGAATTCCATTTCTCCTGGGGAAACTAGATTGGACTCTTCTGGGAAGTTTTGAACTGCGGGGGAAGTGATTCCTTTGAATGTTGATATACCGCCGGGGAACAATCTTTAGGCCAAGACTGCCGTGGATGCTTGTTAAGAATACATATGCTGCTGGGGAAGGTTGAGATCTGCTGGAGGATACCCAACTTCTTTAAGTTTGATTGTAGCTTTGCTCGGGGAAAGTGTATTGCTTGCTGGCTCACTCTCTGGGGGGATTAGGATGTCTGGTTATGTTCTTTAGCTGAACCTACCTTGGTACTTTGGAGGACCGAACAATTAGATTGCTTAGACAACTCTTATTGCCCCTGTTCTATGGGGGAGAGGAAGACCTGTGAGGTGCTGATAATTGTTGATGAGCAAACTTTCTTCTGGTAGGCAGGTGACGAGATAACAGGACATAGTCGTACGCTTTAATCCCTAACTTTTGCCTGGACCGCCCTTTCGGGTTTTCAGTCCACCGGGATACCCATTTTTGCCCAAGCCGCCCTTTCAGGTTTTCGACTTGCCGGGTGTACATGTTATTTTTTCATCCCTTCATTTTGCCCGAACCCTTTTGGTTCGCCGGGAAGCCCTTATTTTTGCCTAGGTATGTCAACCTAGCGGGTCTTTGATTGTGCGTAGTATTTTTTCGACTATGTCCGTGCTTTCAGAATGTTAGGGAGTTGCCCCTGTTAACAGTGTTTTGTCATGCCACCAGAAGGTATTTGATCAGGCAAGATTTGTTGTTGGAATGCCCCAAGTGACTTAGGCAGAGATTTGCCCCAGGCTATTTGGCCTTTGAGAGATTCTCCGAATCTTGATTGGACTGCCCCAGATGGTGGGCAATAGTCATGCCATGCCCCTTGATTGGAAGTACTTCTGTTCATTAGGCGTTCGTCGTGCGAATTTCCCTGCTGTTCAAACAAATAGTCATATGCAAACAAAGTGATGTTAAAAATGCAAAGCTTATGTCTGTCTTGAAGATTTTGAAAATGCATTCTTTTCATAAAACAAGCGATTGTTTGTAAAACGTGATGTCAACACCGTATTTACCGTAGGCCTTAAGGAGTCAGGATACCTTTCGTAACAGTATGCTTTCGAACTAACCCATGCTTCAGCTAGGACTTTTAAGGGTTATAATGTGGCCTGGTTCACGGTTTAAGAAACAAAGGATAAAGGCTCAAATTTTATTTGTACCCACCCGCTCTTCGTGATGTTCTCCAAACCTAAACTCAGTTGATCATACGTTAGACCTTGTTTGAGTCTTTGCTCTGATTTTCCGGTGATGGTTCGGATATTGCTAACTTATTTTGAATAGGCAGTCATTCCTTTTTTGTTGAGGGTTTGTAAGACCTCTTTCTTGATTTTTGTTATCCCTTTCTTTTTTTTTTGCCTGAACTGTTTCCTTTTTTGGAATTACAGTCAGCGGGATGCCCCAGTTTTGTAAGTCTCCTTCATGGGTTTGGACTTAATGGGTTTTTTATTTTTTGAGATAATGACTGCCTTTCTTTATTGATTATTCGGAACCATCACTGTCTTTCTTCGTTTTGTAAGGATCTCTTTGGTGCCATTCGTTATGCACTTGGATCAACTGAGAGACTACCCTGCCCCGGGTTATGATTAAGGGTTTTAAATTTCGAGAAGAAAAACTCCTACTTCTTTGGCTCAAAGGGGTTGACGAGGGATTATCTTCCTTATTACTCCAGTGTTTAGGAATTGAAACAATGCCTGTACCTCATCAGCGGGGTCTGTTCAAAAGCATATTGTAGATCGTGGTATCGTTTTCGTCATCCTCCCTCAAGAGGCTTAGAATTTTAGATCAAGAGTTGACATCAGAAAAAATATGAAAATAATTTGCGTATAGTGAATACGAATATATTGCTTCAAAAAAGACATATGCGATGCATTAATGGAATAACAATGTTTAACAATGAGTAAATGTTTGAACAAAAGAAAATTGCAACTTGAACATTCGAATGAACAAAAATTCTTCTCATCTCAGGGCTTGTTACTTCAAATGGTGCCTCCTGTAGGGATGGTAGAAGCACTCAGCCTGGCCATCTTGGGTGAATTCCACAGCTCCTTCCTCAATCAGGTCCTGGATCTTATTCTTCAAAGTCCAACAATCCTCTGTAGCATGCCCCGGACTGTCAGAATGATAAGCGCAATGAGCGTTGGGGTCATATCTTGAAGGTGTCCTGTTGGGATTCTTAGGAGGATCCTTTAGAGTCACCAAGTTCAACCTCAGCAGTTGTTGTAAGGCTTGAGGCAGTGACACGTTGAGCTTGGTGAATTGCCTTTTGGGCTTGTCTGGCTGATACTGAGTTGGTGATACTGAAGCCATATGAGGAGCTTTCTCCTTGCCTCTTTGTCTCAAAGATGGTCGAACGATGACTGGCTTTTTACCCTTAGATGTTTGCCCCAGTTGGTTACCCTGAAGCAGTTGGTTGACGAGAAACCGGAGCTCATCTTGTCTTTGAGCTAAACCTTGAATGGCATTCCTCTGCCCCAGCATTTGGGCTTTCATTGCATCCATCTCAGCTTGTAGGTGTTTCAGCCTTTCACCCTCGGCACTGTTTCTAACAAAGGTCTCCATGAGAAGTGTCCTTAGCTCCTCCTGCCCCTTAGATAGATTCAGGAGGATTTCCCCGAACCGAGTCTCTTGAGCAAGACAGTCCTGGTTATCTGGTTGGAAGGCCATTGCTGAAATAAACAGCGAGAAAGGTGAGTGACCTGCAACAAAGATACCTGTTATGTAATGATGTGTATGACATGCATGCAATGTTTTCAAGGATCCCGCGGGGTAAACAAGAAATTTGTTAAAGTTGGAAACTGGTGACTTGATTGAAGATACTTCATGTTGTTGAGAGTCCTTCTTCAAGGGTCAAAAGCTCACCATATCCAGTGGGTCATAGCCCCTGACAACCTTGGCTTGGGAAACTCCTTCAAGTGTCAAAGCTCACCATATCAAGTGGGTCATAGCCCCTGACAACTCTGACTAGAGGAAAATAAATCCTCTTTGCCCCTTGCTGGATGTTTGATTTATTCTGACCTGCATCACAAACCCTTGAGATCCTTGAAATGGGTTAGGATGTATGCAATGGTATGATGTCATGATGCATGGGGTGATATGAATAAACCCTGTTATGAGCCCTTGTTAAGGACTGCAAACCAAAACCTGCAAGAAACTCAAGTAAAACCTGTCATGAGTCCCAATTAAGGACTATAAACAAAACCTGCAAGAAACTTGGTAAACTTTGTTATGAGTCCTAATTAAAGACTATGACAAAAACTGCAAGAAACTTAGTAAGCCCTGTCATGGGTCCCAGCTAAGGACTAAAACAAAACCTGCAAGAAATTCGGTAAACCCTGTTATGAGTCCTGATTAAGGACTATGGACCAAACCTGCAAGTAGTTCATGTGTCAGTTTAACAAGCATGCAAGTAGGCAAGTACGAAGGCACACAAGTCACACAAAAGAGCCCTTAGAGTTTAGGCCAGCATGAGGCCTGGGTATTACCCTCTTTCAGTTGGTGGGCTCAACCTGTCCTATTAGAAGTAACCGGGTTCTAAGGTTCCCAATATCACGGGATTGCTTTCGTTGTTCATCGTTTCGATTTAGCCACTGAACTGGCGACCGAAATATTCCAGGAAAGCAACCCTCAATTGAGTGTAGTATCGAGTATCAACCAACCTCGGACTGCACCAAAGTCAGTAATCTCACTACCCTAAAGAGGCCAAGATAGTTCAATTAAGGTTCCTAAGGTCTGTTGATGCTTCACGACACCACGCGGAGGCCCCGTACTCTCCTTGACTGAACTCAAGGGTTACCGGTACACACCAAAGTGCCACATCAACGTAGCAGACTGTTTCAACCATGTCGGTATACCCCGCACAGTTCCCTCACAGCCTTGTTGCTACTTTCTAAGAAGGTATCCCCAGATCCGGGTTAGGATCTATAGAACTCCCAAGACAGTCCCACAATTTAAAGCACACAAATCAATACAATTGAAAACACAGTTATGAACTAACCCTAAGGTACACCTCACTTTAAGTTTTAATTCCCCAGCAGAGTCGCCAGTTCTGTGATCGGTGGATCTGGAACTGACTGTTTAACGCTGGTTCGCGAAATGTCGCGGAAGCAAGAGTCGCCACCGTCTTTTATTTTCTCCAAATGGAAAGGACAAAAGCACAGAAAAATTCCTTAAAGAGATTGCTCTCGGTTCAGGAGGTAGGTTATAGAAAGGGAAGGTGTTAGCACCCTTTCTATCCATGGTTATCCATGGGCTCTTAGATACTTGCTCACTTGTGTTTTCAAAAATGGTTTGTTTGCTTTTCAACTGTGGGTTTTAAAAAGTTTCTTTGAAAATTTCAGTCCGACTCTTGTATCGGTCCTCAAGAGTGTTTGAAAAATGCTTTCGAAAGCTTTTTGAAAATGTGTTGGTGTGAAAAGTATTTTTGATTTGTTTTGTTTTGAAATTTAGAGCAAGTATCTAGAGTCGTCTACCTACCCTAAGGAATTCGTCTGTGTAGATGTCCTTTAAAGTAGTGCCATCCCACCATTGAGAGGTAGGTAGCACCACCTTTGGAGGTGTTCGGGTCAATTCGAAGGTTCGGGACATGGTGATCACCGGAGCAATAGGAAGACACCTTAGAAGCTACCCTCATGCCAGGTTCCCGGATCATGAGGACTTACTAAAACATCCTCTACCCGACGATCACCTTTCGAGGCAAGGCAACAGTGAGGCGTACCCTAGGGGTGGTGTGTGATTTGTGTGTCGTTTTCATTTATTTTTGTCTTGTCAGGTTATTGGTGATCTAACGTTTTGTTTTTATTTTTGTCATTCATTCTTGCATGCATTTATTTAACAGTTAAAAAGTGCGGAAAGATAAAATTCCTAAACTATTACAAAGGCGCGGGTCCACATCGCCAAATTAAACCAGGACCCGATTTGACATAAAATAAAGAAATAAAATGCGGGAAATATAAAATGTCCGAGTTACATGGCTTGAGCAATTATATAATATTTGAAAGAAAATAAATGTGCGAAAGAAATAAAAATAGAACGTTCGAGGGCGTTGGACCCTTTAAAGAAATTAAATGAAATTAAAAATTAATTAATTATTTATTGAAATAAAAGAAGTGTTTTTTTTGGTTTTTTTTGTATTTATGAAATAAGAAAATTAAAATTAAAATTAAAAGAAACCCTAATTCTAAGTTATTTTTAATTATTTGAGAAAAATGTTAAAGTTTAACTTAATTTACTAAAGAATTTATGTACATGTTTATTTACAAAATAAATTAGTAATTAATAATAATAATAATGATGAGAGAATTATTTATTAAAAAAAATGATGAAAAAGTTAAAAAAACCTAATTTCTACATATTTAATTTATTAAGAAAAATATTAAAGTTTTGAAACCTAAATTAATCTAATTAATTGTTTAAAGTTTATTTACAAAAATAATAATAGTAAAATTAATATTAATAAAATAAACATTTTTTTGATTTTTCTGTATTTTATATTTATTATGAAAATTATTTTATGGAATTAAAAGAAAACAATTAAAAAAACAATTAAAAGAATAAAAAGGAAAAACAAATAAAAATTAAAAATTGAGCAAACCATAGGGGGTGTCTGGCCCAAGGGGAGGTTTTTTGAAGTATTGACTCCTGAGTACCGTGGTCTGCATTCTTTGGCCATTTGATTGAGTTTCATGCATAAGTTGTTCTACTTTGGCCAATTGGCTTTTGGCTTTTGGCTTTTGGCTTTTGGCTTTTGGCTTTTGGCCATTTGTGTTCTGGCTTCAACGTTCCCTTAATCTCTGGCTTAATGTCTGCCTCGCCATATATTGGTGTCATGCATAAGTTTTTCTAGTCTGTCCATTTGGCTTTTGGCCTCAACGTTCCTTAATGAACCTGCCTGGGATCCTGTCTAAATCTGCAGTGTTGAATCTCACAAACACATCAAATAAAATCATAAAATGCAAATAAAGCCAATATATGAAGAAATTTAATGTTTAGGCACAATATGGCATGTATGAATGATTATACCCTTTTGATCATGGAGATCAAATCAACCTTACCCTTACTGGAAAAGTAGTGACATGAATGTTTTTATGCCCTTTGGATCATGGAGATCAAACCAGCCTTACCCTTACTACTGAAGAAGTAATAAGATGTTGGTTTGTAACTGAGATGGCTTGTTTGTAGTGAGAGAGGGATTTGTAATAAGGATTTCAAGGTTTTAGGGTTCTTGAAAGAATTTGATATTCTAACAGTGTTGTGGCAAGGTTTTTTCTCTCTTTTTTCTCTTCCTCTTTTTCTCCTCCTGGTTTGTGTGACAAGAAGGTGATTATATAGTGGAAATTAGGGTAAAGAAAATGGGCTTTGAATGTGCAATTGGGCCTCCAATATTCACTTGAATTCGTCACTTTCCAAGCTAAATCGCAGGGACTTAAGTGCATTTTTTGAAGTTGAAATGTGAAAACAAAATGTAGCCGACATCGAGAAATAACTCCTGTCCGAAAATCGACTCAATCGGATAAACGGTGAATTAGTTATGAATTTTTGAAGTTTCAGCTCAGACAAACTTATTTTGGGCTCCAGTGTCGGCTCTGACACGTTCTTCAATAAAAAACTGGTATTGATCGGTGCATAATTTGGTCTCGGCTTTTGAAGCAAAGTTGTAGATCTATGAGTCAGTGACCTTGTGTAAAAATATGAGTCCAATTCGATAAAAATTGACCGAGTTATGAATTTTCGAAGTTTCGGCTCAGATGAAATAATATTCAGCATTCAGGATTTTCAGCGTGTCACGCACTCTGAGTAAAAAATGAAGGCCTTTTGAATACCGTTTGAACTCAATTCCTTCTGTGAAAATGTAGTCAACTCAATTTGTGAAATTTTGGCGCCGGAACCAGCTCGATACGATGAAAATCGACCAAGTTATGATTTTTTGAACATGACGCAAATAAACTTCTGTCACAAATTTTCTGCACGAAAATACCTGATAAATCCACATTTTTGAAGACCTTCTGATCGAAATTGGCTTCCAGCCGTGAGAGATGAAAACGTAGATAATGTCAAGACGGAATTTTGGCCACCGGAACGGGTTCAAAACGAGTCACGATGTTCAAGTTATGAATTTTTTAGCGCGTAAAAACTGCACTTTCAGCACACTTTTTCACCATATTTCTTCGAGAAAACTCACACATTCGGATACCTTCTTTAAAGAATTGACTCTTGAGCCGAACCTGAATTTGAGAATATGTTATCAGAGATATCTTGGCGAAAGAATACCTGAATATGACGCGCCGGGTTGGACTTGTGAATTTTTCTTGAAATATTTTGAGAAATATGGGAGGGCAAATTTTGGGGTACAACAGTTGCCCCTGTTCAATCTTCTTATACCTGAGGATGCAGATTGGCTGACGTGCCTTTTGTAATCCGAGGGTGGAAGATGATTGAACACTAGAGTGCCCAGAAATTTGCGCTCACATAGTAGCAGTGCGATGATGGAATGGGCTTATAGATGCCATTTAGAGGTTGCTGGATAGGATGATGGGCTTATAGATGCCATCTGGATGTTGATCGCGTAAGAGATTCCTTAGCGAGAACCTGCATACCTGCAAAAGAAACAATGAGTACCTGACACGTTGCAGGAGCTGATTTCAGATGCTTGGCATAGATATGTCCTGACTGGTTACATGAGCTGGGTCTGGGGCTTCAAAAGATGATGAATGAACCAGGGATGGTTGCTACCTTAGCATGAATGGTAAGAGAATCTTGGACGATTACTACCCCAACAGGAACGCTGAGAGAATCTTGGGTGTCTTCTACTGGGATAAGAATCAGGGAGATCTTAGGGTCGATCTGACTGAACCAGAGAAGGCCTTTGACTGGATAAGAATCAGGAAAATCTTAGGGTCGATTTAGCTGAACCGGACAAGGTCTTGGAATATCTTCAACTGGATAAGCATCAGGGAGATCTTAGGGTCGATCTGACTGAACCAGAGAAGGCCTTTGACTGGATAAGCATCAGGAAAATCTTAGGGTCGATTTAACTGAAACGGACAAGGTCTTGGAATATCTTCAACTGGATAAGCATCAGGGAGATCTTAGGGTCGATCTGACTGAACCAGAGAAGGCCTTTGACTGGATAAGCATTAGGAAAATCTTAGGGTCGATTTAACTGAACCGGACAAGGTCTTGGAATATCTTCAACTGGATAAGCATCAGGGAGATCTTAGGGTCGATCTGACTGAACCAGAGAAGGCCTTTGACTGGATAAGCATCAGGAAAATCTTAGGGTCGATTTAACTGAACCGGACAAGGTCTTGGAATATCTTCAACTGGATAAGCATCAGGGAGATCTTAGGGTCGATCTGACTGAACCAGAGAAGGCCTTTGACTGGATAAGCATCAGGAAAATCTTAGGGTCGATTTAACTGAACCGGACAAGGTCTTGGAATATCTTCAACTGGATAAGCATCAGGGAGATCTTAGGGTCGATCTGACTGAACCAGAGAAGGCCTTTGACTGGATAAGCATCAGGAAAATCTTAGGGTCGATTTAACTGAACCGGACAAGGTCTTGGAATATCTTCAACTGGATAAGCATCAGGGAGACCTTAGGGTCGATCTGACTGAACCAGAGAAGGCCTTTGACTGGATAAGCATCAGGAAAATCTTAGGGTCGATTTAACTGAACCGGACAAGGTCTTGGAATATCTTCAACTGGATAAGCATCAGGGAGATCTTAGGGTCGATCTGACTGAACCAGAGAAGGCCTTTGACTGGATAAGCATCAGGAAAATCTTAGGGTCGATTTAACTGAACCGAACCTGAATTTGAGAATATGTTATCAGAGATATCTTGGCGAAAGAATACCTGAATATGACGCGCCGGGTTGGACTTGTGAATTTTTCTTGAAATATTTTGAGAAATATGGGAGGGCAAATTTTGGGGTACAACACCTTGACAAACCGGATTGTGGTTTGAATCAAGAAGGCTTTAGCAGTTGTTAAAGCAGTCTGTAATATTCAGTTGAATATAGTGAATTAAGACCTCGTTGGAGAGAGGCGAAATCACCTTGACGGGTGGACTGGAGTAGTTTGAGATCAAACGAACCAGGATAAAAATATCTTGTCAATTGCTTTAAGATTTCAGTTTTACAATTCAACCCCCCCCCCCCCCCCCTTCTTGTGTTTTTCACCCCTTCAATACTCTCCTCCAAACAGAGTTGGTCTCCCCTCAGCCCCGAAAAGGCACAGTATCTCCAGTAAGTCAGCGATTCTCTCCCCAAGCAGAGTTAACCTACTGTCAGCCTTAAGGAAGTTGGGTATCCTCAGAAAATCTAAACATTCCCCAGCGGAGTATACAGATATTCCTATACAAGCATCCCCGGCAGTCTTAATCTAAGATTGTTCTCCGGCGGAATACAAGACACCCTAGTGGAGCCACTCCCCAGTACAGTCCAAAAAGTTTCCCCAGAAAAGTTGAATCAATCTCCCCAGTAGATTCTGGAAGCTTATCCCCAGTAGATTCAGGAAGCTTATCACCTGCAGAGTACACCATCTCTCCCCGACTTTGTTCAGAAGGTTATTCCCCACCAGAGCTTATAACTAGGTTATCCTCAGCCAATTGCCACGGAAAGATCGTCCTCGGCGAAGTTCTTCCTATTCCCCAGCGGAGTTCATCAAATTCCACAACAAAACTTATCAACAGGAATCCCCAGCGGAGTTATCACCAAAATCTCAGCGAAGTATCTCTCCCCACAGAGTAATTCCCCGTAGAGTAATCTCTTCGTCAAGTTTATTCCCCAATGGAGTCATCTTCTCCTACCGGCTTATTCTTGCCATCATCATCCCCGGCGGAAACGAAGAACTCTATTCTTCAACATCAGCCCAGGATTCAACTTCCCGGCATTCGTCAAGGATTTATTTTCCGGGACGAAAATACGATTCATAAACATTTACATACATAACGCATGCATATACGCATCATAAACACACTATCTCATTGAGAACATCATGACATCATGTATTTCATACATCATGACATTGCATACAACTGACGTTTTGCCTTTTCAGGAAAAGGTCAACCCAAAGATGATTACTATCAACTGTCGCAATTCCAGATTCGATTCCTGTATCAAGCCAGAGCATATCTGTGAGTGACTGATTGTAGATTCGATACCTGTATCCAGCCAGGGCATGTCTGCATGAAGAGTTTAGAGATTCGATTCATGTACCCAGCCAGGGCATATCTGTAGACGAAGTATTCCAGATTCGATTCCTGTATCAAGCCAGGGCATATCTGTGAGTGACTGATTGTAGATTCGATTCTTGTATCCGGCCAGGGCATGTCTGCATGAAGAGTTTAGAGATTCGATTCCTGTATCCAGCCAAGGCATATCTGTAGACGAAGTATTCCAGATTTGATTCCTATATCTAGCCAGGGCATATCTGTGAGTGACTGATTGTATATTCGATTCCTGTATTCGGCCAGGGCATGTCTGCATGAAGAGTTTAGAGATTCGATTCCTGTACCCATCCATGGCATATCTGTAGACGAAGTATTCCAGATTCGATTCCTGTATCAAGCCAGGGCATATCTGTGAGTGATTGATTGTAGATTTGATTCCTGTATCCGGCCAGGGCATGTCTGCATGAAGAGTTTAGAGATTCGATTCCTGTATCCAGCCAGGGCATATCTGTAGACAAAGTATTCCATATTCGATTCCTGTATCTAGCCAGGGCATATCTGTGAGTGTTTGATTGTAGATTCGATTCCTGTATCCGGCCAGGGCATGTCTGCATGAAGAGTTTAGAGATTCGATTCCTGTATCCAGCCAGGGCATATCTGTAGATGAAGTATTCCAGATTCGATTCCTGTATCTAGCCAGGGCATATCTGTGAGTGACTGATTGTAGATTCGATTCCTGTATCCGGCCAGGGCATGTCTGCATGAAGAGTTTAGAGATTCGATTCCTGTATCCAGCCAGGGCATATCTGTAGACGAAGTATTCCAGATTCGATTCCTGTATCTAGCCAGGGTATATCTGTGAGTGACTGATTGTAGATTCGATTCCTGTATCCGGCCAGGGCATGTCTGCATGAAGAGTTTAGAGATTCGATTCTTGTATCCAGCTAGGGCATATCTGTAGACGAAGAATTCCAGATTCGACACCTGTATCTAGCCAGGGCATATCTGTGAGTGTTTGATTGTAGATTCGATTCCTGTATCCAGCCAGGGCATGTCTGCATGAAGAGTTTAGAGATTCGATTCCTGTATCCAGCCAGGGCACGTCTATAAACAACCTTTTGAAGTTCCGGATTCGATTCCTGTATCTAGCCAGGGCATATCTGTGAGTAACTGATTATGGATTCGACACCTGTATCTAGCCAGGGCATGTCTGCATGAAGAGTTTAGATATTCGATACCTGTATCCAGCCAGGGCACGTCTGTAAGCAACCTTTTGAAGTTCCGGATTCGATTCCTGTATCTAGCCAGGGCATATCTGTGAGCAATCGATTGTAGATTCGATACCTGTATCCAGCCAGGGCATGTCTGCACGAAGAGTTTGAAGATCAACACCTATAACAGGCCAGGAAACCATCCTTCTTTCTCAGGTACGCAAGTTCTCTCTAAGGAACCTCTTACGCGATCAACACCCCCGATGGCATCTATAAGCCCATCTCCATGACTATCCATTACATTTCCAAATGGCATCTATAAGCCCATTCCCGACAAGGTTCTGTCACATCTCCAGATGGCATCTATAAGCCCATCCTCCCATCCACCATCTCTCCAAATGGCATCTGTAAGCCCATTCCTGCCGTCACACTGCTGATACTCTACTATGTGAGTGCAAATTTCTGGGCACTCTAATGTTCAATCATCTTCCACCTTCGGATCACGAAAGGCACGCAAGCCAATCTACATCCTCAGGTCTAAGAAGATTGAACAGGGGCAACTGTTGTAACCCAAAATTTTCCCTCCCATATTCTTCAAGATTTATCAAGAGTCAGTTTCCAAGTGGCTCAAGGTTTCTCAAGGGATTGCACAGTCCAATTGCCTCAGAGGCCAGTCAAAATTAGGGTTTTGGTTCCTTCAGTGAATTTGAGGTTTTCAATGGTCCAATCAAGTCTCATATGCCTATAAACATTGCCAAGCATCTACATGTTAAGTTTCAAGGCTCACAGCATCAAGTTGCACAGTCAAAAGTCCCATTTGGTTCACAATCAACTGCAGGGGCAAAATGGTCATTTGGCAGTCAAAAGTCAAAATTTTTGGTCAACATCTTATTTTGAAGCCACAATCATCATTTGATCAAGTCTTGATCATGATTCCACAAGGATGGCTCAAAAATCATCAAGGTGTCAAAAATTGCTATTTTTGGATAGTTGAAAAGTCAACTGTAACTTGACCAAAGCATAACTTTTGCATGGTTCATCAGAAAAATCCCATCCAATTCTCATTTTGAAGTGGATGATATTTCCTACAACTCATCTTCACATTCCAAGTCCAAGAAATGCTCTCACAAAAAGTTATCAATTTCTACATTATAGGTCATTTTCAAAAGTCAACAAAAAGGCACTTTAAGTCAAAGACCATAACTTGAGATTGGTACATCAAAATGAAATGGGACCAAAGGCATTGGTTAGAGGACTTCAAGACCTTTCCAAAATGTCCAAGAACATGTTCATATGATCAAAATTGAGCAAGATATGCATTGGAGAAGTTGGGAAATTTTTGGGAATTTACAAAAGTCAACTTTGCCTAAAACACTTCATTTTTTCTAATGGGCCTCAAATTCCTTCTTGAAACTTTGTCCAAGGCCTATGCACGACCCATTGAGATTAATTTTAATTATTTTCTTATTTTTATTAATTATTTGGATTTTTAATTGATTAATAATTCATTTAATTAATTTAATTGTAGGAAAATTCAAAAGATATGTTTTTCAAATCTTTTGTGAAGCAAATAAGATCAGGGCAAGCTGGCAATTTCGTGCATCCATCAAAGAGGCAAAAAACTCCATGTTTGGAGAGTTTTATCAATCAAAAAAGTTGGAAAAGATTTGATTGAAATCAAATATTGAAAACATGAATTCAATGGATCTTTGACCAAGATTTACCCTAGTTTTCATTCTACTACATATGCTGAAGCTAAACCTAAAATCATACACGTGCAAGCTGCTGTGAAACCCCATAACCAAATTCCAAAAAATCAAGAAAAAGTTGAAAACTGAATTCAACCTTCCAGACCAATTCAAAGCCCTTTCTTGATTCCAATACCTTGCTGGGACATTCAGGGACGATTTGCAATCAAGAACAAGCTCTAACACTCAAAGAATCACTCACTTCAGTCACACGGTTTGCATAATTCTTCTAGAATCGAAACTCATAATTCTTGCATATTTAACATGATATAATTGTTGCTTTGCATTGCTATGACCTTTCTGAAGCTGATGGTATAGGTGAATTGAGTTATAGAGCCATGAATCAAAAGACACCATTGTAGAAATCTAGGGTTTTCGAAGCTCTCGATTGGGGTTTTACAGCATGAGAAAAATTGGACCACATAACGCCTATGATTGAATTCGTCAAGGCCAGACGAATTCAACCCAACCATCGCGCCCTTTTTATATGTGCTACACGTCTAATCGCTATTATTGGCATTTGCAGTTTGTGGGGGTTAAAAACCCCCGCTATTTGATTGTTTTTCTGTAGATAAATGAAGAAGATGAAGGACGTGGACGCATATGGTTGGAGCATTCAAACAAATGCGCGCTTTCTTTTATTCCCATCATAATTGATTTCTTTATATATTATTTTCTTTACCCATTATATTAACAAATGCAATGCAGCGGCTTGGTGGTTGATGACGTGCTTGGTAATTACTGGGACCTGGGTTCGATTCCCAGGTCCCCCTAAACGCGTTATATTATTTTTCTTCTCATACTTGCATGCAGCGTTCCAAGGGTGGTACACCATATGCCCTCCAGGCATCATCATGCCAAGTGTCCACAACCCTCAATCCAGTGGTCAAAGAATGAAGACCATGGTGCTCATGAGTCAATGCAGGCGTGGACAAGCATGCAGGTCAACAAAGGCTTTGTGCTATTGGGCCAGAATTGCTTAACTTTTGCCTCCCATGGGTCCAACACACCCCCCTGGTTTTCTCTCTATTTCTTTTTTCTTTCTTTTTATTTCCTTTTTTTAATTATTATAACTATTATTATTATTTAGTTTAACTCATAAATTAATTTTTATAATAAAACCAGGAACTTAAAATATTATTTATTTTTTAATTTATTAAATTCACTAATAATTATTTTTGTAAATAAAAATACTAACCAATTAATTAGTTTAATAGGTCAATTTTAATCTTTTTTTCATAAATCAATAAAAATTATGTAGAATTAGGGTTTGACAAGTTTCAATCACATTTTCTTATTATTATTATTTATTAATTATTATTATTTTTGTAAATAAAATGTAAATTAATTTAATTAGTTAAATTAGGTTAACTTTAACTTTTTTACAATAAATAAAATAAACTTAGAATTAGGTTTTAACTTTTAATTTTATTTCCTTTTTCTTTTTATTTTCATAAAACATAAAAAGCACAAAAAACATTTTTCTTGTAAATAATTAATTAGTTAATTAGGTTTAGGTTTAATATTTGATTAATTGCAAAAGAGACAAACTAATTTCTTTATTTCTCAAAAAGGGTCAAAACCCTAAAGACGTCCTGATTAAATTTCCGTTGCGCATTTTAATTCTTATTTTTGATTATTATGTATTTGCTCAAAGGATGTAATAGTGATTAGGATTTACCGCTTTCTTTACTTTCCGCACTTTTTACCAAAACGGGTTTTTGTCTTTGGCGATGTATAGACCCGCGCCTTGTAATAGCGTAGATTCATATTTCCGCACTTTATTTTCCGCGCTCTTAACTGTTAACAATGCATGCAAGACTGAATGACAAATAAAAACAATCCGTAGCTCACAAAATGCATGATCAAAGATAAATATAAACTGAAACAACACACAAGCACATGCCACTCCTAGGGTACGCCTCACTGGTTGCCTCGAACGTGGTCGTCAAGTATAGGGTGTTTTAGAGGTCGCCCTCCTGTCTAAAGATCCAGTCGCCTCGAAACGGTTGCCTCGGATAAAAGGATCTAGGACATTAGGGTTACTTCTAAGGTGTCCTACTATTGCTTCGGTGACCACACATGTCCCTTAATCGAATTGACCCGAACACCTCCAACGACGGTGCTACCTACCTCTCAATGGTGGGATAGGACTGTTTAAAGGACTCTTACACAGCCTAATTCCTTAGAGTAGGTATATTCTCGTGGGTACTTGCTCTTTTCAAAAACAAACAAAAATACTCTTCACACTGACACTTTCAAAAGTTTTCAAACAAATTTTTCATACACTCTTGAGGACAGATACAAGAGTCACTTAGAAATTTTTCAAACGAAACTTTTTCAAAACCCACACACATTTGAAAAGCAAACATTTTTGAAAACATAAGAGCAAGTACCTAAGAGCCCGTGGATAACCACGGATAGAAAGGGTGCTAACACCTTCCCTTTCTATAAATCTACCTCCCGAACCGAGAAACATCTCGATAAGGAATTTTGATGTGCTTTTGTCCTTTCCATGTTGGAGAACATAAAATACGGTGGCGACTCTTGCTTACCGCGACATTTCACGAACCAGCTTAAAACAGTCAGTTCTATTTCCACCGATCACACCAATTATGACTTCGAAAGTCCGATCAACTTAGTCAAAGATGAAGGTGAAGATGATTGTGAAGTTCCCGGCGAACTTGCTAGACTACTACTTCAAGAAGAGAGGGTTATTCAGCCGCACGAAGAGCCAGTAGAATTAGTGAATCTGGGTACAGAGATAGACAAGAAAGAGGTCAAGATCGGGGCAAATCTGGAAGCTAGTGTGAAGCAACGGTTGATTCAGATGTTGCGTGACTATGTTGAGATCTTTGCCTGGTCTTATGAAGATATGCCTGGGTTGGATACCGATATTATGGTTCACTGATTGCCTACCAAGGAAGAATGTCCTCCAGTGAAACAGAAGGTCCACTGAATGCGCCCAGAGATGTCTGAGAAAATCAAGGCTGAAGTTATGAAACAGTTTGACGCCGGTTTTCTAGCAGTTACTTCTTACCCACAGTGGGTGGCCAATGTGGTTCCTGTACCGAAGAAGGACGGTAAAGTTCGAATGTGTGTTGACTACAGGGATCTGAACAGGGCAAGCCCCAAGGATGATTTTCCTCTACCTCATATCAACGTTCTGGTTGACAACACCGCTCAACATAAGGTATTCTCCTTTATGGATGGTTTCTCCGGTTATAATCAGATTAAAATGGCTCCCGAAGACATGGAGAAGACAACCTTTGTTACTCAATGGGGTACCTTTTGCTACAAGGTCATGCCTTTTGGATTGAAGAATGCTGGGGCAACGTATCAGCGTGCCATGGTTGCTTTGTTTCATGACATTATCCATCATGAGATTGAGGTATACGTCGACGATATGATTGCAAGGTCCTAGACTAAGGAAGAACATCTTAACCATCTGCAGAAGCTATTTGACAGGTTGAAGTTGTACAAGATGAGGTTAAACCCGAACAAATGCACCTTCGGGGTGAGATCTGGTAAGTTGTTGGGCTTCGTCGTAAGTGATAAAGGTATTCAAGTGGATCCGGCAAAGGTGAAGGCCATACAAGAGATGCCAGCTCCCCAAACAGAGAAAGAAGTCAGAGGCTTTCTGGGACGACTAAACTACATTTCCCGATTCATCTCACACCTGACCGCTACTTGTGAACCAATCTTCAAGTTACCGAAGAAAGATCAAGTGGTACGATGGAATGATGAATGTCAGGCTGCTTTCGAAAGGATCAAAGAGTATCTCCAAGAGCCACCCATTCTGATGCCGCCAGTTGAAGGGAGACCTTTGATCTTATACTTGACAGTACTCGACAATTCAATGGGGTGTGTGCTGGGGCAGCATGACGAGTCTGGCCAAAAAGAGCATGCTATTTATTACCTTAGCAAAAAGTTTACCGACTGTGAGACCCGATACTCACTGCTCGAGAAGACTTGCTGCGCTTTGGCATGGGATGCTCGCCGGCTGAGACAGTATATGCTGACTCACACTACTCTATTGATATCAAAGATGGATCCAATCAAGTATATCTTCGAAAAGCCTGCTTTGTCCAGAAGAATAGCAAGATGGCAGATGATATTGACTGAGTATGACATCCAATACACAACTCAAAAAGCAATCAAGGGAAGTGTGTTAGCAGACCATCTGGCACATCAGGCAGTGGATGATTACCAGTCTATGAACTTTGAATTCCCGGACGAGAACATCATGTTGGTAACTGATTGTGAGACACCTGGACCGGATGAAGGACCTGAGGAAGGACCCCAATGGTCTATGTACGTTGATGGAGCTTCAAACGCTTTGGGCAATGGCATTGGCACCGTAATCATATCTCCTAAAGGCTCTCATACTCCGTTTACCGCCCGACTATGTTTCAACTGCACCAACAATATGGCGGAGTATGAAGCATGCATTATGGGTCTTCAAGCAGCTATTGACATAAGGATTAAGCTCTTGAGTGTCTTCGGAGATTCTGCTCTCGTGATCAGTCAAATCAAAGGCGAGTGGGATACGAAACACCCAAATCTTATTCCTTACAAGGAGTATGTGTTGACATTACTTCCGCACTTCGAGGAGATAACCTTTGAACACTTCCCTAGAGAGGAGAATCAGTTGGCGGACGCGCTAGCTACGATGTCTTCTATGTTCAAAGTCAATTGGGACAACGAGACTCCCCGGATTATTATTGAAAGATTAGATGAACCCGCACATTGCTGTGACATTGAGACTGAAGAGGTAACAGAAAAACCCTGGTTTCATGAAGTAAAAAGGTATCTTGAGGCCCAGGAATACCCCGAGGGTGCATCTGTTAATGACAAGAAGTTTCTGAGGAGGTTCGCAGCAAAGTTCTTCATCAGCAATGGTATCCTTTACAAGCGTAACCATGATTCGACCTTACTGCGATGTGTGGATAAGGACGAAGCAGAAAAGATCATGACAGAGTTACATGAAGGTACTTTCGGAACTCATTCCAGTGGACATACCATGGCAAAGAAAATCCTTCGGGCGGGATATTATTGGTCCACAATGGAAGCTGACTGTTATCAGCATTCTCGGACCTGTCACAAGTTCCAAGTCTATGCTGATAAGGTGCACATACCTCTAGTACCTCTGAACATCTTGACGGCACCTTGGCCTTTTGCAATGTGGGGAATTGATATGATCGGCGAGATCAGACCTACAGTATCCAACGGGCATCGTTTCATCTTGGTAACAATTGATTACTTTACGAAGTGGGTTGAAGCAGCTTCCTTTGCTACTGTAACCAAGAACGTCGTGGCACGGTTTATTCGGCATAATCTGATCTGTCGATACGGTGTACCAGAGAGGATCATTACGGACAATGGTACCAATCTCAACAACAAGATGATCACTGAGCTCTGCAAATAGTTCAAGATACAGCATCACAACTCTTCTCCCTACCGGCCGAAGATGAATGGGGCTGTAGAAGCGGCTAATAAGAACATTAAGAAGATTGTGCATAAGATGACAGTGACATACAAAGACTGGCACGAGATGTTACCATTTTCTCTTTGTGGGTACCGTACCTCAGCACGGACGTCAACAGGGGCAACACCCTATTCCTTGGTATATGGCATGGAGGCAGTCTTGCCCATTGAAGTTCAGATACCCTCTCTTCGGATCATGAAGGATGCAGGTTTGAGCGAAGATGACTGGATTCAGACCCGGCTTGATCAGCTGAACCTAATCGACAAAAAGAGACTTACTGCTATTTGTCATGGTCAGACGTATCAAAAACGGATGATTAAGGCATTTAACAAGAAAGTCATACGACAAGAGTATCAAGTTGGGGATATGGTAATCAAGCGCGTCATACTACCCCAAGGTGATCTCAGGGGCAAATGGACCCCTACTTACGAAGGGCCATTTGTGGTTAAGAACATTTTCTCAGGAGGAGCTATGATTCTAACCACCATGGATGGTGACGACCTTCCTCACCCCGTCAATGCAGACATAGTGAAAAGATACTACGCATAATTAATGACCCGCTAGGTCGACTGGCCTAGGCAAAAATAAGGGCTTCCCGGTGAACCAAAAGGGTTCGGGCAAAAATAAGGGATGAAAATGAAAAAAAAACCTGTACACCCGGCAAGTCGAAAACCTGAAAAGGCGGCTTGGGCAAAAAAGGGTATCTCGGTGGACTGAAAATCCGAAAGGGCGGTCCAGGCAAAAATTAGGGATCAGCATAACATTATGTCTCATTGGATCACCTTGCATCCAAACTTCGGTATCGACTATCAAGCTCGGGCGGCACTAATCAATCTGATTCATCTTCAACCAAGTAGCAAAGTGATGAGATGCTCGAGGATATAAAGGCAATAGCAGAGTTAGAACCCAGTAGGATTATTCACATAGCTGTTTTGTTTTTCACAATTTGTGTAAATTCTATCTGCTCGGCAGCGTTCTCTTACTAGGACGTCAGCCTCTTGTACAAAAACTCCTATTTACAGGCCAAACTTCAAAATCAATACAATTCATTTTCAAAGAAATTTCAAACTGTTTTTTCTTTATCTGTTTTGATTTGCAAAGAACGTCCAATGTTCATTTATTGATATATGCATTTGACATTAATTGCTGCTCATGAATATTTACATGCGAAACAAAAGACGATTACGGGTAATATCAAAAACAGGGACAATAAAAATTGTCCGAACTATACAGTTGCTCTGTCTACCAGGTACAAAGGTAGATTCAGCTGAAGAATATGGCTAAGATACCTTCACTCCCCGCAGAGTAAGACAGTAATGATAGCTCCCCCAGTTGAGACTTGCAACTGTGAATAAATCGATAATATTCTCCCCAAGCAGAGTTTATCTACCATCAGCACTAAAAGGCTTGATACCCCCGGCAGTCTTAATATTCCCCAACGGAATATAAGAATGCTCCCCGGCAGGGTACAAGATATCCCCAGTGGAGTTAAAATTTTCCCAGCACAATCTGAAAAAGCTTCCCCAACGGAGTTGGGAGAATCATCCCCAGTAGACTCTGGAAGTTTATCCCCAATAGAGTACAAAATAAATCTCCCCAGCCGAGTTCAAAGGATCATTCCCAGCAGAACTCAAAGGATTATCCCCATAAGAGTCTAAAAGGTTATCCCTAGTGAAGTCGCCACTGAGAGATCGTCCCCATCGGATTTCTTTCCTTTCACAAACAGGAATTCAATCCCCAATAGGATTCAATATCACCAAGCAATGATAATTCATCCCGGCGGAATTTATCAGTGGAATCTTCAGCATAACATCTCTTCCCCCATAGAGTAATCTCCTCATCAGTTTATTCCCCCAACTGAGTCATCCTCTCCTGCAGGTTTATTCTCTTCGTTCGCCATCCCTAGCGGAAACGAAGAATCCAACTCTATTCTTCAGCAGCTATCCGGGATTTATTTTCCCCAGCTAGAAACATTACATTTCCATACATCATGATACAGGCATATACGCATCATACCACACAATCTCATTTATTTTGAGAGCATCATTGCTTGATATATATCATACATTTCATACATCATGACATTGCATATGACTAACTCTTTACCTTTTCAGGGAAAGACGAATCAATAAACACCGTTGACTACTTATATGACATGGTAGTCCCCTCAAAAACTACATCTATTGAGGGCTATTTCAGCGGATTCCTCAGAAAGATGCTCTCACAAGACCTTCTCTGGTTCAGTCAGATCGATGCAAAGATCTCCCTGATTCTTACTCCAGTTGAAGATATTCCAAGACTTTCATCTAGTTCAGTTAAATCGATTCTAAGATTTTTCTGATTCTTACCCAGTCAAAGTTAATCCAAGACCTTCTCTGGTTCAGTCAGATCGACGCTAAGATCTCCCTGATTCTTATTCCAGTTAAAGATATTCCAAGACTTTCGTCTGGTTTAGTTAAATCGATTCTAAGATTTTTCTGATTCTTATCCAGTCAAAGTTAATCCAAGACCTTCTCTGGTTCAGTCAGATCGACGCTAAGATCTCCCTGATTCTTATTCCAGTTGAAGATATTCCAAGACTTTCGTCTGGTTCAGTTAAGTCGATTCTAATATTTTTCTGATTCTTATCCAGTCAAAGTTAATCCAAGACCTTCTCTGGTTCAGTCAGATCGACGCTAAGATCTCCCTGAATCTTATTCCAGTTGAAGATATTCCAAGACTTTCGTCTGGTTCTGTTAAATCGATTCTAAGATTTTTCTGATTCTTATCCAGTCAAAGTTAATCCAAGACCTTCTCTGGTTCAGTCAGATCGACGCTAAGATCTCCCTGATTCTTATTCTAGTTGAAGATATTCCAAGACTTTCATCTGGTTCAGTTAAATCGATTCAAAGATTTTTTTTTATTCTTATCCAGTCAAAGTTAATCCAAGACCTTCTCTGGTTCAGTCAGATCGATGCTAAGATCTCCCTGATTCTTATTCCAGTTGAAGATATTCCAAGACTTTTGTATGGTTCAGTTAAATCGATTCTAAGATTTTTCTTATTCTTATCCAGTCAAAGTTAATCCAAGACCTTCTCTGGTTCAGTCAGATCGACGCTAAGATCTCCCTGATTCTTATTCCAATTGAAGATATTCCAAGACTTTCGTCCGGTTAAGTTAAATCGATTCTAAGATTTTTCTGATTCTTATCCAGGCAAAGTTAATCCAAGACCTTCTCTGGTTCAGTCAGATCGACGCTAAGATATCCCTTATTCTTATTCCAGTTGAAGTTCAGACCTCCTATCAACAGTCTCCAAATGGCATCTGTAAGCCCATTCCTGACATCACCAGGCTGATACCACTTCATGCGAGTGCAAATTTCTGGGCACTCTAGTGTTCAATCATCTTCCACCTTTGGATCACGAAAGGCACGAAAGCCAATCTACATCCTCAGGTTTAAGAAGATTGAACAGGGGCAGCTGTTGTACCCCAAAATTTTCCATCTCATATTTCTCAAAACATTGCAAGGAAAATCTCCAAGTGGCTCAAGATTGCTCAAGAGTTGGACAGTCAAGTTATCTCCTAAGGCAGTCAACCCCAAATTAGGGTTTTGTGTTGCATCAAGATCCTTGAGTCCAAATGACCTCAAATGCTCCTTAATGTCATAATATGTTCTCAAGGTCATCCATGTCAAATTTCAAGCCTTGCAGAGGAAGTTTGCTCAGTCAATTGCTCAAAGGGTCCAAAAATCGATTGTGCTAGGGCAAAAGTCAACTGTGACCTATAAATAGTCAAACCTGAAGATTTTTTTTGTCAACATTCTCATTTTGAAGGATATTTCATCATTTTATCAAGGGTTGATCATGATTCATCAAGGATTACTCAAAGTTAATCAAGACTCAAAAGTTGCTAAATTAGGGTTTTGCAGGAAAAGTCAAACCAACTTTGACCAAGCATAACTTTCTCATACTTTATGATAAATGACCCATCCAAATCTCATTTTTAATAGGATGAAATTTCCTACAATCCATCTTCATACCCCAAGATCAAGAAATGCACTCACAAGAAGTTATAAATTTGGACATTATAGGTCATTTTTGAAAGTCAACAAAAACACCTTTTTTTCAAAAGATTATAACTTGAGCATAGAATATCAAAATAATATTATACCAAAAGGGTTGGTTAGAGGACATCTCAAGATTTCTAAAAAGTCCAAGAACACTTCCAAAAGTTCAAAATTGAAGAAGTTATGCATTGTTGAAGTTGGGCATTTTTGCAAAATTGCCAAAAGTCAACTATCCCCAAAACTTCAAATTTTGTCAAATGGGCCAATTCTTTTCCACTTGATTTGAACTTTACACATTTCACACGTGTCCTAGATTCAGCCTTGTGTCCATTTATCAATTTTATTATTTTATTTGATTTTTTATTGAATTATTTCATTTTAAATCAAATAAAATCCAAATATTGATTGCTTGATATCTTTTTGGCTATTTCAGGACTGAATCATCATCATCAAGGGTATCAAACTCATATCAAGCATTCCATGTGCAAAATGATTGAGTTTTTGACAAATTTGGCAAGTTTTCAATGGTGGATCAAATCAAATCTCATGGCATTGATGTGCAAAGATTCAATCCACAAATGTTAACCTAACACATTCCATGATACATAAGGAAGCTAGAGGGCACGAAAGCAAGGCTAGAGGCTGCAGAAAGAAGCAAAGCAAAACTTGCAAAACTCACAAAAAAGTGTGAAACCAAAATTACACTTAGAGGCAAATTCAGAAGCCAAGAACGATCTCAATCGTTTCCTTGACAATCACTGAAGAAGAACCAACCCAAAGCCAGTCTCCATACACGCTCAAAAGCTCTGTAAGTATCTCAAAAAACTGCCCTTCTCTTGAATTCGCAAATCTTATTTCTTGCATCTTTTGCACAAACTATGGGCATATTCATGATCCTCATCAAATTTCCAAGCTTTCTGTATCACTCAATTTTATTTATCTAACCTGTAAAGCCAAGAACCGAATCTAGGGTTTTGTGGTTTGCTTTTGGGGCGTTTCCCTTACAGGTAAAATTAGCCCCAATAATAGCCACGGACATGACCGGAGGAGAAAGACGAGCACAACCATGGTCTTGGGAGGAATTTATATGGCCTGGAATTGATTTTAGGAATGACCCACGCATTTAGCTGCGGATTTAAATCCGCAGTAAAGTTACAGGGTTTGAAGGTTAGGGACGATGGTGTGTCTCCCTCTGATTGGACCATTCAAACTTTCGCGCACTTTTTTTATTTTCTGGCAATATAACGCGTTTTGTCTTATTATTATTTTTGTTTAATATACTAACTAGTAACACACAATGGCCTAGTGGTGAACGCGTGCATCCAAACTCCTTCAGGACCTGGGTTCGAATCCCAGGTCCTCCAAATTGCATTTGTTATTTTTCTACAGGTTATCCAGTGCAAATCCAAGCACATGGCCTATCATACATCCTCAAATATCAAAGTGCCAGATGGCCCAAGGCCAAATCTGGTGATCCAGGAGTGAGCGTCTACCATGGAACCAAGTCAAAGTGCACACGCTGGATCTCACAAAGTCAGCCAGGCCAACACAATTGGGCCATGGAATTTGCTTCTCAAACCTCACTAATCAGGCCCAAACCCCTAACTCTTTCTATTTCTTTTTTTTATTTTAATTGTTTGTTTTATTATTTTTATTTAATTATTAACCAATTAAATCTTTTTCTTTAATAAAATCAAAACCAAAAAATATTTTTCTTCTTAAAATCAAATTTTATTTTTTATTAATAAATACTAATTATATTAATTTAGTTTTAATTATGATAACTTTAATATATTTTTCCAATAATTAAAATCAATTAGACCTAATTAGATTTTTACTAACATTGATTAATTTTATCTTATTTCTTTAAATACCAAAAAATAAAAAATACTTATTTTTATAAATTAGTTTAATTAATTTAATTTAATAATTAATTTAGGATAGTTTATTTTCTTAAAAATTCAAAAACAAACAAAAAAATCTTTTCTTTAAATAACAAAGGGTCAAAACCCTATTTGCGCTCGATTTAATTTCTCGCACGCGATTTATTTTCTTCTATATCATATTGTATCTGCTCGCGATTTGTAATAGCTTAATAGGACATTTAATTATTTTTATCGCTTTATTTATTTTTCCGCATTTAAATTTCAAAGGGTTGTTTTTGACGATGTAAATACCTGACGCCTTGTAATTTAATTTCCGTAATTTATTTTCCGTAAAATATAACTGTTAGATGTTTGATAATAGGGATGCATGACAAGAATGAATGTTTAACCTAAAATCAACTTAGATAACCATTAACATGTACAAAGATAAAATAACTGAAAATGACACACTTGCACATGCGCACTCTTAGGGTACACCCCGCTTGGTTGCCTTCGTACGCGGTCATTGAGCATAGGAAGTTTTAGAGGTCGCCCTCTTGTCCAAAGATCATAGTTGCCTCGAAACGGTTGCCTCGGATATTGTTGCCTCAAAAACAAATGATCTAAGACATTAGGGTTACCGCTCAGGCATCCTAACATTGCTTTGGTGACCGTAAGTCCCTAAATTCGAATTGACCCTTAAACTCCAATGACGGTGCTACCTACTCATCAATAGTAGGATAGCATTGTCTAAAGGAAGATAGCATAGAACGATTCCTTTTTCGAGTAGGTAGATGGTTCTTAAGTACTTGCTCTTTCAAAAAACAAAATCTTTTTCACACTTACACTTTTCGAACAAAGTTTTCAAAAACACTTCATTACACTCTTGAGGACAGAAACAAGAGTTAAATCGAAGTTTTCAAACAAAAAACTTTTTCAAACCCACAAGCACAAAGAAAGCAATTTTGAAAACAATTGAGCAAGTACCTAAGAGCTCGTGGATAACCACGGATAGAAAGGGCGCTAACACCTTCCCTTTCTATAATCTACCCCCTGAACCCGAGAAATATCTCGAAAAAGGAATTTTTCTGTGCTTTTTTCCTTTCCTTGTTGGATAAAATAAAAGTCGGTGGCGACTCTTGCTTACCGCGACATTTTGCAAAAACAAACGCAAAACCCAAACCAGCATTCCAAAAAATAGTCAGTTCTTTCCCACTGTATCACACAAGGCATTTTCTTTTCAATTTTTCGACCTATTTACAGTTGCAAATGAAGTTCAATTTATAGGCAAAGATTTTGTAGTTTGGAGAGGTCAAGGGTACAGCCATCATATGCTAGGCGCTGACTTGTTCTTGAAGCAAGTTCAAACAAGTATGGTGGTTAGCAGCTTTACCCGTGCTTAAGCTGGATTTGTAAGCGGGAATTAAGGAAAAAGTACCCTCAGAGGCAAAATCAAAGCATGGACCCAACATAAACTTGTATAAAAGTTTGCTTTTCCAGGACAGCAATGGTACTTCTATCTCACACGTGGCGAAATCCTTTGGATAAAGACTCAAAAGTGGGTGTGAGCATTAAATGATGATGGGATTTATCAAAACAGAATCCTGAAAAATGAGATCATGTATCATAGCTTAATTCTGGATCAGAAGTTCAGCATCAGCGCAACCTAGAACGAACATCCAACTTCTGATCTTTGAATCTCTTGGCTTCAACATGTTCTGAGTGAGTTCTCAGACTTTCCAGAAAGCTTGTAACACACTTTGTAGACCCTCTTTGAGTTACTCTTGCAAATCCTGATTGAACCTTCGTGAAAAATGGTCCAGAAGTTCTAACCAAATCTTGTCTTGGAAATATCCAGAATTTACTGAGTGTTTAAGTCTCAGGGACGTGTCTTTGAAGAGGTATAACTTGAAATCCCAACATTTCTAGAAGAAGTTTTGTTCTGCAATGTTTTAGATCTCGTTGAGGTTTATAACTCTTGTGTTAGAAGTTCTTCTAGAATCAACTTGCATCATGGTGAAAATCTGGCCAGAAGTTCTGAATTTGTCATATTTCCTAAACACTTAGAAAAATTTCTAAGTATTTAGAATTTTGACTTTTTCAACATAATCTTGACTTTTGATTTTTTTAATGAAACAAACTTTATGTCCCAACATGTCTTGATGAAATATGATTCTTGAAACTTGATTTTGATCCAAAAGTCAAAGTTTGACTTTTCAGTGTGCAATTAACCATTTTACCCTTGTGCCAATTCCAAACCTAAATTGATGTACTAGTGCTGCAAACTTGATGTCATCGGAGATCTTGTGAGAATACTTGAGAAATGAGAAGGAAAATTTTGGGGTACAACAGGTTCCTACAGTGAGATCGACTTGAACTACACCGAGAGTATGACCAATCTTCCCTTCATAGTTAGATAATACCATATTACGGGGTTTTATATTTTTATCATACATACCTATCCTCTTTAGCAAGTACTGAGGCATTAGGTTGACAGCAGCACCCCCATCCACCATCACTTTGTTGATCCCCACTTGTTCGATCTTTCCTCTAATAAATAGAGGCTTCAGGTGATTCTTCATACCTTGGTCTGGTCTTTCAAAAAATGCATTATGTTCTTGGACTGCTCTGTTATTCATAACATAATAGCACACAGGCTTGTGCTTCTCCATTTCTAATTCATTTGCTTCCTCAGAATCTTCTATCTTCGTCACTTGGTCGTATTCATGTGGTAGTACAGAAACTACATTGCAGTTGATATTCAAAGAGGACTCATCATCTGAGTCGAAGTTGTCAGTAAGCATGTCCTCATCATTGGTTGGTTCTTTGTTAGTTTGTTCCTCTATAGTCCTTTTGACGGACACCTTCGTCTTTTTGGGGGAAAAAGCCCCCTTTGTGCTGGAGACTTCTCTTCGACAGGTACAACATACGAAGTCTGATTCGTACTTGATTCCCCTACTCCGTTGCTTATGAGTTTTCTTTGAGCCCTCTTAGTCCTCTGGTATCTTCGCCATTGGGACCTTTTCATTGGGTTTTTCCCCTTATAGTTCTCAAACACATAGGTCTTTTGCGTCATTGACTGGAACTGCCTTTGATATGCCCACGCTGATCTGCCACCTTCCTCGAAACTCTTTCATTTCCTTTTGCCTTTTCATTCCCCCTTGCTTTGACTAAACTTCAACCACTTGTCTGTTAGGATGTCAGATGGTGGCTTGAAGGTGACTTATCGATTCACTTTGGGATGTGGGCTATCTGCCCTTTTCGGAATTCCTTTTTCATTTATTACATACCTCTCCCTGCTACTCCTTCGATTGTTCCAGCATTTAGCATACTGAATTCTCTCAAATGCTTCAGCTGCCTTTCTATCATAAACAACGCTACACCATGGGCACATTAAGGCTTCTGATCCTGTCTTATGACAGCGAACCAGAATACCCATCAAGATTTCTCCCATTTTTGGGTATGGCGGTAACTCTTTATCACTCCTCCAGTTGTTTCCAGCCCTCTCTTGGTACAGTTTATGGTATGTTGCCGCAGCGCCTCGATCATTCATAATGATGTACCTAGGATACACTAGTCCCTCAGGATTCTTCGTATGACAATGAAAAAGATACTCAACCAGGCTTACTTTTTGGTGCCCAATTTGCATCCTATCATTCTCCATCTTTAAACGTCTTTCGATCTCCGCAATTTCTGCGGACAACTGGTTTATATCCACCATGTTTACCTCGAACTTGGGACCTTCAACAATCTCAAGCTCTTTAAATCTGACTCTAAGACCCTCAGTAATCTTGTCCTTGCCAGCAACTTTGGCATTTCCAACAATTTTGGCATTGCCATTAGTAGCATTGCCTTCTTCCTGGCCCATGAGACCCTCAGCAGTCTCTAGCCCCTGAGTATCTTCAGATACCTTGTCTACGTCGAGTTGACCTCCTTCAATTTCGACAGCATCAACCATTTTGATATCTACAGGCACTGCATAGTTTGTCTCAACAATGTGAAGGGGATATGTGTCGACCTTCATCGGGTTCTTGGGCTTCTCTCTGAACTTTAGCCTTTCTTCCTTGATAGCACTTTGTATCAAGTCCCTGAAAAGATAGCATTGTGAGATTTTATGGCCTAAGAAATTATGATATTTATAAAAGCCCCTTTTCTTCCGTTGTTCTAACAGAGGAATTTTAGCACCAGGGGGCACTATCATCTAGCCATATTTTACTAACAAATCAAAGATTTCATCACACTTGGTGATGTCGAAAGTATAGGTTTTCTTTGGGAATTTGTCATTCCTTTCTGGTTCGACGAGATTTTTTTCGATCGCATGCGTTAGCACTTTGCAAGGATATGGTGGTCCTTGCTTTAACTCTGCAAGATTTATCTCGTGTTCTTCAACCTCTAAAAAATCATCTTCAAAATCTCTTTCGTCTGAGTAGGCTTCGATATAAGCCACTCTTTATTTCCTGTGGACTTTGTTAGCCCTTGCTTTTTCGATCTTCAAACGCTTCACCTGTTGAACCCTATCATCTAGTTGTGCCATATCTCTCAGATATTGAGGATCTAACTTCTTCCTGATAGAGAAGTGCAATCCTCTTGCTTCCATTTCGACCAACTCGTGTTCAGACACTTGTGTGAAATATCTTGCCTTCAACAAACGGAACCTGTTAAGATAATCTTCTATAGGCTCACTGAATTTGCACTTAACATTTGCCAATTTGCTCAGGCTGATTTTGGCTTGACCTATATAAAATTGTTCATGAAATAATCTCTCTAAGCGAGTCCAATCATGGATGGAGTTTGCTGCAAGAGTAGTAAACCAAGTAAAAGCATTTTTGGCCAGTGAATTAGGGAAATACTTAATCCTTAGATTCTCATTGTTTTCTATATCCCTTGCTTCTGTAATATATCTAGCAACATGTTCTATGGTTGACTCACTGGTGTCACCAGAAAACTTTGTAAATTTTGGCACTTTCCATCCCCTAGGCAACTCAGTTTGCTGAATGTATTCAGACAAAAGGGATGTATAATTTGGCCTTCGTATGCCAATATTTACTCCATTTCGTGCCATGATTCTTTCGACTATGGCTGCTAGATTATTATTTCCTACCATATCATCTTGCCGATATCCTTGGAGAACTTCGTCAGCATCTTGGTTTCGATTCACCATGACTACCCTTCTTCGTGGTTCCTCCTTGGGAATAGCCTGTTAAAATCTGGGTGGTTCTTCCCTTCGAACTGGTTATTGAATTTCGACTTCTGGGTGTATCACTGGTTGGGCCTGGTCAATGGTTGGTTCTTCTTGAAACACGATTCCTTAATTCTCCCTTATCCATGTAGGTTGTGGTTGTTAAGTTGGTTCACTGGGTGCACCAAAGAAATATGCAAGGTACCCAATTTGTGCTGCCATTTGTTGGTTTGCTTGGGCATTCTGCAAGTTCTTCTGTGTGGTGCTTTGGATTAAAGGGTTAAAAATTGTACTCGTTTGATGGAAGAGAACTCCTACCATTTCATGGTTACTATCATCCATTTGTTGCCTCAAGATTGCCTGTGTATTTGTGGTAATAGGAGGCAATTGAGCAACATATCCTGGCTGTTAATTATTTTGTGCCATATGGTTTACCCTTGAACCTGATATTGTAATGGCGAAAAGGCAGATGTTAAAGGACGTGTATATGTCGAAGTGTTATTTTGAAGTCCTACCATGAACGAAGTTGGCATGTCATATATTGGATCTGATGTTGGGATTGTGAACCCTGGTGCATATGTTTTAGAGACACTGCCTACTGAAGGTCTGAGGGTTACAGGTGGAATTTGACTGGCCACAGACATTATAATAGGTTCATTTTATGTGTTTGATAATATGGCTGAAGCATTTGTATTTGGTGGTATGACTGTAGCATTTGTAGTCGAGAGGATAATCGCAGTCCCTTGACTTGTTGCCATGGCTTCGGTTGTATTCGAAGCGCTCGTATTCCCTCCTGTGGGAGGAGGAACTTGTTGTGCATCGCTAACGGGTGGGTTAGCCATTTTCCTATTGTATTTCCTTTTTGGTCTAGGATCTGTGGTATTGGCTAATTTTCCACTTCTTAATCTCATGCAACAAAACAAGTTAGGAAACACAGATTATCGAGAAAAAAAACTAAATACTAGACATAGAGTCCCACTAGGCGTGCCAATTTGTTTACCCTAGAATTTCGTAAACAACTGATGATCCTCTAAATCCTTTAACAGGTTCAGTTACTCATGAGATCGATCAAATTGATCTCGGGACTATTGTGTTCAATTATTTAGAAAAGCATGTTTTGATGATAATCTCTTTAAACAAAAGGAATCACTTCGCATGTCGAAGTGAAACTTCTTTATAAAAGTAATGAAATATAAATTAGTCTAGACTAGGAATTGTAAAGAATGTAAATAACGTAAAGAAACTTCATTGAATGTAAATGACATTGAATATAAAATATGGTGCATCATGCATACATTCTCGTTAATTCTTTTCTCGAACACTGGTACTTTGAGTATTTTGAGTATTTTGTACAAAGTTGTGAATACACTAAATCGAAACATAAAAGCTACAATTTATAGAACTTCGACCCTAACGGTCTTCTAACAAACTAATGCCATGTTTCCACTGGCATGTCTTCAACAATCCAAGAGATTCCACGCGTCCTTCTGTATAAGAATGAATATTAGAATTCAAACCCTTCCTATCCGTCTTAAGCGCCAAAACCAATAAAATTTGATAATGGTCGAAGTATAAAATCTTAAACCATGTTTTGAATAATAACTTTATTTCGCAATTCAAATTATAAACTATCCATCAATCTCTTAACGAATTTCGAATTCGAATCTTCATGGATTTTAACAAACAAAATAGCCAAACAATTTTCTAAGTATATTCAGACCATTGACTCAGCTCAGTTTCTCCTTAGCCAAAATTTCCAGCCAACAACGTCGACCAAACCAGGTCGTGCATCAACGCAATGTTAAAAAAAATGATACTGAAGAGTTTATATAAGAGTGCATCGACGCAATCTTGTTATGGGTCGACTCATCCTACGAGATTTTGATATTTACTACATTTTTTAAGGAAAGTCGTGTAATAGGGGAAGTAACAATAAATCATACATGCATATCAACAGTATAATGAATGTAGAGCAAGAAGATGACCTAAATAAATACATATATATTATCAAGAAGGGGAAATAGATAAGATGGATATTACCTTCATGAAGATTGATGAGAGATTTCACTAAAACTATCAATAAGTACATCAAACATTAAGGGAATATATGCAATAAAATAAGGAGCATGCAACTTAATTAAGTTGCAACCTATCCGAGATATCGAGAACACCAAGTTCCCTACGGATGTGAAAGAAGGGTTCCGTAATGAGTGGTTTAGTAAAAATGTCGGTAAGTTGATTTTTGCTATCAACATGCTCAAAAATGACATCACCCTTTTCCACATGATCCCTTAGGAAATGATGCCTAATCTCAAAATGTTTTGTGCGAAAGTGCAAAATCGGATTTTTGGTTAGGTTGATGGCACTTGTATTGTCACAAAAAATAGGAATGCGATCAAGTCAGACATTGAAGTTGAGCAATTATTGTTTGAGCCACAAGATTTGGGCACAACAATTACCGGCTGAAACATATTCCGCTTTGGCGGTTGACAAAGCAATGGAAGCTTGCTTTTTGCTATGCCAACTGACCAAAGAATTTGAAAAGAAATGACAAGTACCACTAGTGCTTTTCCTATCCGATTTGCACCCGGAAAATTCAAAATTGGAATAGCCAACCAAAGAGCAATCACTACCCTTGGAGAACCAAATTCCATACTTAGTTGTACCACTAAGATACCAAAGTATGTGCTTTACGACTTTTAAATGTGACTCCTTAGGACATGATTGAAACCGAGCACACATGCAAACACTAAACATGATATATGGATGAGAAGTCGTAAGATAGAGAAGGGAACCAATAATACCTCTATACCTTTTTATATCGACGGGTTTACCATTTTCATCTTGGTCTAAGTTCACGGACGTAGGCATAGGAGTATCGATTGCTTTTGAGTTTTTCATGTCGAATCGCTTGAGTAGGTCAAGGAAATATTTCGCTTGGATCACGAATGTCCCTTCATTTAGTTGCTTTAATTTAAGTCCAAGGAAGTAGTTTAACTCCCCCATCATGCTCATCTCAAATTCTCCCTGCATTAGCTAAGAGAATTCCTTAGCCAAAGATATGTTAGAAGAACCAAAAATAATGTCATCTACATATACTTGAACTAAAATAGAATGTTTTCCTTCATGCTTAATAAAAAGGGTTGTGTCAACCTTTCCTCTTGAGAATCCTTGATCTAGTAAGAATTTGCTAAGACGTTTGTACCAAGCCCTAGGGGCTTGTTTAAGACCGTATAACGCACACTTAAGTTTGTAAACATAGTTAGGATTCTCAAAATTCTCAAAACCGGGAGGTTGAGACACATAAACCTCTTCATTAATGTATCCATTTAAGAAAGCACTCTTTACATCCATTTGAAATAATTTGAAGTTTTGTGAGCATGCATATGCAAGCAAAAGGCGTATAGCCTCGAGTCGGGCCACCAGAGCGTAAGTTTCCTCATAATTGATGCCTTCATCTTGGTTATACCCTTGGACAACAAGACGAGCCTTATTGTGAGTTATAATTCCATTTTCGTCTAGTTTGTTCCTAAATACCCATTTAATTCCAATAAATCGATGATCTCGCGGAGGAGGGACAATGTCACAAACCTCATTTCTTTTAAACTGATTTAGTTCCTCTTGCATAGCTAAAAATCAATGTTCATCGAGTAAGGCGTCTTTGGAATTTTTAGGCTCAATTTGAGAGACGGAAGCAAAATGATAACAAAAGTTACTTATCTTAGAGAGAGTGGTGACTCCCTTTGATATGTCTCCTAGGATGTTGTCGATGGGATGATCCTTAGAGGTTTTCCATTCCAAAGGAAGATCATTTTTATTACTTGGATGATCTTCCCCTCTTTCTTCGGATACTTGATCCAACTCTTCCTCAATTTTAGTAGATTTCGAGTCCTTTTCTTTGGGATCTTTTAGTATGCTTTATGAAGATACACCTACACATCATAAACATTACCCTTTCCAACTAATTTCGGATTGGATTCATCAAAGGAAACATGCACAGACTCTTCAACAATATGTAACCTTTTATTAAATACTCTATAAGCTTTACTTGATTGAGAGTATCCGAGAAAGATACCTTTGTCGGCTTTTGAGTCAAATTTACCTAGATTCTCCTTACCATTATTTAACACAAAGCATTTACATCCGAAAACGTGAAGATGTAAAATATTTGGTTTTCTTCCTTTTAAAAGTTCATAGGGAGTTTTGTTTAGAATAGGACGTATTAGAACCCTATTCGAAATATAACATGCCGTGCTAATGGCATTGACCCAAAAGTATTTTAGAAGATGATGTTCATTGATCATAGTTCTTTCGAGTTCTTCTAAAACACAGATTTTACGTTCCACCACTCCATTTTGTTGCAGACTACGTGGGGCTGAAAAGTTATGATCAATGTCGTATTTTTCACAAAATTTATCAAAGAGATCATTCTCAAATTCACCACCGTGATCGCTTCAAATAGTAACTATGCTAGTGCTCAATTTGTTTTGAGAAATGGCAAAATTTTCAAATGCCGGAAAGGTGTCACTTTTATTTACTAAGAAAATTGTCCAACAAAATCTAGAGTAGTCATCTACAATAACAAATCCATAGTAGTTACCACCTAGACTTTTAATTTTAGATGGTCCAAAAAGGTCCATATAGAGAAGTTCAAGAAGTCTTGTTGTAGAAACAATGTTTTTAGATTTAAACGAGATTCTTGTTTGCTTTCGCATTTGGCAAGCATCACATAAGTGATCCTTGGAGAATTTTAGTTTGGGTAAACCGACTACTAAATCTTTTGAGACGATTTTATTTAACAAATCAAAATTCAAGTGAGCTAGACGTCTATGCCAAAGCCATGAGTCCTCATTTAAGTGACTAGACATTTAGCTCCGGTTAAGGATACATTATTCAAGTCAAGCATGTATACATTGTTCACCCTAAAGCCTTTGAACACGTCATCTTTCTTATCATTGTGTTCAATTATGCAACAATCTTTTGAAAAAGAGACATTGTATCCTTTGTCGCATAATTGACTAATGCTAATAAGATTGTGTTTAAGACCATCCATTAATAGGACATCAGAGATAGTAGTAGAAGAAGGATTACCTACACTACCTTTACCGAGTATTGCTCCCTTGTTATTATCGACATAGGTGACAAATCCTTTCTTTTTCGCCACAAAGTCAAAAATAGGGAGATGTCGCTTGTCATATGTCTTGAGCATCCACTATCGAGAAACCATCTTTTCTCTGTAGTCTCAAGACATTCCACCTACAAATTTAAACAAGGGAAATAGGTACCCAATTTTTATTGGGTCCTTGTGTGTGAGTGATACTTGAGTTGCATTTTAGAAACCATTTGAAAATGCCTTGAGGAACCAAAAACCTCCTAAATCGGCATTTGCCAATGGTGTGTCCCCTTTTGCAATAATATAAACAAGTTATAGTTTTGGGTAAGTTACTTTTGCTTGGAGGATCTCTTATATCATAAGTGTATTTTTGATAAGGATTAATCATACTACTTCTGAAATTTTATCTATCAATGCCAAAAGTGATTTTGGGTTGTAAAGCCTTGTCAAGTTTGGCTTTGAGAGTTTTTACCTCTCTTTGCCAAATATAACAAGTTTCACATCCAGCCCAATCATGCCAAGAAAACTTGTCATCTTTGCTATCAATTTTGATTTTCTCTACCATAGATGCCTTGAGGGCTTCTAACTCTTTTTCGGAATTGGACATTTTTTGTTCAAGGTATGAAATTTTTTTCTTGTTTGAGGCTAATCATTTAAAAGCTTCTTTAGCCTCATTTTGTTGAGTATCAAAAGCTCTTTGCAATTCTATGTGAGACATTTTATCAATATGATTATATTTAGAGTGACTTACATTCCTTTTCTTCTTTTGATGAGCCATGAGACAAAGGTTGAATGTTTCTTCTTCGTCACTAGTGTCACTTTTTCTTGAAGCTTCACTATCACTACCACTATCCCAAGCAATGTATGCTCTTCTAGCTTTGTTAGGTGTCTTTTGGAATTTGTATTTTCCTTTGTCTTTCTTGAGCAATGGGCAATCCGGTTTGTAGTGATCGGGTTTTCCGCAGTTGAAACATAATCCTCTTGATTTAGATTTCTTACCTTCATCTTGTATTGAAGGTTTTGATTGGCTTCTATAATTGATGAGATTTTTTTCCGAGTGTTTGACTTCATTCTTTCGGAGATATCTATGATATTTTCTCACAAACAACCCCTTGCCTTCACTTGAACTTTAATCATCATCACTAGAATCACTCACATATGAGTTATTGGTGGAGGACTTTGAGCTTGAAGCCTTTAATGTAATAGACTTATTTTCCGTGTCTTTTGGTTTTTCTTTCTTTTCCTTTTTCTCATGCTTGTTGAGATTTATGAGCTCTTTCTCATGCTCTTAAAGCTTCCCAAACAATGTTGTTATGTCAATTGTAGCTAGATTGTTGGATTCCTTGATTGCTGTAACTTTAGGTTGCCATTCCCTATTAAGACATCTCAAAATTTTGTCAGTAGCAACAACATTGGGAGTAACATGACCAAGAGTGTGTAAGCGATTTATTATATGAGAAAATATCTTTTGCATATCCGCAATGGTTTCACCATGCTTCATGTGAAAGAGATCAAACTCTTGAGTAAATGTATTGATTCTAGCAAGTTTAACATCATTTGTCCCCTCATGGGCAATTTATAGAGCATCCCACATTGCCTTAGCAGTAGCACAATATGAAACTCTAAAATACTCATCAACACCTAAAGATACAATAAGCATATTTCTACCTTTCCAATCATAGATATAATTTTTCTTGTCTTCCTCATCCCATAGTGTTTTTGGTTTGGGTATGGTGACGTTATCCTCATTGGTCATGGTTATTTGTATAGGACCATCCTCGATAACTTTCCATATCTTTCTATTAACAGAGTTAATAAGCACACGCATACAATCTTTCCAATAGCTATAGTTTTCACCGGTGAAAATAGGAGCTCTCGTATAAGCCCCTTTTGGATCGTTCTCCATATTCTACAAAGTAATATGTGAAGCACTAGATAAACTAGCTCTCGTGATACCACTTGTTAGACGATGTGATCAATCTAGAAAGGGGTTGAATAGATCGTTTAAAAAATTATTTGTGCTTTTTAAATTGTTTTTCAGAAATATATGCGAAATATCTCGAAATCTCTAATCGTCTAAACGATCCTCTATTGAAAATATTGGATATGCGTAACCGTGTGGGGTAGGATGAGAAAGTAAGAATCAATAAGTTTTACTCAATTGGTCAATCACTTAAACATCCTCAATGAGTATGAATTACTTCCGATGAGTTGATTAAGATAAAGCTAAACACGATGAATAATTTATGGATGAATCAATTTGTCAAACACCTTATGTGCAAAGCACTTTAGATTTGATTTTACTAAATTGTAGCGGTGAGTTTTCTTAGGTATCAATCAAATGGATTGTTACCAATGTTGTGAAATGATCTCAACACACCACAATTTCAGTACAAGCAAATTTGACAATTTAATTCCCACAAATTATAGTAGTCAAGTATGGAAGTAAAGAAAAATAAGAAGAACACACGATTTATTAAGGCAGTTCCCCTTGTCGTCCTCGTGTAAGGTACGTCTGCCCCCAATTCTAGAATCTAGAATTGAGATATTTGATATTAAGATGCAAATGTTACAAGAGAAGAGATAGTTCATAATACAAACAAACCAATGTTGTTGATGTAACAGTCTTCTTCCTTTTCCTTGGTTTGAGCCAAACCAAGTGCCAAGTTCTTCGAACAAACCTTCCGTTACTGATACTTGATTTGCACGAACTCTTGTTCTGCAATACTTTCACTCGACTGATTTCGATTGCAAGAAATTTGACCCCAAATCTTCCTTTACAATCCTCCGGTTACCGCTACTTGATTAAGAAAACCCATCGTTTCTTAATCCTTTCACTCGGTTGAATTCGATGAAGCAAAGACTTGTGCAAAACCCCCCACACCAATTGGAATCTTAGAGGAGAAAATCCAAATGATTTTATTCAAGAACAACCCATAATTGCTCAACCCAAATCTGAATTGAATCTTTGGTTTAAGCGTTATCACCACAACACTTTCCCTACGCCAAACAAGACTTTAGACAACGCTTTTTTTGGCTTTAGACAACGCTTTAAGGCGCTGTCTATTCTAGCGTTACTGTAGGTAAAGACAACGCTTTATTAAAAGTAAAAGCGCAGCTAAATCCCCCTTTTAGGCAGCCATTTTACTTTGAAAGCGCTGCTAAAGGCCCCCTTTAGCCAGTGCTTTTACTTTTAAACCGTTGCTAAAGGCCCCCTTTAGCCAGCGCTTTTACTTTTAAAGCGCTACTAAAGGCCCCCTTTAGCCAACGCTTTTTCTGAAACAAAAAAATATTAAAAATAAAAAAGCCCCTTTAGGCAGCACTTTTAATGTTAAAGCGTTGTCTAACATAACAATAACCCAAGCAAGGACATTTCATTCAACTGGAGTCTTTGACGTGTTCAACAACAAACCTAACGAATTCCAGTACCCCATTCTCGTACTCTTTTGATAATCGATCGACAGTCATCCATTTTTTATCCATGGAATTACTACTAATTAAGGTAAACAAAAACACTATAATTATTCATGCAACTATTTCAAAAGAACATAAAGAAAAACACTTTCGCGACACAAAAAAGAATATTAATACAAACTTTTAGAAATATTTCGTAAGATTTAATCGGATTAGTTCTAGATCGATATAGACTAAAATTAATTATTTCTATATAAAATTAATTATGCTTTTTAATTGATATAGATAGAATGTTATATAATTTAGGAAGCAGATAATAAATAAATAAACGAGTCGGTAATGTTGAATTTGAACATGACTTACCAAAGAAAGAAGAGGGGTTATTGGTGCCGACGGCGGATGATGCTGCTTTGATGTTCTTCAAATCGGTGATGGTCTTCGACTAACTACACCAATACAAAAAAGTCTTAACCAAATTTTTAGTAAGCACACTAACATTGAAAATGCATAGAGTTGAGAATAAAATCACGGTACCAATCCTCAAATGAAAATAAAACCAAAGAACTCATTTTGTTACAAAATTTAAGAATCAGAACATGTAAAATTGATTTCAATACATTATTTATTCGATCAAACAAAAACCGGGTAGCAACTATAACAAGTTATGAGTGCTCGATAGTTTCAACTCAAGAAGATTTGAAACAAAATGGGAAAGCACCTGATGTCACAACCATGCGAACTTTCAAATTTAAATCAAATTACACAATAAAGTTGTCTAAATCTCAAAGCAACGGTAAAAGATGAATTGCTGCCCCGTGAATGGTTCTCGACTATATCTTATGCGAATAACGCGGCATAGACATCAAGCCATCATCGAAACCAAAATGAAATTAAACTATCACAACAAAGTGGCATCATAACCAAATTAACCCTTGAATTCATAACAACATGCATCGAAATCTCTTTCAAATTTTCTCACATAAAGTGACACAACATTGAATTCAAACCTGAAACTCTAACAAACAAAACAAAACGGGTAGCCCCAACAGTTTCTCAGTTAGTTTATACACGAATAAACGCGACATCAACATCCAACCTTCACTGAAACTAAATAAAACCAGACAGCCTAACAGAGTTTATATCACTAACTAATCGAACTTATAAACAGGTCACAGGTTCTGCATAAATGTAGAAGGAAATATCTAGAAATGTAGAAGGAAATGAATACCTAGAAATGTAGAAGGAAATGTTGAACCAAGCTTAAAAAAACAAAATGTTGGTGAAATGGTTGATAGAAGTCCTACAAGAGAGTCCAAAAAACCAAATGTTATAAACCAAATACCCAAAGAACCATAACAGTAATAGATATAGGAACAAGGGAAACTTACCTTGAGATACAGTGGAGGACGACAACTGAGGGACGGCGAAAGGAGGACGGTCGGAGGAACGACAAAAGGAAGGTGGTCGGAGGGACGGTGGAAGGAGGGCAGTATCGGAGACGGAAGGACGAAGATAAAATTGTGAATAGAAACGAGTTTTATGAATAGAAACGAGTTCTAGAGGGATTCTATTTTTTAATTCTAATTATATGACTTTAGACAGCACTTTTGAGAAGCGCTGGCTAATATGGGCCTTTAGCAGCGCTTTTAAGAATTTTTTTTTAAAAAAATTATATGACTTTAGACAACGCTTAGGAGAAGCGCTGGCTAATATGGTCATTTACCAACGCTGTTTAAAGCAACCCTTTTAGCAGCGCTTTTAAGATTACTTTTTTAAATTTATATGACTTTAGACAGCGCTTCGGAGAAGCGCTGGCTAATGTGGTCCTTTACCAGCGCTTTTTTTAAGCGCTTTCTAAAGCAACCCTTTTAGCAACGGTTTTAAGATTTTTTATTTAAAATTTATATGACTTTAGACAGCGCTTAGGAGAAGCGCTGGCTAATGTGCTCCTTTACCCGCGCTTTTTTTAAGCGCTTTCTAAAGCAACCCTTTTAGCAGCGCTTTTAAGATTTTTTATATAAATTTATATGACTTTAGACAGCGCTTCGGAGAAGCGCTGGCTAATGTGGTCCTTTACCTACGCTTTTTTTAAGTGCTTTCTAAAGCAACCCTTTTAGCAGCGCTTTTCAGAAGCGTTGTCTAAGGCCGGCCTTTTAGCAGCACTTTTACTCATTTTCGTATACAGTTTTTGTGTTTTATTTTTTAATTTACTTATAGCAACGCTTTTGTATAAAAGTATTGTCTAAGGTGCGCTGTCTAAAGGCCTTTTTGGCGTAGTGTTTTCTTGAATCAACAACCATGATTAAGTGTAGATGTTAATTTTTGAGAAGAGGGGATGAAGATGATGAACACTATGTGTATCTTTCATTAGTTCTTGTTGACTGCTCAAAGGGAATCAAAACTCTATTTATACGTGTTAGTAAAAAAAAATATTTGAGAAAGAAAGAAAATAAGACAAACATAATTTTGAGTATGTTAAGTGAGCGGTCGACCGCTCCAGAAGCTTGGGTCAGTGCAACACAACTCGTGCCTAGGAGATGAGCCAAATAGCTTGAATGCGTCGACCGCACCAGGGAGTTGTGTCGATGCAGCCTTCAATTTTCTTGACAATCAGGTTGAGTCGACCAAGGGGTCGATACAACACAACCCGAGAGAAGCACAAAGCTTTGAGTCAACCGGAGCTAGTTTACATCGACGCATGCTTCATTTTTCTTGCCAAAAAGGTTATTTTCATCCAAGCTTGCATCTCATACTTTGTCCCAAGTATATTTTATGTAGCACACATGTCATTGAGGATAGGATGGGTTTTGACATCATGAAAACATGAATGTTGCCCTCACAGTCCACCATCGGGAAATAGACTCTAACCTGTCGGGCTGCAATTTCTTCCCCGAACGTGACAAATAACTCGATATAACCCCATGGCATGGAGGTCGAACCGTTGAAGTTATGCAGGTCAGACCCCACGCATGGTGACAAGTGAGAACTATCGAGTTGTAAGGTGCAGAACAGATGGTTGTACATGACATCGATAGAACTCCCTTCGTTGACCAGGATGCGATGTACGTCGAAGTTGGCCATCCTTGCTCTCACGAGCAAAAGGATGCTGGAGTTAGGAGCTCCACCAGACAGTTCCTCGAGAAAGAAAGTGATTGGCTCAGATTTTCCCTTGAACCTTTCAAAGGTAACAACCTGGACCGGGGCTGCGTCTATTAGCTCGTTGAACTTTCATCTTTGTTGAATTCACCGAGACATCGCTGAATCCCTCACCAAATATGACCATGGTAGAGGGGAACTTTTCCCATATGCTGTGGGTGAAAAACGGCTCATTGTCTTTGAGGTCGTCGGGGATGCAGAAGTCCTCGGGCCAGGAGACGCACAGAGCAACCTAAAAAGGGACATATTCTTTAGACGATCGGGAATCCTACTCAATTTCTTCCACCTTGCAATTATCGCGACAAGGGGCATCGTTCCTCTTGTACTTCCAGAGTCTCCCCGCTTTAATGAGGGTCTCGATGGTATCCTTCATATAGACGCAATATTCGGTCATGTGGCCTATGTGAATCACCCGGAGAGCGGTCAGTGGGGTGTACTCGGTGAATCTTTTAGTTAGGCCTCTATGCTCGCGGGGGTCGCGAGGTTTGTTGTCCATTCTATTTTCTCCGGTTCGTCGAGAAGGGCCCACATCATTGTACCGTGGGGCACTGGTTGTTCTGCGGTTCTTGGACTCGTGGGCGTTGTTGGCGGCCTGCTTTTCCTGATACGTTATATAGGCCCGGGATTTATTGAGGAGCTCATCCAAAGACCTTGGAGGCTCGATGTCGACCGCCTTTCTGAAATCACTTCCCGAGAGGAGTCCCCTCTCGAGCAGGTACCTCTTTATGTGATCGGAGCAGGGGACCTAGATGGCCTCGCGGTTGAATCGATTGATGTACACTCTGAGAGTTTCGTCGCTCCTCTGGATTATCGCTTCGAGGATGTACGCTCTGTGTTTTTTGGAGGACCGACGAGTCCTTTCCAGCATTTCGAGGCGTTCATCTTGCGTGAAGATCGCATAGTTGGTTTCGTTGATTGTCGCGAACAAGGCTTGGGTCGTAGGATCAACATTCTTAAGCACGAGGATCTCCTGATACCCCGCGTGCTCATAGTCTTATCGAGGAGGATTATCGAGCGGATGCCAACGGGTGGAGGAGGATGCAGTCATCCCGTCCCTGATGTCGTGCTCGGGAGCGCCGACATTGTTGTTGTTTCCAGCGTTAGTGAAATGAGCATTTTGATCATCGTTGTTGACTTGGTCGACCATGACGATCGAGAGACTGAAGGTTGCTTTGGTCTTAAGCTAAGAAAAAACGGGGAAGCAATATTCTCACAGACTGCACCAATAATCGTACCTGATCAGGAGGGATCGTCAATAGCCCACGAACTTGAGTTGAACAGTGGTTGAAATTGAAGTGGAGGAGGGGGTGTACCTACAAGGTACTGTGATGCCAAAGTAAGAATGGATACAATCAGAGTGTAAGTACGAAAGTGAGTAAGTGAAATGAATATCTGACCCTCTTGAGTAAGAGGGTATTTATAGCTCCCAGCGTTGGGCCAAGGTCTCCCCATGTTAGGATGATTGAGCAGACCTAAAATGGAGACTACCAGGACCTACGTGTGTAGTTGAGACCAGCACATGGTCTTTATCTTGGATGAACTGTTCTGAACTATCAGGGAGGTGTGAACGCGGTCTTTTCGGGGTCAAGAGGACTATATGACATTCAGAGACATTAGATGCGTTCCCTACAAGGAAGGCACGTCGTGGTGACCACCTGGACGTCTCTGACTTTCCTCGACAGTCAAGTGGCGAGGATGTCCTCGGAGGGCACGTGGAGGATAAATCCTCGACATGAGAGGAGGAGATCCTGCCCGACGTAGGTCAAGGGCAGATTCATTCTTGCTGAACTTTTCCTATAACATAGTTGAATTTAGCCTTGTATGATGTTTTGGCTGAGTGCGGACCCAGTCCAAACAATATCCTTATAGAAAATTAAAAATGTGAAAGGGAGTGTAAAAGAAATGACTGAGGTGTTGTTGGTTCAATTTGAGTGATAGGTTAAAATGCAGTTATATGGTGAATATTTTCTTGTTTTGTAATTCCATTTGACACAGACTGCATTTAATTTAAAAAATTTCCTTCTTTAACTATGTTTTATCTTTAGTTTTTGTCCTCTTTGTGTTTTTTCTTCTTTGATCTTCTAAATTGTTTTTTAGAGTCTTCTAAATTGTTTTTAGAGTGGTAGTTGAAGATTAACAAATTTAATTTTTGTCCACATAGCCTAACCATTCGCATGATAAATTTTATGCCGATAAATTATCTCTCGTATGTTATTCCTTAACTATTTGATACAAATAACCTAACTCTATACTTCATACTTCATACTTGCAGTATGGTTATCAATTATTTTTCTCAATTCCTATGTTCTTTTTTGTTGTGATATCCTTGCCCAATAAGCCAACATCCTTTCTTGCAAATTATTTTCTTTAAAAAAAAAAAAACCATACATATTCTATGATAAAAAAACATTATTTTATGAAGTAAAAATAATTTTTATTCTATTGAAAAAGTATTAGTACTTCCGGTTCGCAGAGTCAAGAACCAACCAAACGACTGAACAGAGTTGTGTTACTTCATAGAATAGAGAGAAAAGGTAAGGAAAGAGTTAAAATAAAATAAAATGAACCCTCTAATTTGGCACAAAGTCGCTGCAATTTCAGGTAAATCCCTCTTCTCAACTGATCTATATCAATCTCTTCTTCTTCTTCTGTAACAGTAATTCAATGAGAAAGTAACTGAAACAGGTGTAGCAGCACTTGGATTGGGCACTTATGGCGCACACGCTTTCAAGCCCCAAAACCCATCTTACAAAGATGTAAGTTCGTCCTGCGTTTTCCATTTCCCCCAATTCCTATTTCATGATTAAAGCTTCCGTTTTTTATTTATTTCTTTAATTGCAAATTTTGAATGTATTTTATGAAGGTTTGGCATACAGCAGCGCTTTACCATTTGGTTCATACTGCCGCACTAGTTTCAGCTCCAATCACCAAAAATCCCAATCTTGTAAGTTCCCTTTTTGCAGTTTTCTTACTTCTTATCCCTTTTATACCCTTTTAAATGCTATTAGCCTATAATTACAAGGTATTTGTTTGATTTCACTTTTGAGGGAGGCATAATTGGTTATAGAGATGTAGAATTTATTTTGACATATTTAAATCTTTTCAAGAAGAATTGATTTTAACATAAAGCTAAAATTTTGAGTTCGTCTCTCCAATTTATAGTTATACTCAATTTTACGTAAAACCCTATCATAAATCACTTCACATTCAAATAATTTTATGTTAGGTTCCATAAAACACAATAATGAAGAAGCTTAGTTCTATTGCTTCTATATTGTTTTAAATTGCAGTTGCGGCTGTTGCGATTGCAGCATTGCAGTTGTTGCAGTGCATATTGCGGCACTGTGGCGTGGATTGTTATTAAGAAGCGTTTGAAATATAATGTTAAAAAATACTTAATATTAAGATGCTGTTGAGTTTTAGAGTTTGGAAATTTTGAGATTTGATGAAAATACTTGAAAAAACATGACTGAAATTGTGTGATGTGGTTTCTAATGCGGCTGAACGTGTGATCTTAACTTACATGGCAATTGCGGTCCGATGCGGCTATGGAGGCTACCGCATGCGCAATATTGCGGCCGCAATTGCAGTTGCGGAGTGCAATTTAAAACCATGGCTTCTATATTTTCATGGTGAAAGTGTTTCAGGATGCGAAAAATGGTTTGCAAGAGTAGTTCTAAACACATCCTTAATTTTATTCAAAATCAATTTTACAAAATCAATTTTTTTCATAATCTATCACTTTAGAACCATACAAGCGCCATGTATTTGGTGATTGTAAATGATAATCATCAATTTGTTTTTTCTCTCATCATTTTCTTTATGCAGTTTGGAGGGCTTCTAACAGCTGGAATCTTGGCTTTCTCTGGGACGTAAGTTCTCTTGAATTTTACTTCTAGCTATTTATGCTTATTTGAAATCCGAGCAGTTGTTTTTCAAGTTCTTTACTTATCTATTTATAATTCTTTGGGGTGAAGGGTGTGAGAAATCAAAAGTAGACACATGGGTTTTTGGGACATAAAGTTCAATTTAATAATTAAGATATTGGAATGTGAAAGAGGGTGACATCATGTATCTATTCTTGGGAGTTATTTGTGCTGAACTGCTGATGATGGAATTAGATATAATTTCTCTTAACCCCTTCCTGAATCAAGGTTTTCATTGTCCGATTTATTTATTTTTAGAATGAAACCAATAACTTCAGAGTCAGGGTATCAATCAATGTACAGTTATCCATTTTGTTTAGAGAACTGCTGGATAGTAGTTATTTTTAGAGCGATACTCATATGATATGGTTAAAAATGATGTGAGAGTGAGACATGTCCATTTTCTCAAATTATTACCACTGTTCACGTGTCACTATTGTGTCCGTGTCTGCACCGGTGCTTCATAACTTACAAATCTGTAGTACCCACTGAAGTTCGGGTCTCCACATTGGTAGAAAGATAATGTCAATGCAGTTTTAGATTCTTTAGTTTTTAATGAGAAACAACCAAACAACTGGGGATTTGACCACCCGTCCTCAAGAACTCTGATGTTTGGTATCATTGTAGGAGATTTTCTGATGCTCCTTATTTCACTATATGGGAGTTGGCCCCCTTTTGCTTTCTCGCTTTTGCTTCCTGCCAGGAGATTTATTCCGTACTACCCCTTAGTGGTTCTTAGGCTGTCTGTTCTTTTTTAGTGCCTAGGTGGGTATGTTGACCGTAGGCTACAAAGAGTTTCTCTTGGTGCAGTAGTGGTTTGTGTGGCCTTTCCTTTTGAAGAGTTTCTCTTGGTGCAGTAGTGGTTTGTGTGGCCTTTCCTTTTGATGTTGGCTCGTGTTTTGTTTTGCTCCCTGCTGTGTGGAGCGTCATGGCTGTAAAGTTCTTCCTAATACCCGTTGTCCAATAAATAAGACAAGCCTATAATAATACTTTGGACCCGTGCTATCTGATTGTTGTGAATAAATATTTGTGAAAAATAGAATGTGATTAATCTGCATTCATCTTCTACGATATTGAGACAAATGTTGAACTTTTAGGTGTTATACGGTTGCATTTCTTGAAGACAGAAAATACTCAACCTTGGCTCCATTTGGCGGCTTTGCATTTATAGCAGCCTGGGGTACCTTGTTTTTCTGATGACTTCATCGTTTTGGAATGTGCTGCTACAACATCTATATCCAATCTTAATTAATAAGAAATTATACTATCAATGTATTTGACAGGTCATCAGCTTGCATACCTCAAATTTGTAAGTATTTTTGTGTTTATCTCGCCAATGATTTATGATCTTGAAGTCTATGTATCTACCTATATATTTCACATTCGGTAACAAAACTTGTACTGAGTCTCGTACCATCCCCTTTCTCCTAACAAAAAATGAAATATGACTGTATCAAGTTAGCTTTACAACATAATATCCTTTGTGATCATGAACATCTGGTGGAAATTTAGCATGAGATGTTGTGGTTCATATTGTAGTCGAAAAAAATCAGGAGATCTTTTGATTCAAATCTGTTGGTTACAATCAGATTGTTTGCATTGCATAGAAATCTATCTTAACATATTGTTTAATAAATTATTGGTTTGGTTTTTATTTCATGATTTTTTTATTCGGATTGGATTGTTTAGTTTTGATAGAAATTGATTTTGTGCGTACAAAAAGTTTTATTTAAAAAAAATTTCTTAATGCACTCTAAGTGTTTCTTAGACACTGATGTGAATTTTCAAATATGCTGTCAGGAATCAGAAATGTATTTCCGGTGCGTATCCTATTATATTAAAAAAAAACATACAAATCAGAAGTGCACTTACGATTTCCAAATCGATGTTGTATTTCCAGTTATACTTTAAATGAACTAAATAGTTACACTATGAGAAGCCACACCTTACCATGTTGATACAGACTAAAAATGTAGCACCAGTTTCAAATCGTAAGTGTATTTTCGGTTTGTATTTTGACATATACTCGTGCTAACCTCTTCCCTTTCCTGATTTGCGGCAAACACAAACAAAACACAAAACCTCCCAAAATCCCATTGTTCCAAAATACTCATTGTTTCAAAATCCATCCTTTATCGCAACACATAAGGAAATCACCAGGCATAATCATAATCAACTAAGGAGAATTAATCATTGTATGTTGTTTTTGAGTATTATTGTTTTTTTATTTATATTAAATTTTACTTACAAATTGTGTTTTAGGGTAGTAAAATGTAGTTTGTTTAGTTCTTTCAATGTTTGAAGTCAATACAGAAGTGTTAGTCATGTCTTTTTGACGATCAATGGTTGTTTTTTTTGTCCCCATTGGGGCTAGTTTCGCCATTGACGAATCTGTTAAGTTGCAGGTCATACCAAAAGTGTATTTCCGGTTTTGTTCTTGACTAAAATCGGAAGTATACTTTTGGTTATGCATCAGACAAAATTTCCCCTATTTTATGTATAATAGTGTTATTGTTTAATAATTGTTTCATTTATTCTACAAGTATTATGGACGAGAGACCATCTAGATTGCGACACGGGAGACTTTCATAACATGCTTTCGGCGTAGGGAAATGATTCAGGCTTTTCAGGATCCTAGACAGGTTGTGCCGAATGCGTCCATTGCAGATGAGTTTCTACTTTCACTCCGTCGACCAGTAGGCGAGAGTCTCCTGTCCATCCATTTTCGCCTTCGTCCTCCCGCAGACATACGTCTTCACCGTAGGTATCCAGACCAGAAGATACATCTGATTCCCACCCAAAGACTACACCTCATTCAATCCATACCTCTCCCCCTCCTTCCTTCCACGGACGCCCTATGGTCCTTGAGACACGTGAGACTTCATCTTCCCAGCCGACAATTACTCCCACCCAGCCTACACATGTTCCCACCTAGCAGACACCAGAGGCCCCCCAGTCTGCACCGGTGGCCCATCCATAATCTGAATCAGAGGCCCATCCACATCCTGCACCAGAGGCGACACCAGAGATGACACTAGAGGCGGCACCAGAGGCGCCTCAGGCCTTTTGATTTGTTATTATTGTCGTTGTATCCGGACTGAAATTCTGGTATGACATAACTCAAATTCCCTATGACATGTTGGGGCATCTGATCCGACATAAACAAACAGGCAAGGTATCAACAATAAACAACAGTACTAAAAAGTATAAACACTTAGAATTGTTATTCCAGTTCAGAGCAACTCTCCTACTCTGGGGGTATACCAAGCCAAGGAAAAATCCACTATGATAGTATCAACCTGAAGCTAAACTCATATGTTTACAATTTCTCACTTAATCACTACCATTCCTATATTTCTATCTAAGACTCACCTAGATATGAGACCCTTTTGAATCCCTCATCAATTACAGACAACAATTGGACACAAACAGGAAGACACACTTCCATGACATGAAAACGAAAGACACACTTTCATTATAATCACTAGCCAAGCCTCTTGACTAAGACTACAACTTGGAGTTGCTTACAAGCTTCCTCCAAGAATAATACTCAATCTTGCTTCACAATTTCGAGGAGAACACAATGACCATCTCATAACCCGAGTGGTTCACACATACCAACTCTCCTAGAGAGTGGCTAACAGACCCAGCCTTAATGATTATATCTTTTCTAATTTCGGATGGTACAAATCATAGGTTACAAAGCTTCTATTTATAATCTATACCCAGTTGGGTTCCAGGCCTTCAAAATACAACTCTTTGGCTGTAACAAATAGTAGAAAATTATGCTACAAAATAGGTCTTCAATCAAATCTTCCTAAATTATCTCCATATTTAGAAAGTCAATATTCTTCAATATTCTTCTTGATTCTTCTTGACCTACAAATCAACGCCACATAGGATAATATAATATCCTCAAAGTATATCATATCTCTATGACTTAACAGAATATAACAGTCCAGTTCAGCTCAGGCGCAATGTCGTATGCTTCCTCATAGGATATCTTATCCGACATGTTGCTCTAGATATTGAAACACTTCAACTCAACATGTCCTAACATATGATAGGACATCTTGCTCAACTTGTTCCTGTTAGCAAGTTAACACACCCTATCTAACATATTGTTACATATTTGTTTTACAAAATTAATGCCAACCTTAAAAACTGAGGAACTTACAATCTCCCCCTTTGGCAAGTTTTGGCTAAAACAAATACATTGAAAATTTCACCAGTATTACAACAATACACACACAAAACTAACAACTTAGTCTTCAGAAGCTACTAAGCATAACAACACAACATCATGGAGTTAGTCTTCGGGACATCTTGTTTGACATCTTCTTTTATCAACTTCATTGCACAACCAACTTTAGCATCCAGGAGCAGCAACCTCAAGCTAAAAGGAAAGAAAGTCCTGAAGCCATCTGATGCACATGATGCACACGAGGAAGAAGGTAGTCTTCACTCCCATTCAATCCAGGAACCTATTCTTGTCACAGATGAATATGCCTTTCATTTAACTGGTGACATTTGAGAACCATGAAGCACCCACCAGTCAATCTAGGTAACTCAGAACACAGGTTACAACTGTATTCACAAATCAGATTACGAGTCACAAAAGTCAACACCAAAAATCAAAAAGAATATAGAGCATCCTATCTGACACCTTTGTGACACATCTAGAAAACCAACCTCTAACTTCAAACTGAGCACCATCTTGTGCACCTTTCTCCCCCTTTTTAGCCAAACATTGGCAAAGAAAGCCTTCACAGAATGATACCCAAGCACAGTTCAACCAAACCCAAACAAGCCCCATAACAAAGATGAAAACACCAAATACACACGAGGTGGATAGGGGAAGAAGTAACCTCTATAAATAGCTGAGTATCCATCTGGTAAATAATAATCCTTGACTATTTCAAGATCTTGGTCATACAAGAACATTATTATATGAGAACAAAATTGCACCAAATGTGTACCATCCACATTAGCTTTTAAATTTTTTTTGACCGGTTCTTCTGGAGATGACAATTGTCACCATATGCACATGCATTGTCAGATCCTGCAGAGTTCTCTTTTCTGACATGTGCTTGAAACCACCATTCATAACCTTTTTTGTTGGTTTCCCAAAAAAAAGTCCTGACATATGGTCAGATAATGTCTACTATGACCAAACCAATTTTGACCAACAGTCCCTCAACTGAGACCAGATGCTTCACAACCAACTTATCTTCCATTGAACTCCAATTTCACTCCTTTCAGCCTTCAAGAGTGACACAACCCAACATACCAAAGCATCATAAGTGGTATCTCCAAACTGACTATACACTAGGCCCCATCATCCATATATAGCCACATGTCACGACATATTGTCTGATATCACACTCTTCGCAGGCTCCAAAGAATCTGCACCATTGTAATAACGATCCATAGACAAGTCCTTTACTCCCCTTGTTATGGATACTCAAACCTCCTCCTGAACATTGTGAATTCACTCCTGAACCAGATATTATAGCTCCTGGAAAGCTCACCCATGTCTTTAGATTTTTTCTTTCTAACAAGGACATATCTGAACAGTGTCATCACATAAGATGTCATGACTCTTTGGATAGTTGAGATGTCACGCACATTTGGTCTGAAGCAAGTTCACAACCTCCACACATCCTCAGCTTGCTTAAAATCTATATTGAGAGTCAGACAAAACACTATAATCAAAAGAAGAAAACCTCCCAAAAATAAACATTCAAATTAGACCTCAGTATCTGATTATCTTCTCTTGTCTTTTCATTCACTAGTAAGTGCTGATACTAGTGAATACTTCAAAAGGATAATAATCATGAATTACCAGAACATACTACTAGACATACCAACCATACTTGAGTATCTAACTCCATTTGCTCAACTCCAAGCATCTTCCAAGCCACACCCCAATATGATGTTAGAACAACATTTAGGACATCAGATCCATACCACAGAACCTGACCACCATAGTTTTTGAACAGACAATTCAAAGGACTTATTTTGCAAAGAAGTCCTTTGAGAAGCTTCAAATATACAAAAATATCTTAACACCTTCTGCAGCTTGTTCAGGTCAATACAATCACCTCAGATAAGTACCTAGCTCCCGAAAAGGTCTTTACCATCAGTAATATGCACATCTTCAGACTTATACCCCACTTCTGACAAGGTATTTGTCAACAGCGAAAAACTTCCTCACATTCGGAGCTACAGATGATACTCCCTTTCAACAGATGTTAGAACATTTGATCTGACATCTTCAACTTTCAGAACATGAAAATCCTTCACAATATTCCAGACTTGGTCAGATACTGGACTTCACACTCCATCATGGTCATTCATTCTAACTTAAGAATCCAATGGTGATCAACAATAATCACCCCATGATCTTTAAAACAAGCTTCCTTCTGAAGCAACAAACACCAGAGATGATGTTCCAACCTCTTGTCCAATATCCATCTCAGTTAAATGGATTTCACTTTTGACTATAATTCTAGAGACAACACCATAGTATTCCATACAAACTCTCTTGAGAGAGACCACAAGAGAATCATACTTCAACAAATGATCGTGTATGCATATTCCAATCAGCAGCTGATGCCACACTTCAGGAGGCTTTTTCAAAAGCACAATAACCAGATTTCCTATAAAGTGTCATCCTTCTGCTCATAAGAAAAATATTCCCTCTAAAATGTAGAGCATAACAATCATGGTATTTTACTGATCATCATACCATGAACAAATTGTCTAAGAGTACTTCTTCTCCCAATTGCTCTAGACAGCTCATCATGACTGTAAGTTAATCTTCCCGAGTATTAACTTACCTCAGGTTGAAGCATCTCCATTGCACACAACCCCTAGAATTTTTCTTCTATTTTAGAAGAACAAGAACTTAATGTTATCATAGACTTGATAAGGGATATCAAGTTTGAGTAAACAACCTCCATCCTGTTTGAGAGAAGCACCAGTCAAACAAGTTAAGAAAAATAAATTCTCAACGCAAAGATGTAAAGACAATACGTCTGACATATCAAGAATCTCCAACACCAGACAAGGGATTTTTCTTTGTCAATTGCTATGATCATCTTTAGAATCATATATTCTTATCCTTAATAGAAGTACATACATGTGGTTATTGCACACCTATATGAATCTCTCAATATAACCAGAATCTGTTCCTTGGTCATAAACAAGATTCCAAAATAAATCGGGCCCCTTTTGTAACAACCGGCTAAAAATCATCAAAACAATGAAGTCGCCATCGAACATCTTTTATCCCACATGTCCTTACCAGAAAAGGGTTTTAGAGAAAAGGTGCTCGAGCGCACAAAATGGTTTGAATTTGTTTTGTGTTTTGTTACCTTGAAAAAGGGTTTAAGTATGATTAGCATGTTTTTGATTTGCTAAGAAAAGAGGTTTTTATTTTGAATGCAAGGATGCAAAAGGGAAGAAAAGAGTCTAACGGAGACTAACCTATTTCTAAACCTAATGTTATCATACAATGGTAGCCCTATGTCAAGGATGAAAGGGGAAGTTTCTACCTAATGTCAGCATGCATGGTTTGCAATCTAAGGTCTATCTTGCGTCCGAACGGAGCAAACGCATCCTAAGGGAACATGGTATGTACAGGGATGAAGCAAGCAAGCTAGCAAAAAAGCACACCTAAAGAGATCCTGCCTAGGTTAGCATGTCGAAGAAAAGTCTAAAAAACTATCCTATATGGAGCATGCAATGAGAGCGAAGTCGTGATCTCAATTGCTAAATTGAGTGACTCATCGATCGGCAAGAAATAACAGAAAGAGATAAAATCCTAGAGGGAGCACGCACTGAGAGCGACGTCGTGATCTCAATTGTTAAATTGAGTGACTCATCGATCAACAAGAAAGTAAACAAACACAAGCACAACACATATGGTAAATGAAGTGTGGAATTCCTGCTACAGGTCTTTAAACAGCGACTTCGAGCGCACGCTCTTTATTTCCTATTTCACATGATATCTAGAAAGCGGTAAAGTGCGGAAATGAAGAATAAAATAGATTTGTGACGATACCGAACGGAGAAGGTCTGTTGCCTCTTCAAAACTATGCAAGCGGTAAGAAAATTCTACCAAAGTTTCCTTGAACGAGTGATTGAAGAATTAACCCCGAGCATTCCATATTGCAAAAATCGCATCATTACCATCACGAAATCTTGACTAAAAATGATAATGAAAATGAATACCAAATATGAAAAATAAAATAGTGAAAAACTCTAATTGAAATTCTAAAAAGAAATTCTAAAGAGTTCTAAAATATTCTATTATTTGTATCATTCTATCGCCAATTAATCAACAATTAATAGGAGAGAAAAAAAAAATTAAACCAAATATTTAAATGAGAGATGAAGTCAGGGGGTATAGTGTTGAAATCAGGGAGTGTGGCTTAGTAAGGGCGCTAGGCCCAGCACATAGAGTCCATAACTATTTTTTCCAGCAAACATCAATAGGCTTCCAAAGAAGATGATAATGGGCTTGAAGAGAGGGAAATTTGGTCTAGCCCTTTTCAATTTTCCAGCATGATTATGTTTCAATAGTAATAAAATATAAAAATTAAAAAAATCAAAAGAAAATAATATGATGTCACTTTGGGGAGTTAGGGTTACACAGTTTGTGGCGATGGAATTCATCGAGGAAAAACTCCTTATTCTCTCTCGCTCAGACGGCACAATGTTTTTCATCTCAGCGTTAATAATAAGAGTGTTCTATTCCACGAAGATCTTCACATCATCCTTACCGAGTCCAGGCATATCCAAAACGAAGAAGTAGAGCATCCTCTGTCTCTCTCGCATCCCATCCGCGTCGCGAAGCAGCAGAAAGGACCGGATTGTCCGTTAGTAAATCCACCATGTCTAGGACTTGACTTAAGCTCCGTGGTGTAGAAAACGGATCGAACATATCTAAGAGAAGAAGATCATCGCGGCGTGTGCGAGGGAAAGCGCGGCGATCGACATCAACGTTACGGTCATCAGAGTGTTGATCGTTGTTGCGCATGGCGTTGGTGTTGAAAGAGGCGACGAGGCGAAGGAGAGATCTTGAAAGAAGGGCGGAGGAGAGAAATCGCTTGACTGCAAGAGAGGAAGCCATCGGGATTGGGAGTGAAGATTGTTCAAGAAATCGCTTGATTTGCTCATCACCGTCTTTGCTCACGCCTCAGGTTGGATTTCGTTTCCCTATTTGTGTTCCGTGTTAATCGTTGCTGTACTGTTCTTGCAATTAATTGATGATTGAAGTCGTTGTTGCCTTGTAGATGACTCGTTGCGTCGAAGACATTGATGAACACATAGTTGATGATTGAATGATGGTGATGATACAAGAAGATGAAGATTGAAGGTGGTGACGACGCAAAACATTTGTTGATAATGATTAAAGAGAGGTGCTGAAAGTCCAATGTAGATGAAGATTGATGATGAAACCGCGATTTTTGGATGTTTCTCTGTGTTGATAAACTGTGAACAATCATGAATGGATAATGATTGTGTATAAATGAGAATCTGCAGAGATGATGATATGAAGCCCTGTTAGAAGATTCTTGAAAAAAACGGTTAGCCTGCTCTCTTTTTCTGTTATGGTTAGTTTTGGTTGCAAATATGCTATGGGTTGGTTATGGAATTAGTTGGAAGTTTAACAGTTTGTTATAGAATTGGTTAGGTTAGTGAATTCTGTTTTAGTTTGTTGGAAATTCTGTTACAGTAGGTTATAGAAATTAGTTTTGTTGCAGGTTGGTAGTTATGATTGGTTATGGAGAGTGTTGTACCCCAAAATTTGCCCTCCTATTTTTCACAAGAAATCACAGCCTCGGGCTTTTCTTGATTTTTCAGATTGGCGTAAGAATCAGTCAGACAGACTTTTTCTTATCAGTTTATCCAAATTAGGGTTTCCATTAATTTTTGAAGCAGTTCAAACAGATTGCTTAAGGTTTGGTTGGGTTGGCTCAGGTTTGATCAGACAGGCGTTTCTTTGGTGTTAAGTCAAGAATTAGGGTTTTTGTGCGCACATTCTCAGGAAGAATTAATTCTACAGTGCTTTTCAATTTACTCTGGGAGACAAGCTGAGGCATTTGATTTGAGTTTGCAATGTTGGATTTAATCAGTAAAAAAGGGACATGTGGACGTTTGTTGTTTAGCTGTGCAATGCTTCGATTATTCGGAACGCCAGATGTTTATTGATTATTTATTTATTCTAAGTTAGAATAATTGAGATTTATTTCCATTTATTATAATTTAAGAATTATAAATAATTAAATAAACAATTGAAGAGAAATAAAAGAGAATTAACTGATCAAAAAAAGGATTTTTATTCATCTTTAATTGTTTTGTTACAAATTATTATTTGAACAACTGTAAATTTATTTACATCTCTGTTTACAATAATAATGTTACAAATAATTGAAATGAATTGAAATTGCATCCTATTTTTCTAAATCTTCATCTTCTACTGATGCTCCGTTGCTCAATTATCTTTTATCTGCAAAAACAAGAAAAAAGAAAAAGTCAAATGCAGATGAAATAATAAAAGAGCAGACAAATAAAAAAGGGACTCATCATTAAAAGTAACTGGCCGGAATCAGTTGTTCCCCTCTCTGAAAATCACAAGATTTCTCTTGGTTCACAAAGAGGGATAGAATATGCTTGCAATAAAATATGAAATGCACAAAGTTATAATATTGCACAATTTCAAAATGTCAACAAAGCTGTATCAGAATATGCCAATCAAAGTACCAAGTTCAAACTCAACATTTCAATGTTCAAGTCCAAACTGAACTGCCTAACCAAATCAAAAAGGCAAGCTGAATGTCAACCAACTGTCCAAACTGTCAAAGGTACAAGAGCTATCAAAAGGCTGTCAAGAAGTACACAAGATAAGCAGAAAATCTGGAAAAAGAGGATAAGAGTATGCAGAGCTAAACCACAAGTGCAAGCAACATCCAAATTCATCATTTTCAGCCAGTCACTTTTTCAGAGTAAGACAAATTTAAGCAATATTAAATGCTTTAATCTGGAGAGAGAGAGAGAAAGGATAGAAGAAGATAGGCTTACAGCAGGCTTAGGCTTAGAAAAAAGATATAAACAAGATATACCAGCATATAGAAAGAGAGGCCAGAATACATAACAAAAGAAAAAACCAGCTCAAAGCTTGAAAGATCATCAACCTGCCTCAAACAACACAAATCCTGTCAAAACTGAAACCTAAACTCAGTTCACAATACAAACATACAAGCCCTTTCAAGACAGTGTTAAGCCTGATCAAGCCTAAACTTGCACCAAGCCTTAACCTGCCATATCCTGCATAAACCAACTCACAAACCTATGTCCAAGCCTTAAACAACATCAAGCCATTCAAACCTGGGGCCAAAACCAAAACTGAGTTTTCACCTCAAGCCAAGCCTGCTAGCCTGTAACATACCAAACCTGCATCTCAAACCATAAGTTAAAAACCTTCCAAACTGTGTCCAAAAGTCTAAAAACCAGTACATTCAAACACCTAAAACTTCAAGTAAGCATTCAAACTCCAAGCCTTCACCTGCTAACATATTCAAATATAGAAACAACAAAACCAGTCAAAAACACCCCAGCCTGTCAACTAACAGCCTGAAGCCCGCTAACCCTTCAAGCTGATACCAAGCCACACAAAACCTTGAAGCAAACCATACAAAGCCTGCTTGAAGCCAAGCTTCAAACAGAAGCCAATCCTAAAAGCCATACAAAACCACAAGCCCAAATCTGCATTCCAGCCAAAAGCCCCTCAGAGCTAGGCTCATCACAGGGACTAACAACAAACAATATCCATATTCAAAACCAACATTTCAACCAGCAACCAGAAGCAAAAGAGAAGAGGAAAAGAAAGTTAAGGCTAGGTTTTCAGTGTTCATCATTAAACCTAAAAAGCAAAGATAAAGGTACTGGGTTTCCAGCAAGCCAACACACAGCATCGCGCCCCTCCGTCTGGCCGTCCTAAGGCGCCTCCGATCCTCTCCTCCTCCGTCTCCAAAAGCCAAAGGTAGTATTTCTCCCTTTCTTTCTTTCCACGCACCTCAAACAGAAACGATGGCAACATAATAATCAAGACACCGATAATAACACACAAAATCAGAAATGAATGAAAGCATGCAAGATATGAAGCACGAAACCCTAACGCGTTAAAGACAGAAATCGAACCTTACAACTATTGTCTGAGTGATCCATGGAGGGAGAAGGAGGGATGATGGCGCTTGGTGGCCATAGACGGAGAGAAAGTCAGAAGCTTGAAAGAACGAAGGAACGGAGAAGAAGATGAGCTCCGTTTGTCCACTGTAACCCTAATCCCAATTGAACAAACATTGAGACCCCTGGCAAAATATTTGTGAAACCTGCCTTGGGCCGGATCCCATTAACCTGCCTAAGCCCATTTGTTTTCCAAACGCACCCCCCTTGTCTTTTTTTATTCTGCTTTTTTTGTTTGGGCTAAACAAATCCACCAAGCCCATTTATTTCTTTTCTTCATTTTTTCATTTTTATACAAACTAAAAACTTTTATTTATTTTCTTTTTTAACTTAACTCCTTTTTAATGAATGATACCCTAGTTTTTCATATAAAAATATTAACTAAAAATATATGAACATTACCTTTTTAAAGTTAAACACTTTTTTTTTCTTTAAAACCTTTTTGTACATAAAAATATAAACTAAAACACATAAAACATTAATTTTTCTTAAAACATTTCTTTTTTTTTCTTTAATTAGAACTTTTTGTACATATTAACAAAATACATATTTAACAAAAATCAAAAAGAATAAATAAATACTTAAATTTGCATTAAGTTAACATTTCGCACTTGTAAATAATCATACACTTACACAAATACATTGATACATTTACATTGCTCTATTCTTATACATTTCTATACATTACATTTTACATTGCGATTGATTCGATTTGGTTGTAAATATTTGGACACTACTCTCCTATTAAGTCTCATCCCCATTTGTAAATATTTGTACCCCCACTCCCGGATACTTATTTGTAATAGCGTAGACTTTAAATTCCCACAATTTATCGCTTTCAATTATACCATGTTTAGACCTAGGGTTTGTATGTAAATAAAATCAAACGCTAGATAAACTAATACAAGACAAAAAGCATGAAAATCAATACACAATTCACACTTGCACCCCTAGGGTAATCCCGCTTGTTGCCTTCCAAAATGGGCCATGCTTACATGTTGAGTTCTTTGGCAAAACAAAACAAATCAAATGATCATAGTCCCTTCAAGCAAATTGCCAAAGACACTTGGCACCATTGCATTCATGGTCTATACGACGACCCGCGCCTGTCCCGTTAACATCCTAACGCAAGACTGCCCACCAAATACAATGGTGGAACAAAATTGTTAAAAAGGTTAAAACACGAGAAAAACCTTTGAGTAAATTTAGGGGTAGACAACTCTTAGTTACTTGATCAAACTTGCAAAACTCACTTGCCTACTTTTCAAAACTCACTCCACCACACAATTTTCAAAACAAACTTTCAAAAACATTTGAAACGTCTTTTCGAAAAGATACACACCTTTGTAAAACATTCGAGTAAAGAATTGTTACAACGGTTGCCTAGACAAGGCATCTTTTTCAAAACATTTTCAAAACACACACACACACCACCATTTCAAGCAACCGAAAATCAAGGCAAGTGATCTAAACGAGTAACTAAGAGCCCATGGATAACCATGGATGAAAAGGGTGCTAATACCTTTCCTTTTCATAATCTACCCCCCGAACCCACGAAACATCTCAAAAGGTTTTTCCTGTGCTTTTTAACCTTTCCTTTAGGATAAAATAAAAATTCGGTGGCGACTCTTGCTAAACCGAACAAGTGCGAATACAAACGCAAAACTCAAGTTAGTTCTCCCACCGTATCACAGAACTGGAGACTCTGCTGGGGAATTATTTAAAAGTGGGGTTACCTTAGGGTTTTAGATCACCCTTTTGCATGATTAATTGTTTGCTTTGATTGCTTTACCTTTATGGTTCTCTTGTTTGGGCTTGAAATCCTACACCCGGATTTGGGAAACATTCATAGATAGCAATACGTTGTGGAAACTGTGCGGGGTATACCGACACGGTTAAAGCAATAACTATATTAGTGCGATATATTTGTGAGTACCGGTAACCCTTGAGTTCAATCAAGGAGAGTACGGGGCCGCTGAGTGATGTCACTAAGCACTAATGACCTAGAACCTTACTTGACCATCTTGGCCTTTTATTAGGGGTAGTGAGATGACCGACTTTGGTGCAGTTCGAAGTTGGTAGATACTCGATACTACACTCATTGAGGGTTGTTTTCTTGGAATATTTTGGTCGCTAGTTAAGTGGCTAAACCAAAACAATGAACATGGAAAACAATCCAATGATATTGAGCTCCTTAGAACCCGGTTACTATTCATAGGACAGGTTTTTAAGCCAACTACACTCAAGAGGGTACTTACCTATGAAACCTCATACAAGCCTGAAACTAGGGTTTTGTGTGAATTGCTTGTACATGTGTTTGTGCATACATCATAAACATCATATAGCATCATATGCATCCACTGATCATTTCAAGGATTTGGATCTTCATCTTTGTTCTTATTTTGTAGGTCATGGAAATTCCTCGCAGGAAAACTATCCAAGTCAACCTTGTGAGGATCCCTCCTCAGCTCAAGGAGCTCACATCCAGAATTCCAGAAAGCTCTCCCTTCAGTGAAAGACACGTAGACTGCTCAGCCTAGTCAACACCAGCATTGAAGAAGACATGGTGAAGGTGCTGTTCCAGTTCTTTGACCCCCTTCACCACTGTTTCACATTCCCCGACTACCAATTGGTGCCTACTTTGGAGGAATTTTCTCAACTCCTGAGAATTCCTATTCTTAATCAACTACCTTTCAACGGTACGGAAAAAGAACCAAGGCCTGAAGATGTTGCTCAAGCACTACACTTGCAACCATCTGACATCAAGGGGCACTGGGAAACTAGAAGTGGTGTCAAAGGCTTCTTGGCAAAATTCTTGTTTGAGAAGGCACAAGAGTGTTGGAATTCCTTGGATCTACAAGCCTTTGAAGAAATTGTGGCACTTCTCATTTATGGGTTGGTCTTGTTCCCAAATCCTGACCAGCTTATAGATGTCAACGCCGTCAAGATCTTCTTATCCAGGAATCCTATACCTACATTGCTTGGGGACATCCTCCACTCATTTTACACACGAACAATGAGAAAGAGAGGTGTTCTCATGTGCTGTACTCCTCTCCTTGCAAGGTGGTTTATTTCGCACCTTCCACAATCTGTGTTGAAGAATGAACAAGGCTTAAGGTGGTCCCAACGATTGATGATCCTCACACACTCTGATATACATTGGTGTTCTCGGTCCAGAGAAAATGTCATCATCGTCGATCGCTGTGGTGAGTTCCCTAATGTTCCATTACTTGGCATTAGAGGAGGCATTACCTACAACCCTTGTCTAGCTTTGAGACAATTTGGATACGCATGAAGGGATGGCCCTCATGACATGCTGATTCCTGACGTAGTTTTTGACTTCGACAACGATGCGCAAGGACTTCGCCAAAGATTCATCAGAGCTTGGAGGATGCCTAACAAGGTAGATACTAAGACACTGGGGCACAAGAATTCCATCCCTCTTGAGCCTTATCTCAAGTGGGTGCGAACCCGTTCTCAGAATCTTATGATGCCTTACTCTCACATTCTCCCGCTGATTAAAGAGCCTGTTAAGGAAGGGGAGGTTCCATACACCATCCTGTATCCCAGCATGCCAACATCATGGGAGGAGATGCAAAAGAGTTGGATCCAACTCAAGGAAGAACGAGATACTTTTGAAGCCAGCTTCTACGCCAGCGAGAAGAAGGTTTTAGAGCTCACCCTCCGACTCCATGAGGAAGAGACCCTCAACACCTACATCGCACCAAAGAGGATGCGCAACGTCTTTTTACCTTAAGAAGTTTTTTGTAATATTTTGCCCATGGGGCATTTATGTACTGACAAAATTTCTTCTTATTAATATGACGTGTGTTCTTTTTGTTGGCAACAATTTTGAATTTCTAAATCCTTGAATGCATTGCATGAACAAACATATCATTCATCATATGCACAAACAGGTATTCAAGCCAGGTTTCCTTATCTTTCTGCTGTTTATTTCAGCAAGATGGATGTGGAAAAGACAGTGAAGGACTTGCAGGCTCAAAACTCGCAGTTTCAACAACTCCTTATGACCTTGGCAAAGGGTCAGGAGGATCTTAAAGCACTGATGGGGAACAAGGAGCAAGAAAAAGTAAAAAAGAAAAAGAAAAGAACTGGGGCAGTTACTTTTGGAAGAAGATTTGAGAATGAAGCTAGAAGAGTTCTTGAATTCCCCTCCACATCTGATGAGGGGACCGGTAAAGGAAAAGGGGCTGCACCACCTTCTGAGTCCGAGGCTGAAGAGGAAGAGGTTGAGGAAGATGAAGATTATTCAGAGCAGCAATACCCGCCAGCGGACGACAAGTACAAGAAGCTGGAGGATATGCTGGCAGCTATGGAGCTGCAAAGGGTTCCCGGGTTAGATTTTGAAGAATTGGGACTGATTGCTGGAATTGTGATCCCTCCAAAGTTTAAGGTACCAATTTTCGCAAAGTATGACGGGGTGTCTTGCCCAAAAATGCACCTAAGGTCATATGTCCGAAGAATTCAACCTCATACATCCGACAGAAATCTTTGGGTACACTTCTTTCAGGATAGCCTATCTGGTACATAGCTAGATTGGTTTTACCAGCTTGAGGGATCAGAAGTGCATAACTGGGAAGACTTGGCAGCCGCCTTCTATCGCCAGTACCAATACAACGCCGACCTGGCGCCAACCCGTACTCAGCTTCAGAGTATGGGAATGACTGCAAATGAAAGATTCAAAGAATACGCCCAAAAATGGCGTGACTTGGCCGGAAGAGTGCAGCCACCTCTTTCTGATAGAGAACTAGTTGATATATTCTTGGGGACCCTATCTGGCCCGTTCTTCAACCATTTGATTAGGAGCTCTTCCGCAGGGTTTACTGATTTGATTCTAACTGGCGAGAGGGTAGAAGCCGGTATCAAGAGTGGGAAGATTGAAAAGGGTGCTTCCGTATCTACGACTGCAAGAAAACCTTTCCCAGCCAAGAAAGAAGCATCTGCAGTATACTCTCAAAGGAATCGAGAAAGGATAGAACGTCGGCCAACGGTGGGGGCTGTGTTAATCCAAAACTCTGCATCAGATCAACCTAGAAACAACCAACCAAGGAATGATCAGCCCAGAGCTTATCAATAAAGGCCACCACGGAAGTATACTCCAGTAAACATGACACCTGCTGAAATCCTTCCACATCTCCTGAAGTTGAATCTCGCCAATATTAGAGAAGCGCCAAAGAACGTGCTTACCACTTCCCCACATTACAATTCTAAAGCCAAGTGCGCTTACCATTCTGATAGTGCCGGGCATGACACCAACGATTGCTGGGAACTTAAGAATAAAATTCAAGACTTGATAGAGGCGAAAGAGGTTGAGTTTGATGCTCCAGAGAAACCGAATGTAATATCCGCTCCAATGCCGAAGCATAATCGCAATGTCCATGCTATTGAAGAAGATCTGTATGTTACTACTGTTGATGACCTGGTAACTCCACTGCTAACAATCAAGTTGAATCTTTTGAAAGCTGGGATTTTCCCGGGTTGTAAAGAAGACTGCTACTATTGTTCCTGCCTACCAATCGACTGTCCATTGCTGAAAAAAGGCATCCAAGGCCTGATGGATAGTCAACAAATTCTTTTTGAAAAGATTCCTGTTACTCCAACTCCTATTGGAGATGTTTCAATAATCACCATTTCCACCAATCTTTCCAGGGTCCCTAAAAAGCCCGTTAAGATTACATCTACTACGAAGTTTGTTCCTCTGAAAATAACCATGCCTGGGCCTGTCCCCTACAAATCTGACAAGTCAATACCGTGGAATTACGGTGGAGAAATCTACTACCACGGTGTTAAACAAATTGAGGTAACTGAAGAGAGCTCTGACGAAGAAGATGCCGACATTGGAAACATTGCCGGTACGAGCAAGATTACCCGAAGTGGGAGAATTTTCTCTCCAGAGATTGCCCCTCCAAAGGCAATTTTTGGACCCTCAGCTGCTGTCAAAGTTACTCCTTCAAGAACTCCGTTGATTGAAGAAGCTGTTATTCCTGTGGTTGTCCCTCCTACTTCTGCTGATAAGGGGAAAGGGATCCAAGATGAGCTCGTCAGGACGAGGGCGCAACCGTTGGTCATCCCCGAAACCTCTAAGAAAGAAGTGGAGGAGATTCTGAAAATAATTAAGAAGAGTGATTTTGATGTGGTAGAACAATTAGGACAGACCCCCTCGAAAATTTCAATGCTAGCTTTGTTGCTCTGCTCGGAGGCTCATGCCAAAGCACTGATAAAGTTTTTGAAGACAGCCCATGTTCCGCAAGAAACCTCAGCCGACCAATTTCAAAACTGTGTGGCCAGCCTTACTGCCGACAACGGTCTGAGTTTCTCTAATGCTGACCTAACTCCTAAGGGAAGAAACCACAATGATTCCTTGCACGTTTCAATTGAGTGCCGAGGGACCACTCTCGCCCATGTCCTGGTCGACACTGGTTCTTCGCTAAATGTGCTGCCTAAGAAAGCTCTGGACCGGATGGATTGTGAGGGCTTGGAGTTGAAGCCAAGTGATATTATCGTCAGAGCTTTTGATGGTTCAAAGAGAATGGTCCATGGGGAAGTTGATATTCCCATCAAGGTGGGCACCGAGGTGTTTAAATCTACTTTCTATGTTATGGACATCCGTCCATCATACTCTTGCTTGCTGGGAAGACCATGGATTCATCATGCTGGGGCAGTCACCTCCTCCTTACATCAGATGCTGAAGTACCCTGTTGAGGGAAAGATCGTAACGGTACACGGTGAAGAGGAATATATGATCAGTCATCTGAACTCCTTTCGATATGTGGAGGTAGAAGGCGAGTTCATAGAAACACCCTTTCAGCACTTCAAAGAGGTTTCTCTCGAGGTCGCGGCAGCAAAAACAATAGCTGAAGTACCCAAGCAGGTGGCCAGGATGGCATCTCTGAAAGACGCACAAGCTGCAATAAAAGAAGGGAAGAGCTCAACATGGGGACAGTTGCCTGACTTCCCCCACAAGACAGACAAATTTGGTTTGGGGTTCACCGCTGCGGGACAGAAAGCCATGCGCCATTCCAGAATTGAAAAGGCACCCGTCAAGATTTCTCCTCATTGAATCAATGCTTTGGAAGACAAAGACGAAGAGGGTAACTTTGAAGAGTGGATCTTCCCAACCACTGAAGGGGGACTGCACAACTGGGAGACAAAAGACTTCGTTCCCATTACCTTTATTCATCAGTAATCTTTATCTTTGAACAATTTTCAGTTTTCTATGGTCTGTAATAACTGATACAATTCGCACACTACTTTTTCACCTCATGCCTTGCCCGGGGTATGTCGGTCCATTTGTAAGGGTTTTGATTTTCCTTCATAATCATATGCCATGTTTAACAAATCATTGGATGTTTTTCATTTATAAACTGTGTTCATTGTCTTTCCTTTTGCATTTTTGTTTGTTTAAGGATGGCTATACCTTACACACACCCACACTCGCAAATGCAGGTACCCATCCACTCTGGATTCTATGGGTGACTATTCTGCCGTATCCTTCGACAACTCTGAATATTTGGTCAATCAAGCCGAATACGAAGATGACGAAGATTGTGAAGTACCGGGGGAACTAGCCAGACTTCTACAACAGGAAGAAAGGGCCATTTTCCCTCATGAAGAGTTGTTGGAAACTGTCAACTTAGGAACGGAGGAAGATAGGAAGGAAGTACAAGTGGGTGCCAATCTGGAACCAAGTGTCAAGGAGCGCTTGATACAGCTGTTGGATGAATACGTTGAAATCTTCGCCTGGTCCTACGAAGACATGCCAGGGTTAGACACAGATATCGTGGTTCATCATCTCCCCACAAGAGAAGATTGTCCACCTATCAAGCAAAAGGTCCGCCGAATGAGACCTGACATGTCAGAGAAGATTAAGGTTGAAGTAATGAAACAGTTCAATGCAGGCTTTCTGGCTGTTACATCCTATCCACAATGGGTTGCTAACATCGTGCCAGTACCTAAGAAAGATGGCAAGGTCAGGATGTGTGTAGACTACCGGGATTTGAACAGGGCCAGCCCTAAAGATGATTTCCCTCTGCCACATATTGACATCTTGGTTGACAACACAGCTCAGCACAAGGTTTTTTCCTTCATGGATGGATTCTCGGGTTACAATCAAATCAAACGAGGACATGGAGAAAACTACCTTTGTTACACAATGGGGCACTGTTGTACCCCAAAATTTGCCCTCCCATTTCCTCAACATTCTCTCATCACAAGACCTTTGAAGATCAAGATCCAGTTAGGGTTTCCTCTGCTCAAGACTTCTCCTTGCACTGTGGACTCAAAATTAGGGTTTGTGTTTGCCCAAGGATGTTTTGACCTAAAATGCCTAAGATGACTTTCATGCTTCATGTTGGACTCCCAAGTTCATCCTCACCAAGTTTCAAGTCTTGATTCCAAGTTTTGCCCAGTCAATTGGACAGTTGACCTAGAAATCAGCTGTATTGGGAAAAAGTCAACTGTGGTCAATTGACAGTCAAACCTCATGATTTTTGACCCACATCAACATTATGAACTCCTATGAACCATTTGATCAAGTTTGGATCACAATTCCACAAGAAATTTGATCAGATCACCAAAAGGGCAAAATGGTCATTTTTAGGGTTTTGACTGCACAAGGGCAATTTTTGACTGTTTGACCTAGCCAATGGCAAACCAAGCTCACATATGGACTCAAGGACCCCATGGAATTATCTTGACATGTTCATCAAGCTCAAAAGATCCCAAGTACACAAGGTTGACAGTTGGATTTCCCAGTCAATTGATCAATTTTGACTGTATACTGAAAAGTCAAACTTTGACTTTTTGGTCAAAATCAAAAGTCAAGATTCATTTTTCATCAAAACATGCCAAATCATGAAACTTGTTCACCAAGAAATCACAAAATGCAAATTAGGGTTTGAAAATGGAATTTTTCATAACTTAGAATTTTTCTAAGTTATGAAAAACCCTAATTTTTTCCCAACTTTGCCCCATCTTTTCACCAAGATCCATTTGGATTCAAACAAAAGTCAAAACATGAAAGTTGTAGCTTGTTGCATAATCTACAACTTTGATTCACAAAGTTTTTTCATTCGAAGCTTGTATCTCAAGTTACAATTTCTTGAATAAGGGCACTAAACCATTTTTAACTTAGTGAAATTTTAACCTATTTTGACAAGGTTTTCTACCCCACTTCAAGGCCACTTTTCATACCCTTCCACTTGGAATTTTGATTTGCATTTCAAAGATGGATTGTAGTACACATTCCAAGCTTTCCAAAATGTCCAAGAACTCATCAAACAACCTCATAACTTGGGAGATTCGAATTTCACAAGTTGGCAAAAATTCACTTTTGTTCTTCATCAAAACATGTTCATAACTTTGCAAATTTTAACTCAGCTTGCTTTATGCTTGATTACAGGTCCTTGAACCATTCCATACTCAATAATTTAATGCTTATTCATTGTGCCAAGGCCATGTTCTTTGTGTTCTAACATTGCATAATGGATTGATCCTAAACTAGATAAAGTGCTTTATCCATTTTTGTAAAAAGCTAGCTTTATGTCAAATTGAAATCCAAGCAAGTACAAGCAAAATCTCATGGGCACAAGATTATGGGCAAATTGCTCTGATCAAGAGAGGCTTATGCAGCAGGATTAGAGGTCCCCTACTGACCTAAAACATCAAGTGGCATTTTGTTGCTTAACATAGAAGAAAAGTCCATAACTTGTGCCATCTCTCATCTCAGCATAGAAACACAAGAGAGAAGTTATCAAACACATTCAGAAGAACATATCCAAGCTAACACACGAGCCCTTGCCATCTAAAACACTCCCATTGCCCTAATCACCTTGAAACTGCACAAACAGGGGAACCCCTGCAGATTGAGTGCTATCTCTCAATCCCTTCGAGCATTCTTGTCCAAACCTGTTCCTCTACCTTCCTTACAACATATGCAAGCTAACCATGGCCTAAAACCTGACCTGTAATCACCCTAACAGTTTCCACCATTTTCATTTTTTCCTTTTGCAGTTGAAGTTCCATAGCTTGATTCAGAAGTTCTCAAGACAAAGTAAGCATTGAAACAGCATCCCTGGACCTCAAGGAAGCTTTTCCAATCATTACATTGCACTGAAAGTTCCTCATTCTCCACATAGAAGTTCAACTGCACAGGTAAAACTTTGAACTCGTATCTCCCTTATCATGCATCTTTAGTCTTAAGTTTGTGAAGAAACAAGGTTCTACTCATAGCCCTGAACATGTACATGTCTTTACATTTCATTTCTTTTGCCTGAGTAGGGAGAATTTGTAGTTTAAAAATGGCAGAAAAATTAGGTTAGGATTTGGGGGAGGAGAAATTCTCCCTCATCTTAGAGAGTTAGGTCAAGTTCCATACATGGTTAGAACCGTCTCTTCATGCTGAACATTTGTTGTGTTATGAGTTTTTGCTAAAAAGCCAGGAATCAAGAGTTAGAAGAAGCTGAACATGGCGCGCGTTTTTTCAAATATTTTGTGCTGGAGGTTGAAGACAGTGATCATTGGGCTGGGCTTTTGTGTTATTTCTCTTCACACCACTTAATTGCTATTACACCCCCTGAGCCCATTTGCTTCATTTTTGACTCTTTTTGACTTTTTCTTTTTTGATTGACTTTGTTTATTTTTTCTCATGACATTAAAAAAATAAAAATATTTTTTCCATCATTTTTTGAATATATGGCATATTTATTTGATTTGTTTCTTTTGTTTGCATATAAATATTATATATATATATATATATATATATATATATATATATATATATATATATATATATATATATATATATATATACTATTATTAGAATAAATAGAAAAATAGTGTAAATACATTTTTTATTTTTATTTTTATTTACCTTCTGAAAATATTTCACATAAAAAAAATACTCTTTTTATTTTATTTTATTAAAATATTAATTAAATAGTTATTTTGTGTATAATACATATTTAAAACTTATATATATATATATATATATATATATATATATATATATATATATATATATATATATATATATATATATATATATATATATATATATATATATATATATATATATATATATATATATATATATATGTTTATTAATATATTTAAGTTGAAATATAAAAATACTTGAATTTTCCATTTTTATTAATATTTGATACAAAAATACTTTTTCATAATATACTTCATTTTATTTTATTCTTATAAATAATAAATAAATAGTTGTATTAAATTAGATCATAATGCATTTTCTTCAAAATTAGGGTTTTTGCCCTAAAATTCAAAATACTCCAAAAAATAATACATTTTTATTTTCTTTTCTCTTTTACATAAAAAATATTTTTTCATATATATACAAAACATTTCTTTTGCATCTTGCATTCTTATTTAATTTTTTTACATTGATTAATTTGTAAATACTCAAAATGATGTAATAATGTAGGTTTAAATTCTTGTCAATATCCCCATTTGAACATTTGTACCCCTCTTCCCATATTTGGTTTTGTAATAGCTTAGTAAATTTAATTTCGCACTTTATTGCTTTCTAATGATAACATGTTAGAATTAGGGTTTGTATGCGAAAAAACGATAAAAAATAGTTATGACCTAATCTCAAGACAAATAAGCATGAAAATGGACACACAAATCACACTTGCACCCCTAGGGTATTCCACTTGTTGCCTTCAAATAAATGGGCCATATTGTATGTTGAACTTCTTTGGGCAAAGCAAACAATTTGAATGATCATAGTCCCTCGACAAAACTTTTCAAAACAAACAAAAACAAATGATCAAGTCCCTTAAAGAAAATTGCCCAAAGACATTTAACGCCGTTGCAATTATGGTCTAAACGATGACCCGCGCCTGTCCCTTTCACATCCTAACATAAGGTTGTCCACCAAATTCAATGGTGGAACAAACTTGTTAAAAGGGTTAAAACATAGCAATAATCTTTTGAGAAATTTAGGAGTAGATAACCTCTTAGTTGCTTGAATCAAACTTGCAAAATAAAACACTTGCCTAATTTCAAAATCACACATCACTACACTTTCAAAACAACTTTCAAAAAACATTGAAAACCTTTTCAAAAGACATACATCTTTGTATACATCCCCACATGGATCATTACAAAGGTTGCCACCACATTGGCATCTTTTCAAAACATTTTCAAAACCCACACACACATTCAAGCACCATTTAAAACAATTGAAAACAAAAGGTAAGTGATCTAAAGCAAGTAACTAAGAGCCCATGGATAACCATGGATAGAAAGGGTGCTAATACCTTCCCTTTCTATAATCTACTCCCCGAACCCAAGAAAACATCTCAAAAGGTTTTTTGCTGTGCTTTTTAACCTTTCCTTAGGATAAAATAAAAGTCGGTGGCGACTCTTGCTAACCGCAACATTTGCGAATACAAACGCAAAACCACAAGTCAGTTCTCCCACCGTATCACAGAACTGGCGACTCTGCTGGGGAAACTTTTAAAAGTGGAGTAACCTTAGGGCTTAGATCACCTTTGTTTTCAATTGTTTGCTTTGTTTGCTTTTATATTTGTGGGCTTTAAATCGGAGTTCATAGATCCTAACCCGGATCTGGGATATACCCTTTTTAGGTAGCATAATCTGTGAGGGACCTGTCCAGCGTAGACCGACATGGGTGAAGCAGTGGCTACGTTGGTGTGGCATCTTAGTCTGTACCTATATCCCTTGTGTTGTAACGGGGAGAATATAGGTCTTCTAAGGGGTCATTAAACACCAACCAACCTTAGAACCCTAAATTGACCAACTTGGCTATTAGGACAGTAGCAGTATGCTACACTCATTGAGGCTAAACTCTCGAGATGGTTCTGGCCGCGAGAAAAGATTGCGATGCTGGAGTTATGACCGATTGAGGGTAGCCAATGATTTGAGATCCTCTAGAACCCGGTTACTTTTGATAGGACAGGTTTTAACCAACAAAACCAAAAGAGGGTAATACCTGAAACTCATGCTGGCCTGAAACCTAAGGGTGTCTGGTGTGACTTGTGTGCCTTATTTGCCTATGTGAATACTTGTGGTGTGCTTCATCATAGCATCATGCCATCATACCATTGCATGCATCCTGTATAAAGGACTAACCCATTTCAAAGACAAAAAAGGTTTCATCTTTGCTCTGTTTTGTAGGACATCATGATGCCCGTGCGTAGAAATACTGTCCGGCTCAACTTTGTTCAACCACCAGTTTTACTCAAGGATTTGGTTGGAAGGATTCCAAACACTTCTTCCTTTGTCAACAGACATGGGTCTCTCCTTGGCTTGATCACTGCAAAATGGGACCAACAACTGATAAGTGTTCTGACCCAGTTTTATGACCCTCTGTATCACTGTTTCACCTTTCAAGACTTCCAGCTGGTTCCTACCCTGGAAGAGTTCTCTTATTTGCTTGGGATCCCTGTCTTGGAACAAACTCCATTCACTGGTTTGGAAAAGACTCCTAGGCCTGAAGAGATTGCTGCAATTCTCCCCTTGACCAAGGAAGAGGTATTGTCCAACTGGGAAACTAGAAATGGGATCAAGGGCTTTTTGGTCAAATTTCTGGTTGGCAAGGCTAATGATTTCTGGAATGACTTGGACTTCAAGGCGTACGAGGATATTCTGGCTCTTTTGATCTATGGTCTGGTTTTGTTTCCCAACCCTGACACTTTTATCAGTATCCATGTCATAAGGATCTTCATGTCTCGGAATCCGGTACCCACCCTTTTGGGTGATATTCTACAACAACTCTATGCTCGTACTGCTCGAAAACGGGGAACTCCGTGGTGTTGTGCTCCTTTGCTAGTAAGGTGGTTTATTTCGCACCTTCCTAAGTTCGTGCTGAAGAATGAAGAAGGAAAAGGTTGGGCTCGGAGGTTAATGTCTCTCACTGATAGTGACATTACTTGGACTCTCAGAGGTTTGGATGAGGTAGCTGTTATTGATAGATGCGGGGAATACCCGAATGTTCCATTGATTGGTATCCAAGGTGGAATCTCTTACAATCCATGCTTAGCTCTCCGACAGTTTGGAAGAGCCAGAGGAGATGGGCCTCATGAAATGCTGGTTCCTCACTTCCATTTTGAATTTCAGGCAGACAGTGACAAACTACGCCAGGGATTCATTAAAGCTTGGGACAAAATTCACAAAGCTGACCCACATGAGTTGGGACCAAAGACTTCCTTGCCATTGAAACCCTATTGCAAATGGGTCCGCATCCGTGCTCAGAAGTTAGGCATGCCCTACGAAGCTGTTAGACCTCTCATTCTTGAATCTCCTGATGAAGATGGGGTTCCTCCAACTGTCCTCCCTCCTCAGATACCTACTGATTTTGACACCATGAAAAGATCTTGGGCGCAGCTAAAAGAAGAACGGGATTTCTATCGAGAGAAGTTCAACGAGCAGGAACGGAAGATCCAGAGGCTGACTAAGCAATTGGAGGAAGAGCGGGTCCTGAACAACTACATCAGCACTGAAAAGAGGAGGCCATGGGAGCATTGATGAGCTTTGATTGTTTCCTTTTGTAGTTTATTTCTTTTCCAGTATTTTTCATTCCTGTAACGCCTAAGGGCAAATTGTTGAACAATTGAAAATTTTAATCTAATGAAGTGTGTTTCCCTTTTTTGTCTACAAAGTTGAATCTTGTTTGTCTTTGAAAACATAAAACATACGCATTCCATTGCACCATATGCATAGTAGGTACCCTATTTCACAGGTTGCTTAATCTTCTTCGCTGTTTGTTTGCACAGTCATCATGAATCCAGACTCCTCCAGTGAGCAAGCAATCAAGGCCCTTCAGGCCCAAAGTGCACAGTTTCAAGAGATGGTCCTAAGCCTAGCCCAAGGTCAACAAGAGTTGAAGACTCTACTCCTAAAGAAGAAGAAGAAGAAGAGGACTGCGTTGTTCAACACCGGACGCAGATTTGGGAACACACTCCATAATGAAGCTGATCCAACCACTTCTTCTGCTGAGAAAAACAGTCCCCAAGGGGAAGGAGCTCCTAGTCCCGCAGTCTCCGACAACGAGACGGACTATAATGACGAACAATACCCACCTGCTGCTGACAGATACAAGCAATTGGAGGACCGCTTGAGCGCCATGGAAATTCAGAATGTGCCGGGACTGGATTTCGGAGATTTGGGGTTATCTTCTGGAGTAGTAATTCCACACAAGTTTAAGGCGCCTGCCTTCGCCAAGTATGATGGGATCTCCTGCCCAAAGCTACATCTGAGGTCGTACGTAAGGAAAATCCAACCTTACACGGCGGACAAGAACCTCTGGATTCACTTCTTCCAAGATAGTCTCTCGGGGTCACAGCTTGAATGGTTCTACCAACTAATGGAGCTAGCATCCGACACTGGGAAGATTTGGCAACCGCATTCTACAGACAATACCAATACAATTCTGATCTCGCTCCCACGCGTACCCAACTTCAGGGTATGTCTATAGGAACGGGTGAAGGGTTCAAAGAGTACGCTAAAAAATGGAGAGATTTGGCTGGCAGGGTGCAACCTCCATTGACTGATCGAGAGCTGGTTGATATGTTTCTAGGGACGTTGTCTGGTCCGTTTTTCAATCATTTAGTTGGTAACTCCTCCGCCGGGTTTACAGATTTGATATTGACGGGAGAAAGAATTGAAGCTGGCATCAGGTCAGGCAAGATACAGAAGGCTGCCTCCACAAGTGCTGAGAAGAGGCCGTTTAAGAAGGAAGCAAGTGCCGTCTATGGTCCTAGAAGACCAGTCAAGCCCGAAAGTCGCCAAGCCGTCAATGCTTTGGTCATCTCGAAACCTGTTGCTGCTCCTCAGCAGTACAATCAACAAAGAAGCGAAAGGCCCAAGAGGCAGTATACTCGGCTGAGTATGACCTTATCTCAAATTTTACCCCAAATGTTATCCACCAACCTGGTGACCCTCAAAGAAGCTCCTAAGGTTGTCAACACTGCGTCTCCTAAGTATAACCCAAATGCCCGGTGTGCTTATCATTCTGATAGTCCCGGGCACACTACTGATGATTGCTGGGCCTTGAGAAACAAAGTACAAGATCTGATCGAGGCAAAGGAAATTCAGTTTGAAGCCCCGGAAAGACCAAATGTTGTAACTGCTCCTATGCCCCAGCATAGAGTAAATGCCATTGAGGAAGAAATGTATGCTGTTTCGGTAAATGAAGTTGTTACCCCTCTGAAGACCGTTAAGAAGAACCTACTGCGGGCCGGTTTATTTCCGGGTTGCGGCGAAGGTTGCCTGTTCTGTGCTGTTTCCCTATCTGATTGTCCCTTGCTGAGGTTAGGCGTCCAAAGCCTAATGGATAGCAAGGAGATTCTGTTTAAGAAGTCTGCTGTTCAGTTGGTTCCGATAAAAGAAATTTCTGTGGTTACCATCTTCAAAAATCCAATCAAGGCTCCCCCGAAGAAGCCTGTTCAAATCATGACTGTTGCACCTGTGATTATTACTGTTCCGGGGCCTCTCCCCTACGTATCTGATAAATCTGTCCCCTGGCATTATGGGGCAGACGTGTATGTGAATGGAATCAAACAAGAATTTGACACTGGCGCCAGTATCTGCGATATCACTGGTCCAACCAAAGTTACCCGCAGTGGCAGGCTTTTTTCGCCTGACATTGCACCGCCCGCTATTCGAAGACCCCTCCTTATAAAACCTACAAGTTTACCTGCTCCTGCCGCTGATCAAGTTGTTTCCCCTGCTGCCGAGTCATCAAATGCTCGGGGCAAAGGGATTGAAGAAGAGCCTGCCCGGATGGAGGCACCAATACCCATAAACGCCGAGGCCTCCCGACAAGAAATGAAGGAGATTCTGAAAATAATAAAGAAAAGTGATTTCAATGTTGTCGAGCAGCTGGGGCATACACCCTCCAAGATCTCCATGCTCTCCTTATTGCTATGCTCCGAGGCCCATGCTAAGGCCTTGATCTCATTTCTCAAGACGGCCCATGTGCCGCAGGATACGTCTGCAGTCCAGTTCACTGATTGCATAGCAAATCTGACATCAGACAATGGCTTGGGTTTTTTAGATGCTGACCTGACCGCGAAGGGAAGAGACCACAATGATGCCCTGCAGGTCTCTATCGAATGCAGGGGCACTACTCTGGCGCATGTATTGGTGGATACTGGTTCTTCCTTGAATGTCCTACCAAAAAAGGCTTTAGACCGTCTGGATTATGAAGGCCTGGAATTGAAGCCCAGCAATATCATCGTCAGGGCCTTTGACGGTTCCAAAAGGATGGTTCATGGAGAGGTTAACATCCCTATTCGTGTGGGCTCTCAAGTGTTTGACTCTACTTTTTATGTGATGGATATACGTCCATCGTACTCTTGTCTACTGGGTCGACCTTGGATCCATAAAGCTGGGGCAGTGACCTCCACCTTGCACCAGAAGCTGAAGTATCCCGTCAGGGGGAAGATCGTCACTGTGCAAGGAGAAGAGGAGTATATGGTGAGCCATTTGAATTCCTTCAGATACATTGAGATGGACGGGGAGTTTATTGAAACCCCCTTTCAGCATTTCGAGGAGGTACATCCAATTTCAGCAGCAGCAGAAACAGCGGTCGAAGAGAATGTTTCCTTGAAGATGGCTTCCCTAAGGGATGCCCGGGCTGTGATTCAGAAAGGCAATTGTGCAAACTGGGGTCAGCTTCCTGACTTCACTCAGAAGAACGACAAGTTTGGGCTAGGCTTTACTGCAGAGGCTCAGAAGGCTGTGCGCAAGGAGAAGACCAGAAAGGCTCCGGTGTTTATCTCCAGCTCAAGGGTGAATGCTATTGAGGAAGATGTGGAGGAAGCAGAATTCGACAGTTGGATCTACCCGACTACTAGCAACGGACCAAGCAACTGGACGGCAAAGGATTTTACCCCTATCACATTTGTCACGCAGTAATTAATTTCTTTTGATTTCCAATTTGTAACAAACAATATGTTAAAACTTTGTTGGCTCGGTGTCCTACCCGGGGCACCGTAGCTCCATTTGTGAGGGCTTTTTGTATGACATTTTCATATATCATCAATCAAAACATTGGACGTTTGTTGCATTTCAAATCTTGTGCTCTTTTCCTTTCTGTGTTATATATATTGCAAAACAGCTATATTTACACACACTCACTTATACAGGTTTCAATCCACTCTGGATCTCACTGGTAACAGCTCTGCTACCGCCAGTTATGACTTCGAGAATCCGATCAACTTGGCCGAGGACGAAGGTGAAGATGATTGCGAAGTGCCTGGTGAACTCGCAAGACTGCTACTCCAGGAAGAGAGAGCTATTCAACCACATGAAGAGCCGGTGGAGACAATTAACCTGGGTACTGAGACGGATAGGAAAGAGGTCAAGATTGGTGCCAATCTAGAGCTCAGTGTGAAGCAACGATTGATCCAGATGCTACAAGACTACATGGAGATTTTTGCTTGGTCCTATGAAGATATGCCAGGGTTGGATGCCGACATTGTAGTTCACCACCTGCCAACCAAGGAAGATTGCCCTCCGGTAAAGCAAAAAGTCCGACGGATGCGTCCAGAGATGTCTGAAAAGATTAAGGCCGAGGTTATGAAATAGTTTGATGCCGGGTTCCTTGCAGTGACTTCTTACCCTCAGTGGGTTGCCAATGTGGTACCAGTGCCAAAGAAGGACGGTAAAGTCAGAATGTGCGTCGACTACAGGGATCTGAACAGGGCCAGCCCCAAGGATGACTTCCCCCTACCTCACATTGATGTCCTTGTTGACAATACAGCTCAACACAAGGTGTTCTCCTTCATGGATGGTTTTTCAGGGTATAATCAGATCAAGATGGCTCCAGAAGATATGGAGAAGACTACATTTGTGACTCAGTGGGGCACCTTCTGTTATAAGGTCATGCCATTCGGATTGAAAAATGCTGGGGCAACCTATCAACGTGCCATGGTTGCTTTATTTCATGATATGATCCATCATGAGATTGAGGTATACGTTGATGATATGATTGCGAGGTCTCAAACCGAGGAGGAGCACCTTGACCATTTGAGGAAGTTATTTGACCGACTCAAGTTGTACAAGCTAAGGTTGAATCCCAACAAATGCACCTTTGGGGTAAGATCCGGAAAATTGCTAGGTTTCATTGTAAGTGATAAAGGTATTCAGGTGGACCCTGCCAAGGTAAAAGCCATACAAGAGATGCCGACTCCAAGAACAGAGAAAGAAGTCAGAGGCTTCCTGGGACGACTGAATTACATTGCCCGATTCATCTCACATCTAACTGCTACTTGTGAGCCAATCTTCAAATTACTGAAGAAAGATCAAGTAGTACGCTGGAATGATGAATGTCAGGCTGCCTTTGAAAAGATAAAGGAATATCTCCAAGAGCCACCCATTCTTATGCCACCGGTGGAAGGAAGGCCTCTGATACTATACTTGACAGTACTTGACAATTCAATGGGGTGTGTGCTGGGGCAGCATGACGAGTCTGGCCGAAAAGAGCACGCTATTTATTACTTGAGCAAAAAGTTTACCGACTGTGAGTCTCGTTACTCACTGCTCGAGAAAACTTGCTGCGCTCTTGTATGGGCTGCTCGCCGGCTGAGACAATATATGCTGACTCACACTACTTTATTAATTTCAAAGATGGATCCCATCAAGTACATATTTGAAAAGCCCGCTCTGTCTGGAAGAATAGCAAGATGGCAAATGATCTTGACAGAATATGACATCCAGTATACAACTCAGAAAGCAATTAAGGGAAGTGTACTGGCAGATCATTTGGCACACCAACCTGTGGATGATTACCAATCATTGAATTTTGATTTTCCGGATGAAGACATCATGGTGGTAACTGACTGTGAGGTACCTGGACCGGATGAAGGACCTGAGGAAGGATCCCGATGGTCTATGCATTTTGATGGAGCCTCCAATGCTTTGGGTAACGGCGTCGGCGCTGTAATCATATCTCCCAAAGGAACTCATACTCCCCTCACCGCCCGATTATGTTTCAGCTGCACCAATAACATGGCAGAATACGAGGCATGCATCATGGGTTTACAAGCTGCAATCGACTTAAGGATAAAATTTCTAAGTGTCTTCGGAGATTCCGCTCTCGTGGTCAATCAGATCAAAGGCGAGTGGGATACGAAACACCCGAATCTTATTCCTTACAAGGAGTATGTGTTGACCTTGCTTCCCCACTTTGAAGAGATAACTTTCGAACACTTCCCTAGAGAGGAGAATCAGCTAGCGGACGCCCTAGCTACGATGTCTTCAATGTTCAAAGTTAAATGGGACAATGAGGCTCCCCGAATCATTATCTGGAAGTTGGACGAACCGGCATACTGCTGTGAGCTGGAGGCTGAGAAGGTTATTGAAAAACCCTGGTATCATGAGGTGAAGAGGTACTTGGAAGCTCAGGAATACCCTGAAGGTGCATCCGTCAATGATAAGAAGTTCATGAGGAGGTTTGCTGCAAAATTCTTCCTCAGCAACGGCATTCTCTACAAACGGAATCATGATTCAACTCTGCTACGTTGTGTGGATAAGGCAGAAGCAGAGAAAATCATGATGGAACTGCATGAAGGTACATTTGGAACGCATTCCAGTGGACACACCATGGCTAAGAAAATCCTTCGGGCAGGATATTTCTGGTCCACAATGGAAGCCGATTGTTACCAACACTCCCGAACTTGTCATAAATGCCAGATCTATGCTGACAAGGTGCATATCCCTCCGGTTCCTTTGAATGTCCTGACGGCACCTTGGCCTTTCGCAATGTGGGGCATAGACATGATCAGTGAGATTAAACCTACGACATCTAATGGGCATCGCTTCGTTCTAGTAGCAATCGATTACTTCACGAAATGGGTTGAGGCAGCTTCCTATGCCACAGTAACCAAGAGCGTCGTGGCACGTTTCATCCGGCATAATCTGATCTGTCGGTACGGCGTCCCGGAAAGAATCATTACGGACAATGGTACCAATCTCAATAACAAAATGATCACTGAACTCTGTAAACAATTCAAAATACAGCACCACAATTCTTCTCCCTACCGGCCGAAGATGAATGGGGCTGTAGAGGCAGCCAATAAGAATATCAAGAAAATTGTGCAGAAGATGACAGTGACCTATAAAGATTGGCACGAGATGTTACCGTTCGCCCTTCATGGGTACCGTACCTCAGCAAGGACGTCAACCGGGGAAACTCCTTTCTCCTTAGTCTATGGCATGGAGGCAGTCTTGCCAATTGAAATCCAGATACCCTCTCTCCAGATAATGAAGGATGCAGACTTGAATGAAGATGATTGGATCCAGACTCGACTTGATCAATTAAATCTGATTGACGAAAAGAGGCTCAATGCTATCTGTCATGGTCAAACGTATCAAAAACGGATGATCAGGGCATTTAACAAGAAAGTCAGACCGCAAGAGTATCAAGTTGGGGATCTGGTAATCAAACGCATCATCCTTCCCTAAAGTGATCCCCGGGGCAAATGGACACCTACTTACGAAGGGCCATTTGTGGTTAAACGTGTGTTCTCAGGAGGAGCCATGATCCTAACCACCATGGATGGTGACGACCTTCCTCACCCCGCCAATGCAGACATAGTGAAAAAATACTACGCATAAGTAAAAGACCCGCTAGGTTGACACACCTAGGCAAAAATAAGGGCTTCCCGGCGAACCAAAAGGGTTCGGGCAAAATAAGGGATGAAATGAATAAAAATCTGTACACCCGGCAAGTCGAAAACCTGAAAAGGCGGCTTGGGCAAAAATGGGTATCCCGGTGGACTGAAAACCCGAAAGGGCGGTCCAGGAAAAAGTTAGGGATAAAAGCGTAACACTATGTCTCATTGGATCACTTTGCATCCGGAATTCGGCGTCAACTATCTGGCTCAAGGTTTCGGCATCGACCAATCAGCTTCATCTTCAACTAGGCAGCAAAGCGATGAGATGTTCGAAGACATAAAGGCGGTAGCGGAGTTGGAACCCAGTGGGATCGTTCACATAGCTGTTTTGTTTCCTTTTTTCAAATTGTAAACTCTATACTATTTGCAGATGTCCTCTTACTAGGATGTCAGCCTCTTGTTCAAAAAACGCCTATTCACAGGCAAAGTTTAAATCAATACAAATTCACTTGTCCATACAAATTACCATTGTTTTCCTTTTTCTGTTTTGTCTTGCGAAGAACGTCCAATGTTCATTTTTGATATATGCATTTGACATTAAATTGCTAATTCATAAATATTTGCATATGAAACGAGAGATCGATTACAGGTGACATCAGAGACAGGGGCAATTGAAGTTGTCTAAATGCAGTCTGGTTGTTTTGTCCGCCAAGGCACCAAGGTAGGTTCAACTGAAGAATGTGGCCAAATCATCTCAACGACCCGCAGAGTAAAACAAGATTCAGCAATACTTTCCCCAAGCGGAGTTGATTCCCCGTCGATCCTGAACGGACACAACATTCCCCGGCAGGTCTTAAAGCTCATCCCCATTAGATTCTGGAAGCTTATCCCCTGCGGAGTACGGACGTCTCTCCCGAGTTTTATTTAGAGTTATTTCCTCACAAGGACTTATAACTGGGTTATCCTCAGCTAAAAACCACGGAAGACCGCCCTCGGCAAAGTTCCTTCAAATCCCCGGCGGAGTTTATCTTTGGTGATCCCCAGCGGAGTTTATCATCATTATCCCCAGCGGAATCCATCATTGAAGTCCTCAACAGGCCTCTCATCAAAAACTTCGGCCAAGTATCTCATCCACAGAGCAATTCTCCGGCCGTTCGTCAAGGATTTATTTTCCTAAGGCGAAATTACATCCATAAACATTTCACATTTTCATACATCTTGCTTACATACATGATGAAACGCATACAACACTATCTCATGTTGAACATCATGATATCATTCATATCATACATCATGACATTGCATACAACTTACGTTTTTGCCTTTTCAGGAAAAAGACAATCCCAAAGACAATTACCGTCAACTGTCGCAATTCCAGATCCGATACCTGTATCTAGCCAGGGCACATCTGAGAGTGATCAGTTTCCAGACTCGATTCCTGTATCTAGCCAGGGCACGTCTGAAGAGTTCGAAGATTCGATTCCTGTATCCAGCCAGGGCACATCTATCGACTACAACATCTCCAGATTCGATTCCTGTATCCAGCCAGGGCATATCTATTGATCACGTTTCCAGACTCGATTCCTGTATCTAGCCAGGGCACGTCTGAAGAGTTCGAAGATTCGATTCCTGTATCCAGCCAGGGCACATCTATTAACGACTATTTCCAGATTCGACTCCTGTATCCAGCCAGGGCATATCTGTGAGCAACCAATTGTAGATTCGATACCTGTATCTAGCCAGGGCATATCTGCATAAGAAGACTGAAGATCAAACACCTGTAACCAGCCAGGAAAACATCCGTCTTTCTCAAATACACAAGTTCTCGCTAAGGAATCTCTTATGCGATCGACACTTCCAAATGGCATCTATAAGCCCATTCTCGACAAGATTCTGTCACATCTCTAGATGGCATCTATAAGCCCATCTCCCTATCTACCACCTCTCCAAATGGCATCTGTAAGCCCATTCCTGACATCACATTGCTGACACTTCAACATGCGAGTGCAAATTTCCGGGCACTCTAGTGTCCAATCTCCTTTTACCCTCGAGTCGCGAAAGGCAAACTTGCCAATCTAACTCTTCAGGTTCAAGAAGATTGAACAGGGGCAACTGTTGTACCCCAAAATTTGCCCTCCCATTTCCTCAACATTCTCTCATCACAAGACCTTTGAAGATCAAGATCCAGTTAGGGTTTCCTCTGCTCAAGACTTCTCCTTGCACTGTGGACTCAAAATTAGGGTTTGTGTTTGCCCAAGGATGTTTTGACCTAAAATGCCTAAGATGACTTTCATGCTTCATGTTGGACTCCCAAGTTCATCCTCACCAAGTTTCAAGTCTTGATTCCAAGTTTTGCCCAGTCAATTGGACAGTTGACCTAGAAATCAGCTGTATTGGGAAAAAGTCAACTGTGGTCAATTGACAGTCAAACCTCATGATTTTTGACCCACATCAACATTATGAACTCCTATGAACCATTTGATCAAGTTTGGATCACAATTCCACAAGAAATTTGATCAGATCACCAAAAGGGCAAAATGGTCATTTTTAGGGTTTTGACTGCACAAGGGCAATTTTTGACTGTTTGACCTAGCCAATGGCAAACCAAGCTCACATATGGACTCAAGGACCCCATGGAATTATCTTGACATGTTCATCAAGCTCAAAAGATCCCAAGTACACAAGGTTGACAGTTGGATTTCCCAGTCAATTGATCAATTTTGACTGTATACTGAAAAGTCAAACTTTGACTTTTTGGTCAAAATCAAAAGTCAAGATTCATTTTTCATCAAAACATGCCAAATCATGAAACTTGTTCACCAAGAAATCACAAAATGCAAATTAGGGTTTGAAAATGGAATTTTTCATAACTTAGAATTTTTCTAAGTTATGAAAAACCCTAATTTTTTCCCAACTTTGCCCCATCTTTTCACCAAGATCCATTTGGATTCAAAAAAAAGTCAAAACATGAAAGTTGTAGCTTGTTGCATAATCTACAACTTTGATTCACAAATTTTTTCATTCGAAGCTTGTATCTCAAGTTACAATTTCTTGAATAAGGGCACTAAACCATTTTTAACTTAGTGAAATTTTAACCTATTTTGACAAGGTTTTCTACCCCACTTCAAGGCCACTTTTCATACCCTTCCACTTGGAATTTTGATTTGCATTTCAAAGATGGATTGTAGTACACATTCCAAGCTTTCCAAAATGTCCAAGAACTCATCAAACAACCTCATAACTTGGGAGATTCGAATTTCACAAGTTGGCAAAAATTCACTTTTGTTCTTCATCAAAACATGTTCATAACTTTGCAAATTTTAACTCAGCTTGCTTTATGCTTGATTACAGGTCCTTGAACCATTCCATACTCAATAATTTAATGCTTATTCATTGTGCCAAGGCCATGTTCTTTGTGTTCTAACATTGCATAATGGATTGATCCTAAACTAGATAAAGTGCTTTATCCATTTTTGTAAAAAGCTAGCTTTATGTCAAATTGAAATCCAAGCAAGTACAAGCAAAATCTCATGGGCACAAGATTATGGGCAAATTGCTCTGATCAAGAGAGGCTTATGCAGCAGGATTAGAGGTCCCCTACTGACCTAAAACATCAAGTGGCATTTTGTTGCTTAACATAGAAGAAAAGTCCATAACTTGTGCCATCTCTCATCTCAGCATAGAAACACAAGAGAGAAGTTATCAAACACATTCAGAAGAACATATCCAAGCTAACACACGAGCCCTTGCCATCTAAAACACTCCCATTGCCCTAATCACCTTGAAACTGCACAAACAGGGGAACCCCTGCAGATTGAGTGCTATCTCTCAATCCCTTCGAGCATTCTTGTCCAAACCTGTTCCTCTACCTTCCTTACAACATATGCAAGCTAACCATGGCCTAAAACCTGACCTGTAATCACCCTAACAGTTTCCACCATTTTCATTTTTTCCTTTTGCAGTTGAAGTTCCATAGCTTGATTCAGAAGTTCTCAAGACAAAGTAAGCATTGAAACAGCATCCCTGGACCTCAAGGAAGCTTTTCCAATCATTACATTGCACTGAAAGTTCCTCATTCTCCACATAGAAGTTCAACTGCACAGGTAAAACTTTGAACTCGTATCTCCCTTATCATGCATCTTTAGTCTTAAGTTTGTGAAGAAACAAGGTTCTACTCATAGCCCTGAACATGTACATGTCCTTACATTTCATTTCTTTTGCCTGAGTAGGGAGAATTTGTAGTTTAAAAATGGCAGAAAAATTAGGTTAGGATTTGGGGGAGGAGAAATTCTCCCTCATCTTAGAGAGTTAGGTCAAGTTCCATACATGGTTAGAACCGTCTCTTCATGCTGAACATTTGTTGTGTTATGAGTTTTTGCTAAAAAGCCAGGAATCAAGAGTTAGAAGAAGCTGAACATGGCGCGCGTTTTTTCAAATATTTTGTGCTGGAGGTTGAAGACAGTGATCATTGGGCTGGGCTTTTGTGTTATTTCTCTTCACACCACTTAATTGCTATTACACCCCCTGAGCCCATTTGCTTCATTTTTTACTCTTTTTGACTTTTTCTTTTTTGATTGACTTTGTTTATTTTTTCTCATGACATTAAAAAAATAAAAATATTTTTTCCATCATTTTTTGAATATATGGCATATTTATTTGATTTGTTTCTTTTGTTTGCATATAAATATTATATATATACTATTATTAGAATAAATAGAAAAATAGTGTAAATACATTTTTTATTTTTATTTTTATTTACCTTCTGAAAATATTTCACATAAAAAAATACTCTTTTTATTTTATTTTATTAAAATATTAAATAAATAGTTATTTTGTGTATAATACATATTTAAAACTTAATATATATATATATATATATATATATATATATATATATATATATATATATATATATATATATATATATATATATATATATATATATATATATATATATATATATATATATATATATATATATATATATATATATATATATATATATATATATATATATATATATATATATATATATATATATATATATATATATATATATATATATATATATATATATATATATATATATATATATATATATATATATATATATATATATATATATATATATATATATATATATATATATATATATGTTTATTAATATATTTAAGTTGAAATATAAAAATACTTGAATTTTCCATTTTTATTAATATTTGATACAAAAATACTTTTTCATAATATACTTCATTTTATTTTATTCTTATAAATAATAAATAAATAGTTGTATTAAATTAGATCATAACACATTTTCTTCAAAATTAGGGTTTTTGCCCTAAAATTCAAAATACTCCAAAAAATAATACATTTTTATTTTCTTTTCTCTTTTACATAAAAAATATTTTTTCATATATATACAAAACATTTCTTTTGCATCTTGCATTCTTATTTAATTTTTTTATATTGATTAATCTGTAAATACTCAAAATGATGTAATAATGTAGGTTTAAATTCTTGTCAATATCCCCATTTGAACATTTGTACCCCCCTTCCCATATTTGGTTTTGTAATAGCTTAGTAAATTTAATTTCGCACTTTATTGCTTTCTAATGATAACATGTTAGAATTAGGGTTTGTATGCGAAAAAACGATAAAAAATAGTTATGACCTAATCTCAAGACAAATAAGCATGAAAATGGACACACAAATCACACTTGCACCCCTAGGGTATTCCACTTGTTGCCTTCAAATAAATGGGCCATATTGTATGTTGAACTTCTTTGGGCAAAGCAAACAATTTGAATGATCATAGTCCCTCGACAAAACTTTTCAAAACAAACAAAAACAAATGATCAAGTCCCTTAAAGAAAATTGCCCAAAGACATTTAACGCCGTTGCAATTATGGTCTAAACGATGACCCGCGCCTGTCCCTTTCACATCCTAACATAAGGTTGTCCACCAAATTCAATGGTGGAACAAACTTGTTAAAAGGGTTAAAACATAGCAATAATCTTTTGAGAAATTTAGGAGTAGATAACCTCTTAGTTGCTTGAATCAAACTTGCAAAATAAAACACTTGCCTAATTTCAAAATCACACATCACTACACTTTCAAAACAACTTTCAAAAAACATTGAAAACCTTTTCAAAAGACATACATCTTTGTATACATCCCCACATGGATCATTACAAAGGTTGCCACCACATTGGCATCTTTTCAAAACATTTTCAAAACCCACACACACATTCAAGCACCATTTAAAACAATTGAAAACAAAAGGCAAGTGATCTAAAGCAAGTAACTAAGAGCCCATGGATAACCATGGATAGAAAGGGTGCTAATACCTTCCCTTTCTATAATCTACTCCCCGAACCCAAGAAAACATCTCAAAAGGTTTTTTGCTGTGCTTTTTAACCTTTCCTTTGGATAAAATAAAAGTCGGTGGCGACTCTTGCTAACCGCAACATTTGCGAATACAAACGCAAAACCACAAGTCAGTTCTCCCACCGTATCACAGGCACCTTCTGCTACAAGGTGATGCCGTTCGGACTGAAGAACGCAGGGGCAACTTATCAACGCGCCATGGTAGCTCTGTTTCATGATATGATACATCATGAGATTGAAGTCTACATAGACGATATGATAGCTCGATCACAAACAGAGGAGGAGCACTTTGAACATCTGCAGAAGCTGTTTGCCAGGCTGAAAGAGTACAAACTCAGACTGAATCCAAGCAAGTGCACGTTCGGAGTCAGGTCTGGTAAACTTCTAGGATTTATCGTCAGCAACAAGGGTATTGAAGTCAATCCAACAAAAGTAAAATCTATTCGGGAAATGCCTGCTCCCCGTACTGAAAAGGAAGTTAGGGGTTTCTTGGGGCGCTTGAACTATATCGCCAGATTTATCTCTCATCTGACGTCTACCTGTGAGCCAATTTTCAAACTATTGAAGAAAGATCAGGTAGTTGAATGGAACAACGACTGCCAAGCTGCTTTTGATAAAATCAAGGAGTACTTATTGGAACCTCCTATTCTGATGCCACCCGTCGAAGGAAGACCATTGATCATGTATCTGACCGTCTTGGATAACTCAATGGGGGTGTGTATTGGGCCAGCATGACGAGTCTGGTCGAAAAGAGTATGCCATTTATTACCTTAGCAAAAAGTTTACCGACTGTGAGACTCGCTACTCACTGCTCGAGAAAACTTGCTGCGCTTTGGTATGGGCTGCTCGCCGACTAAGGCAGTATATGTTGACTCATACCACTTTATTGATTTCCAAAATGGATCCTATCAAGTACATCTTCGAAAAGCCGGCTTTATCTGGAAGAATCGCTAGATGGCAAATGATCTTGACCGAGTATGACATCCAGTACACTACCCAAAAAGCTATAAAGGGGAGTGTGCTAGCTGACCATCTAGCTCATCAAGCTGTCGAAGATTACCAACCCATGAGATTCGACTTCCCAGACGAGGACATCATGAATTTAGACAACATCAGAGGTAACGGACTGTATGACGGACCTGAAAACGGATCCCGATGGACCCTATACTTTGATGGTGCTTCAAACGCACTTGGAAACAGTATCGGTGCGGTACTCATTTCCCCGGAAGGTTGCCATACACCTTTCACGGCCCGACTTTGCTTCAGCTGTACCAACAACATGGCTGAATATGAAGCTTGCATTTTTGGTCTCAAGGCCGCTATAGACCTGGGGATCAAATATTTGGTGGTATTTGGGGACTCGGCTTTGGTTATCAGTTAAGTCAAAGGAGAATGGGACACCAAACACCCTAATCTTATCCCATACAAAGAACATGTTCTGACATTGCTGCCTCATTTCGAGCAAATCACCTTCGAGCATTTCCCGCGAGAAGAGAATCAACTAGCAGATGCTCTAGCAACAATGTCCTCCATGTTTAAACTCAACTGGGATAACGAGGCTCCCCAAATCACCATCGAGCGAATGGACGAACCTGCGCACTGTCACGAGATTAATACCGAAGAAGTAGTGGAACAACCCTGGTTTCACGAAATCAAAAGGTATCTCCAGACTAGAGAATATCCCGAAGGAGCTTCCATAAACGACAAAAAGTTCCTAAGGAAATTTGCTGCCAAGTTTTTCCTGAGCAATGACATTCTTTACAAACGCAGCCATGATTGTGTTCTACTCCGATGTGTGGACAAAACTGAAGCGGAGTTGATCATGACCGATATCCACAGTGGCACCTTCGGCACCCACTTGAGCGGGCACACGATGGCTAAGAAGATTCTAAGGGCAGGCTATTACTGGTCTACCATGGAAGCTGATTGCTATCAACATTCCCGTACCTGTCACAAATGCCAGATCTACACCGACAAGGTGCACATTCCTCCTGTTCCTCTCAACGTCCTGACAGCTCCTTGGCCATTCGCAATGTGGGGCATTGACATGATTGGAGAGATCAAGCCCACAGCGTCCAATGGACATCGCTTCATCCTGGTTGCGATTGACTATTTCACCAAATGGGTCGAAGCAGCTTCCTTCGCCTCTGTTACAAAAAATGTGGTTGCCCGCTTCATCAAGCAAAACCTCATATGCCGGTACGGTGTTCCCGACTGAATCATCACGGACAACGGTACAAACCTGAATAATACTATGATCACCGCTCTATGGAAACAGTTCAAGATTTATCATCACAATTCATCTCCCTATCGGCCGAAGATGAACGGTGCTGTTGAAGCTGCAAACAAAAACATCAAGAAGATCATTCAGAAAATGACAGTCACCTATAAAGACTGGCATGAGATGTTACCGTTTGCTCTGCATGGATACCGTACCACAGCACGTACTTCAACCGGGGCAACCCCGTTTTCTTTGGTATATGGCATGGAAGCTGTCCTACCCATGGAAGTTCAGATTCCTTCTTTAAGGATTGTGAAAGACGCTGGTTTGAATGAAGACGAGTGGATTCAGACCCGACTTGATCAACTCCATTTGATCGACGAGAAGCGACTCACTGCTGTTTTCCATGGTCAGACGTATCAAAAACGGATGATCAAGGCTTTCAACAAGAAATTCATACGTCAAGTATATCAAGTCGGAGATCTCGTAATCAAGCGGATTATCTTGCCGCAAAGTGATCCCAGGGCAAAATGGACTCCTACTTACGAAGGACCATTTGTGATCAAGAGCATATTTTCTGGTGGTGCAATGATTCTAACCACCATGGACGACGACGATTTGCCGCACCCTGCGAACGCAGACATAGTCAAAAGATACTACGCATAAAATAACCCGACAAGTCGAAAACCCGAAAGGGCGGCTTGGGCAAAAATGGGCATCCCGGTGAACCGAAAACCCGAAAGGGCGGTTCAGGCAAAAATTAGGGATAAAACAAAAATCTGTACACCCGGCAAGTTGAAAACCCGAAAGGGCGGCTTGGGCAAAAAAGGGTTTCCCGGTGGATTGAAAACCCGAAAGGGCGGCTTGGGCAAAAAAGGGTTTCCCGGTGGATTGAAAACCCGAAAGGACGGTCCAGGCAAAAATTAGGGAATTAAAGCGTATGACTATGTCTCGTCGGATCACTTTAAGAATAATCTCTTCACCAACCAGCTCCGAGTTTCTGATCAATCCAGTCATCAGCGAACGAAGTAGCGAATGGACAAGTATTCAGAGTTGTGAAGGCTATGGCAGAATGGGATCCCATGGAATTATTGCGCATAGCCATCTTTTGTATAAATTTTTCAATTTTTTATGACAACATCCTCTTACTAGGATGCCTGTCTCCTTTGTACAAAGATACTCATAAAAAGTTAATACAAATAGTTTTCCAATACAGAAATTTGTTTTGTCTTCCTTTTTCTTCCTTTGCACTTATGTTTTATTTGAGAAACGTCCAACGTTTTGTTAAATAGGCATATGCATTTGAACATAATCATTTTCCTTACAAACCAAGAAGAGAGGATTACTGATAGGTTGAAGGCATAGATAGATATCTTAATGCCCTTTCAGAAGGAAATCCTCCAGCAGTTCTAAACTCCAAATTCCTCAACGAAGTCAAAATCCAGAACTTAATTCCCCAAAGAGTTAAACTTCAGGATCCCCAGCAGAAAAAGCTTTCTCAAAACTGATTCCCCCAACCAGAGAGCTGTCCAGAACTCAGTTCCCCCTCAGAGTTAAGTATCCCCAATGGAGTCCTAAAAATCTGAAAATCCTATCCCCAGCGGAGCTAAGACTTCCAACTGTCAATCCTCAGCGGAACCAGACTAATAAACCTTCTCCCCACAGAGTTACTTCCCATCAGATTGAAGATTCTCAGTCTTACTCCTCCAACATGAGTCTCCCAGGTTCTAGATCCCCCCAGTAAAGGTCATCAAGATTCTCATTCCCTACAAGTCACCAAGGAGTTCTAATCCCCAACAGTGGTCCTAGGATCCCTCAACATTCAAAGATCTTGTTCCCCAAGCAGTCAGCAGTCAAGAAAGTTGTCTCATTTTCAACAATCGAAAGATTCTTGCAATCCCCTGGCAGCAATCAAGGAATTACTTTCCCCGACAGCGGTCAAGATTCTTTTATCTCCAGTTATCCAGGATTCATCTATCCTCAGCAAGATAGCTTGTCAACTTACATGCGCATTCATTACATTCATATCACAAACATTGATATAACATATATTGCATCATACATTTCATGCAACATAACTTTGTGTTTCAGCTAATATCTTACCCTTTTTCAGGATAAAGATTAATAAGCTTTAGACCAAACTTCTAAAAACAGTTCACGGATTCTCCAGACACGGATGTTAACCTATTACTTGTACAGATTTTAAGACTTCTGAAAACAGTTCACGGATTCTCCAAACATGGATGTTAATCTATCACTTGTACAAATTTCTCAACTTTTGAAGACAGTTTACGGATGCTTCCCAACAGCGGATGCTGCTCTATTGCTTTTTCGTTTTTAAACTTCTGAAAACAGTTCACGGGTTCTCCAGACACGGATGTTAACCTATTACTTGTACAAATTTCAAACTTCTGAAAACAGTTCACGGGTTCTCCAGACACGGATGTTAACCTATTACTTGTACAGATTTCAAACTTCTGAAAACAGTTCACGGGTTCTCCAAACATGGATGTTAACCTATTACTTGCATAGATTTCAAACTTCTGAAAACAGTTCACGGGTTCTCCAGACACGGATGTTAACCTATTACTTGTACAGATTTCAAACTTCTGAAAACAGTTCACGGGTTCTCCAGACACGGATGTTAACCTATTACTTGTACAGATTTCAAACTTCTGAAAACAGTTCACGGATTCTCCAAACATGGATGTTAATCTATCACTTGTACAGACTTAACTTCTGAAAACAGTTCACGAATGCTTCCAAATACGGATGTCAATCTATTGCTCATTCAGACCTCCAGTTCAAGAGATGTTCCAAACATGTATACTTTTCTGATACTCACTCACCAACAATATACAGTTCAACAAACTGTTCCAGATGGCATCTTTAAGCCCATCCCCCGACAAGATTCTGTCACATCCCTAGATGGCATCTCTAAGCCCATCACCAAATGGCATCTTTAAGCCCATTCTCTCTACCATCGCATCAACAAGTGCAAATTTTCTGGGCACTCTAGTGTCCAATCTCCTTTTACCCTCGAGTCGTGAAAGGCAAACTCGCCAATCTAACTCTTTAGGTTCAAGAAGATTGAACAGGGGCAACTGTTGTACCCCAAAATTTGCCCTCCTATTTTTCACAAGAAATCACAGCCTCGGGCTTTTCCTGATTTTTCAGATTGGCATTAAGAATCAGTCAGACAGACTTTTTCTTATCAGTCTATCCAAATTAGGGTTTCCATTAATTTTTGAAGCAGTTCAAACAGATTGCTTAAGGTTTGGTTGGGTTGGCTCAGGTTTGATCAGACAGGCGTTTCTTTGGTGTTAAGTCAAGAATTAGGGTTTTTGTGCGCATATTCTCAGGAAGAATTAATTCTACAGTGCTTTTCAATTTACTCTGGGAGACAAGCTGATGCATTTGATTTGAGTTTGCAATGTTGGATTTAATCAGTAAAAAAGGGACATGTGGACGTTTGTTGTTTAGCTGTGCAATGCTTCGATTATTCGGAACGCCGGACGTTTATTGATTATTTATTTATTCTAAGTTAGAATAATTGGGATTTATTTCCATTTATTATAATTTAAGAATTATAAATAATTAAATAAACAATTGAAGAGAAATAAAAGAGAATTAACTGATCAAAAAAAGGATTTTTATTCATCTTTAATTGTTTTGTTACAAATTATTATTTGAACAACTGTAAATTTATTTACATCTCTGTTTACAATAATAATGTTACAAATAATTGAAATGAATTGAAATTGCATCCTATTTTTCTAAATCTTCATCTTCTACTGATGCTCCGTTGCTCAATTATCTTTTATCTGCAAAAACAAGAAAAAAGAAAAAGTCAAATGCAGATGAAATAATAAAAGAGCAGACAGATAAAAAAGGGACTCATCATTAAAAGTAACTGGCCGGAATCAGTTGTTCCCCTCTCTGTAAATCACAAGATTTCTCTTGGTTCACAAAGAGGGATAGAATATGCTTGCAATAAAATATGAAATGCACAAAGTTATAATATTGCACAATTTCAAAATGTCAACAAAGCTGTATCAGAATATGCCAATCAAAGTACCAAGTTCAAACTCAATATTTCAATGTTCAAGTCCAAACTGAACTGCCTAACCAAATCAAAAAGGCAAACTGAATGTCAACCAACTGTCCAAGCTGTCAAAGGTACAAGAGCTATCAAAAGGCTGTCAAGAAGTACACAAGATAAGCAGAAAATCTGGAAAAAGAGGATAAGAGTATGCAGAGCTAAACCACAAGTGCAAGCAACATCCAAATTCATCATTTTCAGCCAGTCACTTTTTGAGAGTAAGACAAATTTAAGCAATATTAAATGCTTTAATCTGGAGAGAGAGAAAGGATAGAAGAAGATAGGCTTACAGCAGGCTTAGGCTTAGAAAAAAGATATAAACAAGATATACCAGCATATAGAAAGAGAGGCCAGAATACATAACAAAAGAACAAACCAGCTCAAAGCTTGAAAGATCATCAACCTGCCTCAAACAACACAAATCCTGTCAAAACTGAAACCTAAACTCAGTTCACAATACAAACATACAAGCCCTTTCAAGACAGTGTTAAGCCTGATCAAGCCTAAACTTGCACCAAGCCTTAACCTGCCATATCCTGCATAAATCAACTCACAAACCTATGTCCAATCCTTAAACAGCATCAAGCCATTCAAACCTGAGGCCAAAACCAAAACTCAGTTTTCATCTCAAGCCAAGCCTGCTAGCCTGTAACATACCAAACCTGCATCTCAAACCATAAGTTAAAAACCTTCCAAACTGTGTCCAAAAGTCTAAAAACCAGTACATTCAAACACCTAAAACTTCAAGTAAGCATTCAAACTCCAAGCCTTCACCTGCTAACATATTCAAATATAGAAACAGCAAAACCAGTCAAAAACACCCCAGCCTGTCAACTAACAGCCTGAAGCCCGCTAACCCTTCAAGCTGATACCAAGCCACACAAAAACTTGAAGCAAACCATACAAAGCCTGCTTGAAGCCAAGCTTCAAACAAAAGCCAACCCTAAAATCCATACAAAACCACAAGCCCAAATCTGCATTCCATCCAAAAGCCCCTCAGAGCTAGGCTCATCACAGGGACTAACAACAAACAATATCCATATTCAAAACCAACATTTCAACCAGCAACCAGAAGCAAAAGAGAAGAGGAAAAGAAAGTTAAGGCTAGGTTTTTAGTGTTCATCATTAAACCTAAAAAGCAAAGATAAAGGTACCGGGTTTCCAGCAAGCCAACACACAGCATCGCGCCCCTCCGTCTGGCCGTCCTAAGGCGCCTACGATCCTCTCCTCCTCCGTCTCCAAAAGCCAAAGGTAGTATTTCTCCCTTTTTTTCTTTCCACGCACCTCAAACAGAAACGATGGCAACATAATAATCAAGACACCGATAATAACACACAAAATCAGAAACGAATGAAAGCATGCAAGATATGAAGCACGAAACCCTAACGCGTTAAAGACAGAAATCGAACCTTACAACTATTGCCTGAGTGATCCATGGAGGGAGAAGGAGGGATGATGGCGCTTGGTGGCCATAGACGGAGAGAAAGTCAGAAGCTTGAAAGAACGAAGGAACGGAGAAGAAGATGAGCGCCGTTTGTCCACTGTAACCCTAATCCCAATTGAACAAACATTGAGACCCCTGGCAAAATATTTGTGAAACCTACGTTGGGCCGGATCCCATTAACCTGCCTAAGCCCATTTGTTTTCCAAACGCACCCCCCTTGTCTTTTTTTATTCTGCTTTTTTTGTTTAGGCTAAACAAATCCACCAAACCCATTTATTTCTTTTCTTCATTTTTTCATTTTTATACAAACTAAAAACTTTTATTTATTTTCTTTTTTAACTTAAATCTTTTTTAATGAATGATACCCTAGTTTTTCATATAAAAATATTAACTAAAAATATATGAACATTACCTTTTTAAAGTTAAACACTTTTTTTCTTTAAAACCTTTTTGTACATAAAAATATAAACTAAAACACATAAAACATTAATTTTTCTTAAAACATTTCTTTTTTTTTCTTTAATTAGAACTTTTTGTACATATTAACAAAATACATATTTAACAAAAATCAAAAAGAGTAAATAAATACTTAAATTTGCATTAAGTTAACATTTCGCACTTATAAATAATCATACACTTACACAAATACATTGATACATTTACATTGCTCTATTCTTATACATTGCTATACATTACATTTTACATTGCGATTGATTCGATTTGGTTGTAAATATTTGGACACTACTCTCCTATTAAGTCTCATCCCCATTTGTAAATATTTGTACCCCCACTCCCGGATACTTATTTGTAATAGCGTAGACTTTAAATTCCCGCAATTTATTGCTTTCAATTATACCATGTTTAGACCTAGGGTTTGTATGTAAATAAAATCAAACGTTAGATAAACTAATACAAGACAAAAAGCATGAAAATCAATACATAATTCACACTTGCACCCCTAGGGTAATCCCGCTTGTTGCCTTCCAAAATGGGCCATGCTTACATGTTGAGTTCTTTGGCAAAACAAAACAAGTCAAATGATCATAGTTCCTTCAAGCAAATTTCCAAAGACACTTGGCACCATTGCATTCATGGTCTATACGACGACCCGCGCCTGTCCCGTTAACATCCTAACGCAAGATTTCCCACCAAATATAATGGTGGAACAAAATTGTTAAAAGGGTTAAAACACGAGAAAAACCTTTGAGTAAATTTAGGGGTAGACAACTCTTAGTTACTTGATCAAACTTGCAAAACTCACTTGCCTACTTTTCAAAACTCACTCCACCACACAACTTTCAAAATAAACTTTCAAAAACATTTGAAACGTCTTTTCGAAAAGATACACAACTTTGTAAAACATTCGAGTAAAGAATTGTTACAACGGTTGCCTAGACAAGGCATCTTTTTCAAAACATTTTCAAAACACACACACACACACCACCATTTCAAGCAACCGAAAATCAAGGCAAGTGATCTAAACGAGTAACTAAGAGCCCATGGATAACCATGGATGAAAAGGGTGCTAATACCTTCCCTTTTCATAATCTACCCCCCGAACCCACGAAACATCTCAAAAGGTTTTTCCTGTGCTTTTTAACCTTTCCTTTAGGATAAAATAAAAAGTCGGTGGTGACTCTTGCTAAACCGAACAAGTGCGAATACAAACGCAAAACTCAAGTCAGTTCTCCCACCGTATCACAGAGAGGTTTTTCTGTTTGGAAGCTGGTTGGCTGGATGTTGGAATTCTTTTTTGGATTTCTATTTGAAATGTTAGTTGGAATTGGTTAGGAGGCTGTAGGTTTGTTAGAAATTCTGTTATGAACTTTCTTATGTGCAGGGCTGTTTAGAAAATGGTTAGGGAATGCAATTTTGTTTTGGTTTTTTTCTCTCGTGCGGGGTAGCAAATATGATTTTCAGATTAACTTTTGAATCATAAATTGAATCGTTTTTTGTTTATTTTTCGGTGCAGATTCATGTTTGGATATCAGGGCTATTGGGAAGCAAAGGAAAAAGGAAAACACCAAGTGAGGATTTGCATGAGTTTGGAGATGATATGAAGTTGGAACAAAGACGCACAACACGAAGTTTTGGAAGCTTGAAGTTTGGGTTAAAGGTTGAAGCATGAAGAATGATTGAAAATTAGGATAGGTTTTGGTAAAAATGTATAGATGTTGTGTATGATTGTAATGGAATTTGGACTTGTATGTATCTGAATACATATTTGAATGTATGTTGACTTTATTTCCACATAATGAAATGGCTTTTGTATGAATTCAAATGATCATGGTATGAATCCAAAATATTTGCAAGGTAATCAAAAGAGACTTGAATCTTCTTATCAAGATATATCCCCCTTGAATGATATTTGAATAAATGAATCTTCCTAGAAACCATATGAACGAATCTCTCACCCTTATCTTGAATCAAGATTAAATCTGAGCATGATTAAAAGTTTTAACGAATCCAATTTAATAATCATCAGTAAGCCAAGTTACTTGCGATGTGAGGTAACAAGTATTCGAAAGAAGGATGAAGTTTTGAACTCAATGGACTTACAACTTCATGCTATATACCACAACTTGCATTTTACAATCCAATCCACACTATATCTTGACTTTATGGACAACAACAATGTTTTGAGGGCGCCTCGAAGTATAGAAACAAACATAATATGAAGCCCAATGAACCTCAGTCAATAGATACTACAAATTCGAACATAGAAGATGTGACACCCTAATCAACTTGTGGTTGATGAATTCTTAATGGAGGATGACCTTGTAGCCTGATGAAGGAAAGATCCACAACCTCCACGAACAAAAACCCTAATTCCACAATTTCACTGCCTTGAAAAATAACCAGAAGAATCAGGCTCTATTGAACATATACACCTTAGCCAGTTGATAAAACCCTAATCTTGAAGGTTCTCGACCCCTTGCGAAGTTATGTTGTTAGCGGATGTATGCAATGTTAGATGACCTAATGGAGATATGTACATGAGAAAAGCACGACAATGCATAAACCAGATAAAAGTAAAAGGGTAGGAAAAATTTGGGGTATTACATCTTCCCCTATTTAATCGTCTTAAACCTGAAAGTACGATTGACGCGTGCCTTTCGGAAGTTCAAGGTGGAAGATGATTAAATACCAATGCCGAAAATTTGTCCTGGGAGGAAGTATAAGTGTTTTCTTTATTTATTATTTTGTGATATCTGCTTGGGGAAATAAATTTGTTTTTTCAATGAAGAGACAGAGATTGGACTTGTAACGTGGCGTGATGCCAATACAAGGAAGGTATAACATGGACGAGTGTTTGAATCAATACGGACGAGTATTGAAAGAAAGATACAGACGAGTATCAAAGGTTAAACACGGACGAGTGTTTGAATCAATACGGACGAGTATTGAAAGAAGATACGGACGAGTATCAAAGGTTAAACACGAACGAGTGTTTGAATCAATAAGGACGAGTATTGAAAAGAGATACAGACGAGTATCAAAAGTTTAAACACGGACGAGTGTTTGATTCAATACAGACGAGTATTGAAAGAAGATACGGATGAGTATCAAAAGGTTAAACACGGAAGAGTGTTTGAATCAATACGGACGAGTATTGAAAGAAGATACAGGCGAGTATCAAAAGGTTAAACACGGACGAGTGTTTGAATCAATACGGACGAGTATTGAAAGGAGATACAGGCGAGTATCAAAAGGTTAAACACGGACGAGTGTTTTGAATCAATACGGACGAGTATTGAAAGAAGATACAAACGAGTATCAAAGGTTAAACACGGACGAGTGTTTGATTCAATACGGACGAGTATTGAAAGAAGATACAAGTGAGGATCAAAAGGTTTAAACACGGACGAGTGTTTGATTCAATACAGACGAGTATTAAAAGAAGATACAAGTGAGTATCAAAAAGTTTAAACACGGACGAGTGTTTGAATCAATACGAACGAGTATTGAAAGGAGATACAAGCGAGTATCAAAAGGTTAAACACGGACGAGTGTTTGAATCAATACGGACGAGTATTGAAAGAAGATACAGACGAGTATCAAAAGGTTTAAACACGAACGAGTGTTTGAATCAATACGGACGAGTATTGAAAGAAGATACAGACGAGTATCAAAAGGTTTAAACACAGACGAGTGTTTAGGAATTTACTCGACGAGTGTTTAGAAGTTGACACGACGAGTGTTTAGGGAACTGACTACCAGACAAGAACTGGGTTTAGAACGGCAAAGTGTATTGGTTTTGTTGGGCATTGAAAAGGTGAAGGTCACTGACTGGGGACTTTGGGAATGATACGCTCCTGTAGGGACGTATTGTTGTCCTTGAATAATTCAGGTCTTTTGTGTAAGGCATCTGATCTGGCTTATGCTTCGTATGCATGTTTAAATTTCTTTTGCCGCAAAGATCCATTCTTATGGATCGGCTACGCGCTTTTGAGGATGCAATGTTATGCAGTGATAACTATATGCAGTGCGAAGAAATAAACTTCATGGGGATAAGCGAATGCTTGCTGGGAACCATTGCTCATCACTGGGGATGTCAATATATATCGACGTTGGAAGCCTGCGGCATCAAAGGTTGCTGGGGATACTGATAAAAATTTTCCTTGGAGAGCCCATGACACCGAAGGTTGTTGATGACTCTGCTGGAGATTGAGTTGCCGACGAAACGAGTCTTCAGGTACGATGCTGGATTCTGAATCATACCATCGGGAAGAGATAATCTGGCCAGACTTCCAAACATCTTGAACCAATGAGAGGATGATAGAACTGAATATGCCGAAGAATGGATATTGAACACCATGTAAATTTCTCCGAATACATGCCCCAAGTTTACGCACACTGGGGAATTATCTCTTGAGTCACTTGGGGATAAGAGATGGGCATGGACACCTATGAATGCCCCGGTTGAACTTTGCGAATGTCCCGGTTTAGCTTTGCGAATGCCCTGGTCTGGATCTGCGAATGCCCCGGTTTAGCTTTGCGAATGCCCCGGTCTGGCTCTGCGAATGCCCCGGTTTAGCTTTACTGGGGATGCTCTTGATTAACTCCACTGAGGATGCACTTGCGCGTGCCGAGTCAAACAATGATTCTAAACTTTCTGAATTCACTTGGGGAATCAGACCCGAAGTTGTCTGTAGCAGATGAAGGCAGCTTCGCGTGCTGGCTAGGTCAGGGTGACTGTTATGATGCTTTTAGCTTGATTGTAGTCTTGTAGAATATAATTGGCTTGAGCAACTTTGTAAGTACGGATGAGGAATGCCCATGTCTGGAGGATCTCTGAGAAGATCTATGTTGAATAGAAGACCAGAATATTCGTGCCACAATACGATATGAAGTGGCCTGCCCCAACGTCTTGAGTCACGAAATAAACTGCTTTAATTACAACTTTCTTGGAGAGATTTGTCGAATCTCAACGTAACTGCCCCAGGTTGAATGAATTCTGAATAGATCTCTCGATGTGATAGCCTCTGATTGATTGAGCTTGAAGAGATTTATCGACGTGATAACCTCTGATTGATAGCTTTGAGGGAATGCCCCCAGATTTGGATGAGCTTGGAGAGATTGATTCTCGACTTGATTGCCCCAGATTGGCGGAATCTGCTAACTTCATCCCTGAACGGTACTCAGACTGTGAAGTACCAAGATGATTTCTCTTGACAATCACTGATTAATATTCCCCTGGATAAGTTATTTCTCTTGCGGCAGCTGATTCTTGCTTCAACATGGTATTCAAGCCTCTCTTCTCTGACAAGATTGAGCTCTTTATCGGTTGTTCATTGTGTAAACTTACTTGATGTCAATCAGTTGTTTTGTATGCAGAAGAATGTTTATTATGAGAATGATAATTCTAATGCAACACATACGTAAGTCTTGAAGTTTGAAAAACTTTGAATGAAATGACATCACAACTCTGTTGTGAACGAGTCGCTAGCTAGAAAGAAACATTTGAAAATTCTTTTTTATGAAAGATAATGCAAGCATATGATGCCAACACAGATATTGAGACGTACCTCTTAGGAGTCAGTTAAACGCTATCTCGTTGTAGCATGCTTTTGAATTGACCCATGCTTCAGTTAGGACTTTTATGGGTTGTAACGTGGCCTGGTTCATGGTTTTAGAAAAAAAAGGATTTAAGGCTCAAAATTATTTGGTGCCCACCCATTCTCCATGATGTTCTCCATTCCTACGTTCAGTTGACCTGATATAAGCATTCATCTCTCTAGAAGAGTTTGTGATGGTTGAGGAACCACTATGGTTTCTTGGACACGACAGTCACTTCACCTTTTGCTTTTGGTGTCTGATCACACGACTTTGTTCTTTGATGAGGATTTTCATTGGTAATCCTTTTCTCTCCTTTTAGGCTTTATTCAATTTCTTTCTTGCTTTCCCTAATTTTTTCCTGGACAAATTCTTTTGAATTTCGATTTGGAAGTCCAACGGGATGCTCCAATTTTTGCCTAAGCGACTTGTTTTCAAGTTTTGACTTAGTGGGGATTTCTGTTTCTTTCTTATTCGTATTTTTCATTTTGAACAAGTCGTTGATCTTTGCGTTGTTTTTGATTTATCGGAAGTGATCGTGACTGCCTGAGTCTCTAGTAGATGATGGATAGCCATTATTGTATCGTCATTTGTTGACCTTTTGACGTGCGAGGGATACTCATTGGGGTATCATTAGTTGATGCACGTTGCTGATAGACGAAGGTTAACCATTGTGGTTTTGACTTTCCTAGACTTTTTGATGGATAACCATTGTTGTATCCTTGGATGCACACTCTTAATGAGTTCTGAATGCTTGATCAAATTAGCTGAACATTACCCGCCCCATGGTTAAAATGAGGGTTTTTTCTGAACAGAAAAGAAACTCCTACTTCGAAGGCTCAGACTGGTTAACGAGGGTCTATCTCCCTTATATCTCCGGTGTTTAGGAATTGAAACAAGGCCTGTACATCGTCAGCAGGGTCTTACTCAAAAGCGTACCCACCAGAGATTTTTGCGTTTTTAGATTATCGTCATCCTCCCTCCAATCTTTACCTAAGCATAAGACTTGGAAAATTTGGCATCAATATGCAAGTAAAACATTTAAAGAGTGATAACGAATGGATGAGTAAAAATGAAAGGAACACTTCAAGACAAGCATACTTATTGCATTAAGATTTTCGTTCAAAAATAGACAAGTTTCTATATACAAGCAATGTTTAAACAAACAAGCAAGAATGCAAATGAAAATGCAGTAAAGAAACCAATGATTGCCATTGTTGAGGAGACTTGACTCCGTATGGACTTGCTGATTATGACGACTTTCTGTAGTCTTGATGCTCGAGTGTGCGAGAGAATTCCCCTTCAGATCTGATGTGAACACAATAGTCTCTGAATGAATCCAGTCTTGGACTTGGTCTCTGGATGACATACCATCTTCAATCGATTGGCCAGGTGCCCCAGTATAATATGCATCACCAAGCATATCATGTCTTAAAGACATAATAGACATCATCATCAGCGTTTCCATGACCTGGCTTATCTGAGTATTTAATCCATTATCTTCCTGCTTGAAGAAGTTTCTGACTACGAGCCAAAGCTTGCATGTACCACTCAGAGTTATTCCATAACTGATCTCTGAGCATGTGCAGTGAGAAATCAGGTTGAACCTTTGAAGAGAACCCCAGGTCTGAATAAGAATCCCTAATCTTTGGATACCTGTCATGAGTGCATGAATATGCATGGGGTGTATGAATGAATGCCATGTCATGTTCTGTCATTTCGAAGGAATTTACGTGCTTTGATTTTGATTTTGTGCAAGTGATGGATGGAAGAGTTTAATTATAAGACTTGCAAATGTGATTCCTTGGAGCTAACAAAACATGTATGTTAAGCATGTGGTTAGCCATGTTATGTATGCAAAGGCATGAGATCAAAGGGGATCAAGGTTCCACCATTTCTGAATATGATTGTTGCACTGTTATGATCCATATGAGTATCATTAGATCAAAGGTCCGACATAGCTTCCGCACATATAAGAACCAAGTACCATGTAGATCTCCCATTGTACGTGATCACGACTTCTGGAACAGGATACTATTGAGAATTTTCTGAATATGCTGGGAGTACCAAGATCGAAGGCTCGAATAAATCTTCAGGTAAACAGGTTAGGAACTCAGAAAATAAATCTGAGAACCCCACGGTCACCCACAGGATATAGCATCTGCATAAAGTCATAACATAAATCCAGAATATAGCCATTAGAACCAATAGTCACCGTCTGATCATAGTCACCATTTGTACCTGTAATAATGATTCCCTCCCCACTCACGGGTGAAGACTAGGTCAGGGTAAGGCAATGGTAACTCAGAATTGAGGGTACTCCTGAAAAACTATCTCCGTATCACCTACGTGAAAATGATAGCCCCTCATTTGTACCTCATCTGAGCATGGACAACATGGTGGTGATAGTGAGACCTAAGTCAACTAGCCGTTCATGTTCCAATCTATTCCTAGGATTCCTATGGTATACAACTCTGGCCTGGGTATTGGGCCTTTTACCTCATAGTAACACCCACCCAATAAGAAGCAGATCCGGTACAACAGTAGTATATGGAAGACAGTAAAATGCAATGCATACATATGCTCAAGTATATACAAAATGAATGAATAAACTGAAAGCATAAAAATAAACACCCAAAGAAAATAAAGCAAAAGCTAGGAGCGACTCCGGGATGGACCAACATTTGGTCGACCTGTCCCCAGTGAAGTCGCCAGCTGTAACAACCGGCTGAAAATCATCAAAACAATGAAGTCACCATCGAACGTCTTTTATCCCACATGTAGGGAAAGGTAAACATCGAGAAAACCTGAGAAGGGAAAAGTCACGGTCTTGCGACCGAGAGATCGGGTAAGGGAGTCTGTTACGCGAGGGGAAGGTATTAGCACCCCACACGCCTGTAGTACTCTATGGTATCCACTCTTGTTATCTATCTTATGGGTGTGTTTAATCTATGCTTACTGTCTACTATACTACTGAAGGGAATGCATGCAAAAGAAAGGGGAAAAAGAATGTAGGGAAAATAAAATTATGCTCGCCTGGGCCCTACCCCAATGCCTACGCATCCTTTTTAAGGAATCAGAGCTACCGTAGTTCGGCTCACATGTTTTTGTTTGTTTGTGTTTTTTATGGACGATGTTAATTCCACCTTCTGCCGCAGCTCGACCTTTGGAGACTTATGCATTGGCACAGAAGTAAACTAATCATGTCCTTACCTGAAAAGGGTTTTAGAGAAAAGGTGCTCGAGCGCACAAAATGGTTTGAATTTGTTTTGTGTTTTGTTACCTTGAAAAAGGGTTTAAGTATGATTAACATGTTTTTGATTTGCTAAGAAAAGAGGTTTTTATTTTGAATGCAAGGATGCAAAAGGGAAGAAAAGAGTCTAAGGGAGACTAACCTATTTCTAAACCTAATGTTATCATACAATGGTAGCCCTATGTCAAGGATGAAAGGGGAAGTTTCTACCTAATGTTAGCATGCATGGTTTGCAATATAAGGTCTATCTTGCGTCCGAACAGAGCAAGCGCATCCTAAGGGAACATGGTATGTACAGGGATGAAGCAAGCAAGCTAGCAAAAAAGCACACCTAAAGAGATCCTGCCTAGGTTAGCATGTCGAAGAAAAGTCTAAAAAACTATCCTATAGGGAGCATGCAATGAGAGCGAAGTCATGATCTCAATTGCTAAATTGAGTGACTCATCGATCGGCAAGAAATAACAGAAAGAGATAAAATCCTAGAGGGATCATGCACTGAGAGCGAAGTCGTGATCTCAATTGCTAAATTGAGTGACTCATCGATCAACAAGAAAGTAAACAAACACAAGCAGAACACATATGGTAAATGAAGTGCGGAATGCCTGCTACAGGTCTTTAAACAACGACTTCGAGCGCACGCTCTTTATTTCCTACTTCACATGATATCTAGAAAGCGGTAAAGTGAGGAAATGAAGAATAAAATAGATTTGTGACGATACCGAACGGAGAAGGTCCGTTGCCTCTTCGAAACTATGCAAGCGGTAAGAAAATTCTACCAAAGTTTCCTTGAACGAGTGATTGAAGAATTAACCCCGAGCATTCCATATTGCAAAAATCGCATCATTACCATCACAAAATCTTGACTAAAAATGATAATGAAAATGAATACCAAATATGAAAAATAAAATAGTGAAAAACTCTAATTGAAATTCTAAAAGGAAATTCTAAAGAGTTCTAAAATATTCTATTATTTGTATCATTCTATCGCCAATTAATCAACAATTAATAGGAGAGAAAAAAAATTAAACCAAATATTTAAATGAGAGATGAAGTCAGGGGGTATAGTGTTGAAATCAGGGAGTGTGGCTTAGTAAGGGCGCTAGGCCCAACACATAGAGTCCATAACTATTTTTTCCAGCAAAGATCAATAGGCTTCCAAAGAAGATGATAATGGGCTTGAAGAGAGGGAAATTTGGTCTAGCCCTTTTCAAATTTCCAGCATGATTATGTTTCAATAATAATAAAATATAAAAATTAAAAGAAAATAATATGATGTCACTTTGGGGAGTTAGGGTTGCACAGTTTGTGGCGATGGAATTCATCGAGGAAAAACTCCTTCTTCTCTCTCGCTCAGACGACACGACGTTTTTCATCTCAGCTTTAATAATAAGAGTGTTATGTTCCACAGAGATCTTCACATCATCCTTACCGAGTCCAGGCATATCCAAACGAAGAAGTAGAGCATCCTCTATCTCTGTCGCATCTCATCCGCATCGCGAAGCAGCAGAAAGGACCGAATTGCCCGTCAGTAAATCCACCATGTCTAGGACTTGACTTAAGCTCCATGGTGTAGAAAACGGATCGAACACATCTGAGAGAAGAAGATCATCGCGGCGTGTGCGAGGGAAAGAGCGACGATCAACATCAACGTTACGGTCATCAGAGTTTTGATCGTTGTTGCGCATGGCGTTGGTGTTGAAAGAGGCGACGGGGCGAAGGAGAGATCTTGAAAGAAGGGCGGAGGAGAGAAATCGCTTGACTGCAAGAGAGGAAGCCATCGGGATTGCGAGATAAGATTATTCAAGAAATCGCTTGATTTGATCATCACCGTCTTTGCTCACGCCTCAGGTTGGATTTTGTTTCCCTATTTGTGTTCCGTGTTAATCGTTGATGTACTGTTCTTGCAATTAATTGATGATTGAAGTTGTTGTTGCCTTGTAGATGACTCGTTGCATCGAAGACATTGATGAACACATAATTGATGATTGAATGATGGTGATGATACAAGAAGATGAAGATTGAAGGTGGTGACGACGCAAAACATTTGTTGATAATGATTAAAGAGAGGTGCTGAAAGTCCAATGCAGATGAAGATTGATGATGAAACTGCGATTTTTGGATGTTTCTCTGTGTTGATAAACTGTGAACAATCATGAATAGATAATGATTGTGTATAAATGAGAATATGCAGAGATGATGATATGAAGTCCTGTTAGAAGATTCTTGAAAAAAACGGTTAGCCTGCTCTCTTTTTCTGTTATATTCTGTTATGGTTGGTTTTGGTTGCAAATATGCTATGGGTTGGTTATGGAATTAGTTGGAAGTTTGACAGTTTGTTATAGAATTGGTTAGGTTAGTGAATTCTGTTTTAGTTTGTTGGAAATTCTGTTACAGTAGGTTATAGAAATTGGTTTTGTTGCAGGTTGGTAGTTATGATTGGTTATGGAGAGGTTTTTCTGTTTGGAAGCTGGTTGGCTGGATGTTGGAATTCTTTTTTGGCTTTCTATTTGAAATGTTAGTTGGAATTGGTTAGGAGACTGTAGGTTTGTTATAAATTATGTTATGAACTTTCTTATGTGCAGGGCTGTTTAGAAAATGGTTAGGGAATGCAATTTTGTTTTGGTTTTTTTCTCTCGTGCGGGGTAGCAAATATGATTTTCTGATTAACTTTGGAATCATAAATTGAATCGTTTTTTGTTGATTTTTCGGTGCAGGTTCATGTTTGGATATCAGGGCTATTGAGAAGCAAAGACAAAAGGAAAACACTAAGTGAGGATTTGCATGAGTTTGGAGATGATATGAAGTTGGAACAAAGAGCACAACACGAAGTTTTGGAAGCTTGAAGTTTGGGTTAAAGGTTGAAGCATGAAGAATGATTGAAAATTAGGATAGGTTTTGGTAAAAATGTATAGATGTTGTGTATGATTGTAATGGAATTTGTACTTGTATGTATTTGAATACATATTGGAATGTATGTTGATTTTATTTCAACATAATGAAATGTCTTTTGTATGAATTCAAATAATCATGGTATGAATCCAAAATATTTGCAAGGTAATCAAAAGAGACATGAATCTTCTTATCAAGATATATCCCCCTTGAATGATATTTGAATAAATGAATCTTCCTAGAAACCATATGAACGAATCTCTCACCCTTATCTTGAATCAAGATTAAATCCGAGCATGATTAAAAGTTTTAACGAATCCAATTCAATAATCATCAGTAAGCCAAGTTACTTGCGATGTGAGGTAACAAGTATTCGAAAGAACGATGAAGTTTTAAACTCAATGGACTTACAACTTCATGCTATATATATACCACAACTTGCATTTTACAATCCAATCCACACTATATCTTGACTTCATGGACAACAACAATGTTTTGAGGGCGCCTCGAAGTATAGAAACAAACATAATATGAAGCCCAATGAACCTCAGTCAATGGATACTACAAATTCGAACATAGAAGATGTGACACCCTAATCAACTTGTGTTTGATGAATTCTTAATGGAGGATGACCTTGCAGCCTGATGAAGGAAAGATCCACAACCTCTATGAAAAAAAAACCCTAATTCCATAATTTCATTGCCTTGAAAAATAACCAGAAGAATCAGGCTCTATTGAACATATACACCTTATCCAGTTGATAAAACCCTAATCTTGAAGGTTCTCGACCCATTGCGAAGTTATGTTGTTAGCGGATGTATGCAATGTTAGATGATCTAATGGAGATATGTACATGAGAAAAGCGCGACAATGCATAAACCAGATAAAAGTAAAAGGGTAGGACAAATTTGGGGTATTACACCTTTGATCATAAGGATCCTCCAGATATCAGAGAGAAACTCCTTGATATTTGACCTTTATGTACAAGGAACCTGACTGAGGTAACACAACTTTACTGGACTTAGAGCTCAGCCTCTGCACGTATACTAACTTGGGTCAGAAGTAAACTGTACCAAGAAGTAATCTCTAAGTTGATCAATATTCAACCAGTCCATCAATCTAAGACATGTTTTTCTGGATAACATATCTTAGATACATAGCCCAGATGCCTCCTCTTCCATATCAGGAGTAGGTTCCAAACACATGTGATTAACACACATTTGTTTAGTACCCAAAGCATCTGCCAGTTAATAGGAAGCTGCACACCTGCTGACATGATGTCCCAACTTTTTGTAGGACATTAGTTCCCTTCCTCTGGAACTCACATCTGAGCTTGGTTCTGAAGCTATTACTGCCTCCAGAACAACAAAACATACCTTGATCACCTTCAAGGTCTTCAAAACATTCCAAGCTCTAACAATACCAACAAAAACAAGAATTAGAGTCACTTTCCTAATTAGGTCAAGAATTAGGAAGACTTTTTTAGAAACCAAAATAAACGGCTCTACCTTTTCTCCAATAATCTATCAAACAAATGGCAAGTTTTTTGGAAAATACATCAACCACACACTAAAATGCCTTTATGAGTGGACTTGAGAAATAAAACTCAAGTATCATTGGCCACTTTAGACAGATGGTTGAAAAAGTTTTCCATATATCCTATCACCATAGGATATACCTACTGAGGAGAACAAACCCTAATGTCATGTCAACTAGGGTTACACCAGATACCATGCAGCGGAACACACAACATCTCCTCAACATTCTTCAGCCATAACAAAAACCTTTGCGCAAACACCATCCTTCAGGTGCAATAGGTTATCCTGTATTTTAAAATAAATTAAACCCTCAACAGAATATCTTGCCACCAAAGCTACACGCCTAAAACAAATCAAAGACATGTCCAATATACACCCAGTCATGAATAATCCATCCTCAACTTCTAAAGACTGTTCAAACAACAATATGAACTCTCCAAGTTCATACGATATTTAAATAGAACCAATCTACCTTGCATATAACCATAAAGTATCCCCCATGGATCTCATACAGAGACAGACATGATACCTGCTCTGATACCAATTGAAATTCTGGTATGATAGAACTCAGATGTCCTATGACATGTTGGGACATCTGATCCAACATAAACAAACATACAAGGTATCAACAATAAACAAAAATACTTAAAAACATAAACAATACACATAATTGTTAATCCAGTTCGGAGCAACTCTCCTACTCTGGGGGCATACCAAGCCATGGACAAATCCACTATGATAATATCAATTCGAAGCTAAACTCCCCCATTTACAACTTCTCACTTAATCAATACCCTTACTAGACTTCTATCTAAGACTCACCTAGATATGAGGCCCTCCTTAATCCCTTTTATATTACAGACATCAATTGGACACAAACAGGAAGACACACTTCCATGACAGCAAAACGAAAGACACACTTCCATGATAATCAATAGCCAAGAATCTTGACTAAGACTACAACTTGGAGTTGCTTACAAGCTTCCTCCAAGAATAATACTCACTCTTTCTTCACAGCTTTGAGGAGAACGCAATGACCATCTCACAACCCGAGTGGTTCATACATACCAACTCTCCTAGAGAGTGGCTAACAGACTCAGCCCTAATGATTACATCTTTTCTAATTTCGGATGGTACAAATCCTAGGTTACAAAGCTTCTATTTATAACCTATACTCAACTAGATTTTGGGCCTTCAAAATACATCTCTTTGGCTGTAACAAACAACAACAAATTTTGCTATAAAATAGGTCGCCAATCAAATCTTCCTAAATTATCTCCATATTTAGAAGTCAATATTCTTAAATATTCTTCTTGACCTACAAATCAGCGCCACATAGGATAATATAATATCCTCAAGTATATCCTGTATCTGTGACTTAACATAATTTAACATTTCAGTTTAGCTCAAGCGCGATGTCGTGTGCTTCCTCATAGGACATCTTATCTGACATGTTGCTCTAGATGTTGAAACACGTCAACTCAACATGTTATAACAAGATAGGACATCTTGCTCAACTTGTTCCTGTTATCAAGTTAACACATCCTATCTAACATATTGTTGCTATACTTGTTTTACAAAATTAATGTCAACCTTAAAAACTGAGGAACTTACACAGACCATGTTGTCAGACACTTATGGGACGAAGAGGTAAATATTTCATTTAACAATTATTATATATTGTGTTTATTTATTTGCTAAGTATTGTGTTTTTTTAAGTCTTGGGTGTTTATCTATGCATGCAGGACCGTAATCCACTCAAGATAATTTACAATGCTAGGAAGACCAGTCGCATGGAACCACCCGCCGATCCATGGTTCCAGGAGCTGCTACACATCACTAGGTTGCATGATTTAGTCTTATATGGATATACTATCTTTAATCATGGTATGACTAACTCTTTTGTTGAGAAATGGAATCACGAGACATCGTCATTCCACCTACCACATGGTGAGATGATAATCACATTAGACGATGTCGCGTGTCTATTGCACCTTGCAATTAGAGGGAGGTTTTTAGATCATGAGTGCACCAAAGAGGAGGCACTGTATATGTTGGTGGAGTACTTAGGAGTTATGTAACGCCCGATTGGTTTAATTAATTATTTAATTAGATATTTTTGATTAATTTTGAATTATTTGTTGAAATATTCTGTTACATCGGTATAAGTTGCGGTGTTGTTATTAGTCAGTTAAACTAAGTTGATTAATAGTATTATTAAATAAATTAGAAAGTATATAATATTAGTTGGACCTATTTTGATGGTTAGAAGTAGTAATAGGCGGGGTGTGTAAGTTGATCCCATTAGGAATAACATTATTATTAGGTTTAATTATAATAATAAGAAATTAGGTTAATTAGAAAAATCAAGAAGTCTTAGAGCAGTACGTGAGAAGTTATAGAGAACAGGAAAACGGAAAGAGGCAAAGCTAGGTTTGAACGGAAAATTGTAGAGCGACCTTCAATCCAAGCTAAGGGTGGGGTTCTGACTCTATAATGGGAATTATGATGAATAGTACGTAGGAATTGGGTTGGTATAATTGTTGTACGTGTAATTGTTTGTGTTCCTGAATGATGTTGAATTCATCTGCAAGATTATGGATATTAACTGTCTGTGTTGTAATTTATCCATCGATGAAATTATTGTTAAGTGCTACATTGCTGCGATTGGGTAGAGGAAAAATTACAAAACAATCTGGGATTTGGACGTGTGCCGAGGGGCACAGGAAGTATGCCGATCAACGCTGCTCCATGGTGATCGGTAAGTAGTGTGTCGAGGGGCACAAGTTCATATAATGTGCCGAGAGGCATAGTCCCTTGTGTTGTGGGACACAGTACCTTGGTGTCAGCCGTAATCCTAATCTATTTAATTCCTAGTATGTTTCAATCTCTAATTCAATTAATCATGGCCAAATGTAATTAGAGGAATTTTATAGTGAGTACACATTAGCAGTAATTATATGATTAGCAGTAACTGAATAGTAGCAGAAGACATAAGTATTGAATCATAACAGAGTAAATGCTAGCAGGAGGTAATTTAGAAGAAAACATAATGATAATTTTTAGTAGAAGTAATGTATGGAAAATAACATTAGTAGATATTTAGCAGAAGAACCTCAATACTAGTAGGATAGTAATAACAAAAAATAACAGAAAAGCTTTTATAAATTAAAATAGCAGTACAGGTAAATTAGTGTCAAAAAATAATAACTTCATTGGATCTACTAAAAATGATTGGTCAGTGGAATATTTTAGTGGAATTATATTAATAGGACTTGGTCTATAATAGTATTGAAATATATAAGTTGTTGTGATGTTGTTGCTATTAATTGTTGAAGTTGTAGGTGAATATATTATTGTATTGTCTCTATTTATTGGCTAAGACTAAGTCGTAGGCTTATGGCCAATGTTGAATTAAGTTTAATTATTGTTGTTGTTATTACATTCACGTTATTAATGCATACATAGCATATCATATTGGAGCTGATGCTCGTTAAGTTGGCATGAATTGACAAATATAAAGTTGAAGGCTTATGCCTTGTTGATGCATCGATTTATTGGCAGATTTATAAGTTAGGAGTTCTGCTCTATTGGTATCACATGCATGTGCATAAAAAAAAGTCGCATTTCATGTTGCATCCTGAGTTGTCGTGTGGATGAATTAATTATGTTAAATGTTGATAAAAACTGTGAAGTGGTGAATTGTATGAACTAATTCTAATATATTATTTATCGTACGTCCGATTATATTATTTGATATATCACCCCTTATGTTTGAATGTTACCCCTATATTGGTAACACACAGGTAATCCAGAGTGAAGGCGATTTACCTTCAGTAGTTTGAGTCCGTGTCATTGCTCTGATACGTAATACTCGGGGGGATGAACGCTTATTGCTTTATTGCTGATTTTACTTATGTTGTTGAATTTTAAGTTGATTTTTGTTAAGTACTTGTTGTTTTGAAGTTGTTTCAGTTGGATAAAGATGTTACATTCTTTTTAAGTCGAATATTATGATTCTGCTGCGTAGTTATGAAAGTTTCTGGTTTTAAAAGACTAAGTTATGTTGCTGTTAGTTCATCCGAGTTTTAGAGTATTATGTATCTGTTTTAAATGTGATTAAACATCGTTGTTTTAAGCCGAATGTGTAGCATCTCATTTATTCATTGGAAATTTTAAAACTCTGATTTCATATAATTCGTTGGATAGATATGGGGTGTTACATTAGTGGTATCAGAGCATGTCGATCTGTCCAACCAAGTTGTCGAGTCGTAGTTTGTTTAATAATTGAGTATTGTTAATTTCAATTCTAACTGTTATTTATGTTGAGATTAGAAGTTTGAGATGGCTGGAAGGAATGACACTACAATTGTTTTTGCTTTGGAAGCAATGGTTGGTGCTTTGCAGAACCAGCCGAACGCTGATGAGAATGTTGGATCCCGTAGTTTGGCAACTTTCTAGAGGAAGAATCCGCCTACCTTCAAGGGTACGTATGGTCCTGGCGGAGCGTTAGATTCGTTGAAGGAGATTGAGAGAATCTTCTGTATGATGGACTGCACTCTAGCGCAGAAGGTTCGATATGGTACCCATATGCTAGCAGTCGAGGCTGATGACTGGTGGCTAGAGACTTGTCAGAAATTGGAAGCTGCGGGTGAAAATATCACTCGGGTTGTGTTGCGTAGGGAAGTTATGAGGAAGTATTTCCATTAAGATGTTCGTGGTAAGAAGGAAACTGAGTTTCTTAAGCTGAAGCAATGGAGTGTGTTGTTTGTTGAATATGCTGTAAAATTTGCTGAGTTGGCTAAGTTTTACCCGCACTATAGCGAAGCAAATGCTGAGTTTTCAAAGTGCATCAAGTTTGAGAACGGGTTGCACCCAGAGATCAAGAAGGCAGTTGGATACCAAAAGATTTGTGTCTTTGCTGATTTGATTGATAGTTGTAGGATCTATTAAGAGGATAATAATGCTCACTATAAGATTATCAATGAGAGGAGGGGTAAACACCAACAAAACCGTGGTAAACCCTACGATGCCCCGGCTGGTAAGGGTAAACAAAAAGTTGCTCAGGATCAGAGAACTAGTGGGGGAGATGCTCCTGCTAGTGTGGTTTGTTTCAAATATGGAAAACCTGGTCATAAGAGTAATGAGTGTACTGCTGAGGTGAAGAGGTGTTTCTGTTGTGGTAAGACTAGACATGCTATATCTGAGTGCAAGCATAAAGAGATGATTTTCTTCAATTATGGTGAAGAAGGACACGTTGCTAGTCAGTGTCAGAAACCAAAGAAGGCGCAAACCAGTGGAAAAGTGTTCGCTTTGGATGAGAATCAAACGACTAATAAGGACTGACTCATCAGAGGTACATGTTTCATTAATAGTACTCCTTTAATTACTATTATTGATACCGGTGCCACTCATTGCTTTATTGCTGTTGATTATGTTGAAAGATTAGGTCTTATGTTGTCTTCTATGAATAGAGTGACAGTCGTTGATACTCCAACCAAGGGATCACTGACTACTTCTCTTGTGTGTTTAAAGTGTCCTTTGTTGATATTCGACAGAGACTTTGCTATTGATTTAGTTTGTTTGCCGTTAAGTGGGTTAGATGTGATCTTAGGTATGAACTAGTTAGAGCATAACTATGTTCATATTAACTGTTATAACAAGTCTGTGAGGTTTTCTACTTCTGAAGAAGAGGAAGATGGTCTGTTGTCTGCTAGATAGTTGCGGAAGTTGATGCAAGAGGAGGCTCAGATGTTCTTGTTGATGGCGTCACTATCTATCGAGAATCAAGCTTTAATTGAGGAATTGCAAGTGGTGCATGAATTTCCTGAAGTTTTCCCTGATGAAATTCCTGATGTACCGCCAGAGAGAGAAGTTAAATTTGCTATTGATCTTGTACCTGGTACCAGACCTATTTTTATGGCACCACACAGGATGTCTGCATCTGAATTATTGTAGTTAAAGAAGCAATTGGAAGATTTACTTGAAAAGAAATTTGTAAGACCAAGTGTATCATCGTGGGGAGCTCCGATGTTTCTAGTAAAGAAGAAAGATGGAAGTATGAGACTTTGTGTTGACTATAGACAATTGAATAAAGTAACGATTAAGAAGAAGTATCCGCTTCCAAGAATAGATGACTTGATGGATCAATTGGTGGGTGCTCGAGTGTTTAGTAAGATTGATTTGAGGTGGGGCTACCATCAGATTAAAGTAAAGGATGAAGATATCCATAAGACGGCTTTCAGAATGCGTTATGGACATTATGAATATTCCATGATGCCTTTCGGTGTTACTAATGAGCTGGGAGTATTTATGGAGTACATGAACCGTATCTTTCATATTTATTTGGATCGGTTTGTAATGGTGTTCATTGATGACATTTTGATTTATTCTAAATCGGAAGAAGCACATGCATAACACTTAGGAGTAGTATTGCATGTTTAGAAAGAGAAAAATCTATATGCAAAGTTGTCTAAGTGTGAATTTTGGTTAAAGAAGGTTAGTTTTCTTGGTCATGTGATCTCAGGTAGTGGCATTGCTGTAGATCCATCTAAAGTAGATATTGTGTTGCAATGGGAAACTCCAAAGTCGGTTACCGAGATTAGAAGCTTTTTGGGATTAGCTGGTTATATTAGAAGGTTTATTGAAGGTTTTTCTAAGTTGGCACTTCCATTAACTAAGTTGACTTGTAAAGGTAGAGCTTTTGTGTGGGACGATCAATGTTAAGGAAGTTTTATGGAATTGAAGAAAAGATTGACGTCGGCTCCGATTTTGACATTACCTAATTCAAGAGAACCTTTTGTGGTATATTGTGATGCTTCTAAGATGAGTTTAGGAGGTGTGCTTATGCAAAATGAAAAGGTAGTTGCTTATGCGTCAAGGCAGTTGAGGACTCATGAAAAGAACTACCCTACACATGATTTAAAGATTGCTACAGTTGTTTTTATGTTGAAGATTTGGAGGCATTATCTTTATGGTTCTAGACTTGAAGTATTTAGCGACCATAAGACTTTAAAGTATTTATTTAATCAGAAGGAATTGAATATGAGACAACGAAGATGGTTGGAGTTGTTAAAGGATTACGATTGCAGTTTGAATTATCTTCCAGGAAAAGCAAATGTGGTGGCTGATGCGTTAAGTTGAAAGACTTTACATATGTCGGCAATAATGGTTAAAGAGTTGGAATTAATTGAACAATTAAGAGATATGAGCTTAGTTTGCGAGGTGACACCGCAAAGTGTTATGTTGGGGATGTTGAAGATTAATAATGTTTTTCTGGATAATATCAGAGAAGCTCAGAAGTTAGATGTGAAATTGGCAGATTTAATGGTTGGAATCGATCAGTCTGAGAATAGTGATTTCAAGTTAGATGCGCAAGATGTGTTGAGATTCTGTAATCGAATTTGTATTCCTGATGATGCAGAGATGAAGAAAGTGATTCTTGAGGAAAGTCATAGAAGCAAGTTCAGCATTCATTTGGGAGCTACAAAAATGTATTAAGATTTGAAGAATTTTTTTGGTGGCCTGGAATGAAGAGTGATGTGGCTCAGTTTGTGTATGCGTGTTTAACTTGTCAGAAGTCGAAAGTTGAACATCAGAAGCCTGCAGGGTTGATGCAACCGTTAGAAGTTCCAGAATGGAAATGAGATAGCATTTCAATGGACTTTGTAACAAGATTACCTAATACTCCAAGGGGACATGATTCGATTTGGGTGATTGTTGATAGGCTTACGAAGTCAGCTCATTTTATTCCTATTAACATCAGTTTTCCAATATCAAAGTTGGCGGAGATTTACACTAGTGTAATTGTAAAGCTGCATGGTGTTCCTTTGTGTATTGTGTCAGATAGAGATCTGAGGTTTACTTCTAATTTTTGGAAGAGTCTGCAAGGGGCGTTGGAGAAAGCATGACGTGGGAGTTGGAGAGCAAGATGCAGGACTCCTATCCGAGTTATTTGAACAAGGTAAATTTTCGAGGACGAATATATTCTAAGTGGGGGAGAGTTGTAATGCCCGATTGGTTTAATTAATTATTTAATTAGATATTTTCGATTAATTTCGAATTACTTGTTGAAATGTTGTGTTACGTCGGTATAAGTTGCGGTGTTGTTATTAGTCAGTTAAACTAAGTTGATTAATAGTATTATTAAATAATATTAGAAAGTTTAGAATATTAGTAGAATGTTAGTTGAACCTATTTTGATGGTTAGAAGTAGTAATAGGTGGGGTGTGTAAGTTGAGCCCATTAGGAATAACATTATTATTAGGTTTAGTTATAATAATAATAAATTAGGTTAATTAGAAAAGTCAAGAAGTCTTAGAGCAGTACGTGAGAAGTTACAGAGAAGAGGAAAAGGAAAAGAGGTAAAGATAGGTTCGAACGGAAAATTGTAGAGCAACCTTCAATCCAAGGTAAAGGTGTGGTTCTGACTCTATAATGGTAATTATGTTGAATAGTATGTATGAATTGGGTTGGTATAATTGTTGTATGTGTAATTATGTTTCCATGTTCCTGAATGATGTTGAATTCGTCTGCAAAATTGTGGATATTAACTGTCTGTGTAGTAATTTATCCATCGATGAAATTATTGTTAAGTACTATGTTACTGCAATTGGGTAGAGGAAAAATTACAAAATAATCTGGGATTTGGACGTGTGCCTAGGGGCACGGGAAGTATGTCGAGCGACACTGCTCCATGGTGATCGGCAGGTAGTGTGCCGAGGGGCACAAGTTCGTGTAATGTGTCGAGCGACACAGTCCTTTGTGCTGAGGGGCACGATACCTTGGCACAAGCCGTAATCCTGATCTATTTAATTCCTAGCATATTTCAATCTCTAATTCAATTAATCATGGCCAGGTGTAATTAGAGGAATTTTATAGTGAGTATACATTAGCAGTAATTAAATGATTAGCAGTAACTGAATAGTAGCAGAAGACATAAGTATTGAATCATAACAGAGTAAATGCTAGCAGAAGGTAATTTAGCAGAAAACATAATGATTATTGTTAGTACCAGTAATGTATGGAAAATAATATTAGTAGATATTTAGCAAAAGGACCTCAATAGCAGTAGGATAGTAATAACAAAAAATAACAGAAAAGATTTTATAAATTAAAATAGAAGTACAGGTAAATTAGTGTCAAAAAATAATAGCTTCATTGATTCAACTAAAAATGATTGGTCAGTGGAATATTTTAGTGGAATTATATTAATAGGACTTGGTAGATAATAGTATTGATATATATAAGTTGTTGTGATATTGTTGCTATTAATTGTTGAAGTTGCAGGTGAATATACTGTTGTATTGCCTCTATTTATTGGCTAAGACTAAGTTGTAGGCTTATGGATAATGTTGAATTATTGTTGTTGTTATTATTATGTTTACGTTGTTAATGCATACATAGCATATCATGTTGGAGCTGATGCTCATTAAGTTGGTATGGATTGGAAAATATAAAGTTGTCGGCTTATGCCTTGTTGATGCCTCTATTTATTGGCAGATTTCTAAGTTGGGAGTTCTGCTCCATTGGTACCATGTGCATGTGCATAAAAACAAGTCGCATTTCATGTTGCATCATGAGTTGTTGTGTGGATGAATTAATTATGTTAAATGTTGATAAAACTGTGAAGTGCTGAATTATATGAACTAATTATAATATATTATTTATCGTACATCTGATTATATTGTTTGATATCTCACCCCTTATGTTTGAATGATACCCCTATGTTGGTAATTTGCAGGTAATCCAGAGTGAATGCGGTTTACCTTCAGTAGTTCGAGTCGATGTCATTGCTCTGATACGTAACACTCAGGGGGATGAACGCTTATTGCTTTGTTGCTGATTTTAGTTCTGTTGCTGAATTTTAAGTTGATTTTTGTTAAGTACTTGTTGTTTTAAAGTTGTTTCAGTTGGATAAAGATGTTACATTCTTTTTAAGTCGAATATTATGATTCCACTGCGTAGTTATGGAAGTTGCTGGTTTTAAAAGACTAAGTTATGTTGCTGTTAGTTCATCCGAGTTTTAGAGTGATATGTATTTGTTTTAAATGAGATTAAACGTCGTTGTTTTAAGCTGAATGTGTAACATCTTATTTATTCGTTAGAAATTTTGAAACTCTGATTTCATATAATTCGTTGGGTAGAAATGGGGTGTTACAAGTTACTCCAGAGGGTGTTATGACTGTGATCGACAAAACTCGTGGGTGTCATGTTTAATTTAGCTACTTGCAGCAAGTGTTCACAACTGAGCTAGAGCGTGCATGATAGGGTGTTGGTGACAATCTGCAGGCTGCCCAACACAGAGCACGTGCTTTGACTACATATCTTTTGTATCTGGTTGGCACGCAAATTTTTGTGGACACTAGTTTTACTTACACTGATATCATGTACCTACGGTTCTTTAGCGATTTTCAGTAGATCGCTGAGTGGAACTGGGGGGCAACTTGTTTGGTGTATTTGTACCAGAAGTTGTCAAAAGGAATTAAGTGTAATACAAAGCAGATTCCCGACAACATAATATTTTTGACGGTAACATTTCTTATTCTTATGTTATTTTTGTCTTGTTATGTAAATTACTTTGGTGTCGTTACTTACTAATGACGGTAACATTTTAGGCCTGGATCCTATAGCAATTCCCTCACATATTTGGATGGTCACTTGAGCCTACATATACTAAGGTTCAACCACGTGCCGCTTCATTCAACGCACTCTGAGGGAACCAGGTGACAGAGCCATTCAGGGTGTATATAGACCGCCTGACCTATGAGGATATATGCTTCCATGCATACGAGGCTCACCGTGATATGGTTCCCTTTGACGACATTGAGTTATTCACTGGGTGGTTGGCATACGGGTCGTGCAAGACGGCTGCTTATTTGCCTGAGCGCATGATGCGACAGTTCGGATACATGCAACACATTCCTAGACCACCATTTGAGTGTGCCCCTCCCATGGTGAAACAGAGGGATATGGATGACATATTTGATGATTATCTTAACCATCTCGTACCGGATGAGGCCCGGAGTACCATAACACCAAAATATTAGAGCTAAGAGGATATATATATCTTATGATTCTTCAAGGTGTCACATCCATAACTGGTAATGAGGCTCCAGGTAACCCATATAGACCAACACATGCCGAGATTCTAGAGGAGGAGCAAGCACATGTCGATCATGCCACTGATGTGTTGCCTAGGTGTCATCACATCATGCAGATTGCGTATGTGGGTATTGATAGGGGCCTGTTTCCTAATGGTTATGATGTTAGAGGTGTTCTAGATGCCATTTTGGTGGAGGCTGGGGAGGCTCTGTGTTACAGACGACATCGAGGAGTGTCGCGAATATCATGGGCCGACTCATTATCCTCCATACTCAGTAGTCTGATAGTTTTAGATGCATTTTATTTATAGTACTATTATGTTTTTTCATATTTTGCATTATTTGGATAACACTTTGAGGATTATTTTATGTATCGTATTTTGGAACATAATATTTAAGAGCATTTATACGTATTTTATGATTACTTCGTATTTAATCAAAATCGTATTTTACTACATATTTATGCACCAAAACCTACATAACAATATGGTCTGAACTGTCTATACAAGAACCAGATATGCATATCCGCTACCAAACAGTAGTTGCATTTCCGGTTTCATACATGATTTTTTTAAAAAAACGTGCGTCTCAGAAATGCACTTTCGGGGGACATTTTTTGTTATTCATAGGGTGTTTTTCCCCTATACAGGGTTCCATAAGAAATTCTCTTCTTTTAAATGCACTAGGATTTTGTACGTAGAGACAATTTAGAAACATTTGGAAGAGTTTATAATAGCTTATGATAAATCTTCAAACTGTTTTCAGCAGTTTTTTTAATAAACTGAAATGATATAAAATCAATTTTTAAAACAAACTCTTACAAAATTGAAGTTTAAACCTCCTTTTGCAAAACAAATAGGTTGCCGTGGAAATTAAAGACTTAAAAGTAAAAAATTTAATGGGTAAGAGAAAAACACTAGAATTATAGAGGCCTGGTCTTAATAATATGACCTCTTTTTTTCTAAGAATTTTTTATTGAGAGTTTTCAATATGTTGAGAGCTATTTAGAGCATATGCCGAGGAATCTCCTTACACAAAGATTGAAGTTTTTCAATTATTAATTTTCCAATCAAGACAGGGTTTTAAGTACAGGGACCTCCATAACCAACTGGGAGTTTTTTAACAAAAGACTAAACCCACGAATCGACTAAAAGCTTTTAACAACTATTTAAGCTCACAAACCGACTGAGAGTTTTTATAACGGAGATCTCCCCAACCAAACAAAGGTTTTTCTTGGTTTAACTCACAACCAAAATAAATTTTCTCCCAATGATAAATTACAATTACGTCCCTTACACTAGACCTGATTATCTCGTAGATATAAATATTTCACTCTCAAAAGTACAAAGGCAAATGTTATAAAAATAGAGAGAGATGAGAATGAGAGAAAGATATCTCAAATACATTTTCTGATGTGTTGGAAATGAGAAAAAACCCTACATTTATAGGAACAAAAGGTGACTAAAATATGAAAATAATCCATTATCTCAAGTGCATAGTCAATTATGGCTCCTCAAAATGGGTGGTTTTGATTTTTAGTTGTTTCCAATCATTAAGAGTCCGCTTCAATCGTGTTGTACCCCAAAATTTGCCCTCTCATATTTTCCAAGATTTTTCTTATATGGGTGGTCACAAGCATTTGATTAAAGGAAAAATAAATTTTTTGAACAAGGAGTCTTCGATTGGCATCTTAGCTAAGTCTTTTGATTTGCATGCTAAAAGGCCTTTCGATTTGGTATTTGGATAGGCTTCGATTAAGCGCCTGACCTTCTCCAAGCTCGCCTCAAATTTCCAAGCTTCGATTGAAGCCTTGGCCTTCTGCTAGTTTGCTGCACACCAGCTTCGACTAGGCATGTTTTCCCTTTAGAACAACCTCCTTCGATCCAAAGGGGAAAGGCTTCTTGTCAGTGCTCCCTCGATTTCACCATTGTCTTTGCATGCTGGCTTGACTCATAAATGCAATGGCTACCTGCATGCAAGCTGGATCCCTGCTTCGATTGGGCATTTGTTTTCCTTGGAGTAAGCTTATTTCCTGCTTCTACTAGGAAAATTATCCCACTGGGCGTGCCTTCAGCACACAAAAGCAAGAACTTCTCCAAATTGGCCTTCGATTCACAAAGCTCCCACTAGGAAAAAGACCCCTCAATGTGTCACCAATGCACGTATCCCTCTTCAGTTTGTCTTCAGCACAAGGCCAAGACTCCTTCAAATTTTCCTTCGACCCACAAGGCACTGGCTGCCTTTGTGCCAGCTTCTCCTAGGCAATGGCCCCAGTTTAAACAATTGTACACACTTCAACACGCGTGATAGCCATTTGAAGGACACACTTTGGTGTCCCATTTGAAGAGGGCACAAAGCGTACATAGAAGGTCCATTCAAAATAGCCATGCGAAGGACACTCTAAAGGCCCATTCGAAAGAAACACCAAAAAGACCATATGAAGACCCATTCGAAGGAAGTAATACTAGAGCTAGTCGAAGGATACGTAAGAGTTACATTTAAAGAAGCATGCAGAGGGCCCAGTCAAAAGCTACACTTGAGGCCCAATCGAAAGCTACACAAGAGGTCCAGACGAAAAGAGGCAACTTGAGGTCCAGGCGAAAAGAGGCAACTTAAAGCCAGTCGAAAAGAGGAAACTTGAGGCCAGTCAAAGAGCAACACTAGAGGGCATTCGAAGGAGCCAAAATGTCCATATATATTCAAATTTCAAAAGAGGACAAGATCCCATGTTTTTAGCCAACGTTACAAAACTTCATTCATGGCCTTGAAAACATTTATTTATGGCATTTTAAACTATTGTCTTCTTGTCCCCTCCCCTCTACTATATATAAGAAGCATGCTTGCAAGCCAAATGGAGGATTACACACACACATTGGAGAAACGCTGCCCCCGTAAACCCACCAAAGTTATCAAAAATATCATAAGTGATCCAAATCAAAGCAACCCTTAAATAAAGGTACCCAGGTCCAGAAGCCAAATCGAAGCAATCCTCAAACAAGGATATCCACACCCATCACCACAAATTTATTCATTAATCATTGGTAAGAATTGGTAAAAAGATCAAACTCTACATTTGTATGACACATATGTAATTTCATTTGATTTGTTATCCAAGACTAAAGACTTGGGTTCGACCCCAGGTCTGCTTTTGTTTTGTTGCTAACATTTGCTGCAGATATAGCCTGAATAGACCCAGCGCACGCAGGATCGAAGGACCTGGGTTTCGATACCCAAGTCCTGCTTCTTTGTTATTGCTAACACACCTTAGCAAATTCAGTGCCCTCACAGTATCTACCCTCTGGATCGAAAGCCATATCATGTCACTGGATCGAAGGATAACACCCTTCACAGAATCAAAAGACAACATCCCCTCTAGATCGAAAAGTACGTTCTCCCTCTGGATCGAAAGATCCATTCTCCCTCTGGGTCGAAAAGTCCATTCTCCATGCAATCGAAGGAATTCCCTTTTTTTGTATTTTATTCTTTGTTTCATTTCTTTATTGACCCTTTTTCTATTTAAATTCACATTGAATCAAAAAATCACAAAGAGATATTAGGCTAGTTATTTTTCTAATTAAATTAATTTTGTAAATAAGTAAATTAATTATTTTAACCTCTTTCTTGAAATTAAAACTAAATAGACTTAGGTTATATTTTCTTTAAATAAAAACAAAACAAAAAGATTTTCATTTCTTAGGATATTTTTAGACAGTATTTTCAATTTCACGCGCGTTTATTTAATTTCGCATTTTTATTATTAATGTGCCTGCTCACTGGATGTAATAGATTAAAACTAGGACATTTACTGCTTTATCCCCCTCATTCTTGTATAATGTAAATACCCTCCCCAAAGCATTATAATAGCATAGATTTAAATTCCTGCACTTTAATATTCTGCAATATATATATATATTAACTGCTAGTAATTAGACGTGTATGATAAGACTAATAATCAAACGTTAGCAAACTTAACAAAAAGACAAAAAAATAGCTGAACATAACACACTTGCACATGTACACCTCTAGGGTACCCCACTTTGGTTGCCTTTAGAAATGAAACAGTCATGAGGCATGAGCGCTTTAGCAAAGACCCGTAAATAAAAAAGATTATAGTCCCTCGATGATCCTACAGTTGCCTTTTCGATAAATGATCTAGTCCCTAAACAAAATTTCTAAAGCGTCTCCATAAGTTGCTTTTGTGACTGTATCGTCCCTTCGATGTCCCTCATACATCCAACGATAGGGCTACCTACTCACTAATAGTAGGATAACACTGTGTAAAGGACAGGAGGAAAAGAACGACCCTTTTCGAGTATAAAAGTAGATAGCTGTTAGAAGTTTGCTCAAAAATATTTTTCACTTACACAAAATACTACTTTTCAAAAGCAATTTTTCAATAAAACATTTGCTTTGTTAACACTCTTGAGGACTGATACAAGAGTTAAACACAAAGAAAATGTTCGCACTAAGGCATCTTCAAAAATTTTCAAATACACAAAAGCACAAAGTACTTTCAAAATGATAAAACCTCTAAGAGCCCGTAGATAACTACAAATAGAAATGGTGCTAACACCTCCCCTTTCCATAATCTTCCCCCTTACTCAGAAAATCTCGAAAAGGTCTTTTTCTGTTCTTTTTCACCCTTTTCTTAATTTGGATAAAAGAAAAGTCGGTGGCGACTCTTGCTTACCGCAACATTTGCAAACACAAAATACAAAACCAATATATAATAGTCGGTTCTGCCACCGTATCACAAATCGATTTTAGGCATTACAAAGTGAAATAATTGACTATCTTTTATGTATAATCGATTATCCTTTTGTAAACCATACTTCTAATAGAACAGAAAGCTCCCTAATCAATTGGCTAGACTTTTAAAACAACTTTAGGTGATTTTCATAAAAGAAGATGGGCTTTTCAAAGGGCTGAAAGTGTGTGTGCCTGTGTATGATTTTCCATAAAAAGTCAAGAGTTAGTATTATAACTTTAGAGACACTGATCACTTGACAAAGACACAACAAACTTTCACGTTTCTTCTCTTTCACAAATCTGAAGCTTATGTCTCTTTGCCAAATTATCTTTGACTTTGGAACTTAACTAAAACCTTGAATCTTCTTCTTATGATACTTGATATAACTCTTCATGATAACCTTCATCATCAGACACATTAGCTTGAACAAAGATGTTTGCTGACTTCATTGAACTATGCTTGACATAGAAGTTGTCTCCCATAGAAAAACAAAAATAAGTTGATCTCTAAGCGTAAAAATCTTGATCACCACAACTTGACCAACACAACTTTGATCAATACAACTTTGATCAACACAACTTGATATTCAAGCACATCAACTTGGTCATCGCATCAGATGATCTTCAAGCTTGATATTGATAAATACATCTTGATCTTAAAACACTATCACTTGGTCAACATGTTAAGCACTATCCCCTACTTCACATATCAAGTGATTAACACATCAAGCACTATCACTTGATCAACATATCTGATGTTATCATCAAAACCAACAAGCCTTAAAAAGTAAGACTAATGAAGACATCTCTTAAGAGTATTATCAATTCAAAATCAAACAGATCATTATAGACCCCATACCTGCAAGCACATAGATCCATATTCACTCTCTTTTTAATGATGACAAAACATCTCTCATAGAGGTAGACAAATAAAGAAACAACAATGATAAGCTTGGAGTGGTTAAACTCCCCTAGAAAAATATAGAGAGTATACCCTACTTTTATTGAGAGTATACTTCTTTCTCTTTGGCACCATCGAAAAGGAAGAAAAAAATGTATAAACAAATATGACAAGAATCAAGCACATAAATTATAAAAAGCATACTTAATTATTGAAGTAACAAAATTCAAGTACATAAGAAAATAATTAGGAATTAAAATACTCTAAAAAGAAAGAAACACATAAGTGAGAAAACTACTCAGTATCCTAATCATCATCGGCGAAAAACATAAGAGGCAAGTAAATTATATCCTAAGTAAAGTGACAAGTAAGGAAGTTGATCTTTTTCTCTATAATCTTCTAGTTTTTGATGAATTATTGGATTAGGGCTTCAATGAATGATTTTAGAGGGATCTCATAGTCAAAATCATCCATATTTTCAAAGGCTTTTTGTAACACCCTAAAACCCCAACACACATTTTTAAAATAAAATCATGCAGTAATAGATAATTTCAAGATTAGAGTGTTACATCTATCTCATAAAACATGTTTCAAAAACAAAACTTTATAACAAAGCAACGAAAATTCAAAATCATGTTATCTCAACTGAAACATTCATACTTCATTAAAACAAATTACTTAATCTCAACATAAGCAAATATGTCAACAATTCTTAGAAAACATAAAATAACCGAAACCTGTCTCGATGTTACACTATCAGAGTGAAGAAAAAACTAATAATAAAACAATAATAAAATGAAGTAGGAATCTAGAAAATCCTTCCACATGACAACAATTACTGCTTCTCAACCTGAGTATGTGTACCACCGGTACAAGAGTCACACAAACAAACAAAAAGGGTGAGAATAACTTTACAAAAGTTATTTGTGTATTAAATAGAAAATATAGTATATATAAATATAACTAAAATTACACACATTAATTCTCATCCATTAATAATTATAATACAAATGCAAGATGCTATGCAATCCTCCTCTAAGATGCATGTGGTACCAAAAGTTTAGATGTCTGAGTAGTGTTACAAAATTATCCATGTCTCTTTTTTTCTTTGAAATCAGGTTCTCTCAGAATAATGAGACCGTTATTGGTTCTCTCTAAACACTGGACCTCACAGGAACGAAGTACCACCCATCTCTGATATACATGAGCGCATAAACATGGAAATAACATTCACACTCAAAAATCAACAACAATTATTATTCAATCTCATAATCAGCAACAACAACACTCGTATCTAGTACTCAAAAAAATATTCTCTCTAAACCAAATTATTGTACCCCAAAATTTTCCTCTCACTTATCAAATATTTTCTCACAAAGGTCTCTCTTGGTTCAAGACTGCACTAGGGTTGATCAACTCAAGACACCTCCTTAAGCACTAATGACTGAAATTAGGGTTTGAGATTGCACAAGGATAATTGAACTTTCAATGCCTCATATGACTTTCATGGATCATTGTGGACCCCCAAGATTACTCATGTCAAGTTTCAAGCCTTGAACCACATTTTTGCTTAGTCAATTGAGCAGTTGACCTAAAAATCAGTTGTATTGGGGAAAAAGTCAACTATGGCCAATTTACAGTAAAAATTCATAATTGTTTATCCATATCAACATTATAAACTCATATGAATCATTTTATCAAGTTTGGACCATAATTCTTCAAGAAATTTGATCAAATCATCAAAAGGGCAAAATGGTTAAAATTAGGGTTTTGACTGAGAAAGGGCAATTTCTGATTTTTGACCTAGAAAATGGTTAAGTGGTTTGAGGCATGATCTCAAGTGTTCAACTGCATAATTTTGACCTAATGGCATGACCCAAAATATTGCTCAAGATCAATTGGATTGATAGTGAATTTTCAGTCAACTGATCAAAAGTCAACAGTACACTGAAAGTCAAACTTTGACTTTTTGGTCAAAATCAAATGTCAAAGATCACAATTCATCAAAACATGTCAAAATATGAAACTTATTCATCAAGAAATCAAAAAGTCAAGATTTCATTTTTAAAAGTCAAAGTTTTCTAACTTAGAAAATTTTCTAAGTGTTTAAAACTTCATGTTTTTTCACAACTTTGAGCCAATTTTTCACCATGATGCAAGATGATTCAGAAGAAACTTTCAACATGAAAGTTGTAGATCTCCATGATTTCTACAACATTGATTTATAAAACTTCTTCTAAAAGTGCTTAAATCTCAAGTTATTAATTCATAAAGTCATGGTTTTAAATTAAACACTTAGTGAAATTTTGCCCTAGTTTTGGTCAGGATTTTGACCTAACTTCTGACCCAAATTTCACCTAGTTCCAAGTGGAAATTCCAAAAGTGATTAAAAGAGGGGTTGTAGATAACATTACAAGCTTTCCAAAATGTCCAAGAACTCCTTGATATCATTTGTGAGCAAGGAGAATCAAAGGTCAGAAGTCGGGGTTTCAAGATTCTTTTGTGTGATACGGTGGGAGAACTGACTTGAAGGTTTAGCGTTTTATTGAAAAATGTCCCGGTTATCAAGATTCGCCACCGACTTTTCATTAATCCAAAAGGAAAGGTGAAAAAGCACCAGAAAGACCTTTGAGATTATTTCTTGAGTTTCGGGGGGTAGATTATGAAAAGGGAAGGTATTAACACCCTTTTCATCCATGGTTATCCATGGGCTCTTAGTTACTTGCTAGATCACTTGCTTTTTGTTTGAAATTATGCTTTGTGTGGTTTTAAAAAGTATTTTGTAAAAAGACCATTTTTTAGGCAATCTTTGTAATGATTTTCGTTCGTAATAATGTATACAAAGATGTTGATCTTTTGAAAATGTTTTCAAGTTTGTAAGATGTTTTGAAAGTGTAGGTGTGTTTTTAAAATAGAAAGGATGTTTTGTTTGAAATTGAGCAAGTAATTAGGAGCATTCTACCTACTCAAAATTCTTTCTTGTTTATTTTCTTTTCCTTTGACATTGTTATCTTACCATTGATTTGGTAAGTAACCCTATCTTTGGATGCAAACAGGACGGGCGTGGGTCATCGTATAACCGTGATTAGAAATGTTGTAAGGTATCTTAGCATTCTCTTTTAGGGACTAAGATCATTTGAAAGGAAACTTAGATAGCGTCATCGAGGGACTATGATCTTGTATTCACTTGTTTTTTCTAAGATACCTCGCATGCGTAATATGGCCATTTTGTAAAGGAAACCAAGTGGATTTAACCTAGGGGTGCTTATGTGCAAATGTATTATTTTCATGCTTGATTTTGTCTTGAATTAGGGTTTTCTAAGTATTGGTTTTAGTCTTTCCATACAAACCCTAATTACTAGCATGTTATATAAAAGCGATAAATTGCGGAATTTAAAGTTCCTACGCTATTACAATACTTGTGGGAGGGGGGAATACAAAGTATAAATGGGGATTGCAAGAATATAAACCTAATTAATCTATTACAACCATATTGAATTAGAACGAGAATTGAATAAATAAATGTACAAAGAAATTAAATGTGCAAGAATGCAAATATAAACAAAATGGACATTTGTTTGATTTTTTAGGAAAAGGGAATTTGTTTTAACCTAATTAATTAAAATAAAAATAGTTAATTAAAGTGCTAAAACGTAAAACCTAAAATTACTAAGAAATGATTTTAAATAAAAACACTAAATCTATTAATTGATTAAAAGGAAATTAAGTTTAAGAAAAGTATTTTTGTATTTTTGTCTTGAAAATAATTTATAGTATTATAAAATATTTTTGGCATTTTTTATATTAAAATAATATATTTTAATTGGTGTAAAAGAAAATAAATAATAACCTAGTTTTAATTAAATTTACAAGGATAATTAGTAAAAATAAATAAAGTGTGGTTAAATAAAAATATTTTTTGTGAGAAAAAAATAAATAAACTAAGTTAAAATATAAATCTACTATTTTTGTATTTTTTTGTGATTTTTTAGTATTAGGAAAATATTTAAGAAAACAAATAAGTATAAATATATAAAAAAAGAAAAAGAAAATAAATTATGGGCCAGGGGTGTTGATAGCCTGCAAGGGGTGAGAAGTAACAAAAAAACATAGGCCCAAAGATTGGAGCCCAGCGCTTGCAAAAAAGGTCAGAAAATGCAAAAAAAATGTGAAAAAACAAAAGGGTAGCACTGGGGCTCGAACCCAGGTCCCAAAGGTTACAGGTGCGTGCTTCTACAACTGAGGTGGTTATACATCCGTTAACATATGCAGAAAATGAATATATGATACAAAACGCGCCCTGAGTTACACTTCATCTTCAACCTCCAGCCAGACCAACTGTAACTTGTTCATTTCTCAACAAAAATGAAAATTGTAAATATGAAACTTGTAGCAAATTTCCTCACAGTTTCAGAAATGTAAAGCATTAAAACTATAGATCAAAGATAAACATGAATTTTAATGGCCCTATTTTGAACCCTAAAAATCTCAGAAAATTCAATCTTAAAATTCTCTAAGCTCGGGCAAAATTAATGGGAACTATGGACATGGTTAGCTTTAGGGCAATGATATCTACATGTCTCATTCAGAAATAAATCATTGATGATTCCTGTATGAGAAGTTCCAAAGTTAGAAAACTTACGTTGCAAGAGGGTATTAGGTTTGAAGTTTGAGCAGCTTTTAGGGAGTTCCAATGGTTGGGTTAGCTTCCTCAAGTTCCCAGGAAGCTAATGGGATGCTTAGCTTGAGCTGAAAGTACCTGAGGAGTTCTGGAGAAGTCCAAGTGCAAAGCTCTATTTTTGAAAATGGAAGATGGTGTTAATGGTGTTACTGTTCTATAACAGGGTGTGGGATCAGTTCTAAATGAGGTTTAGAAGCTTTAGGAACCAAAAGGCTTGAAAACACACGAGGGAGTTATGAGTTTTAAGTTTTTGGTCAGTTTATGTGAAAATGGAGATATGAGATATGATTCCGAGTTCTATCTGTTTTCAGGGCTTACGCATTCGTGTCTTTGTGGCCAATGGTTTGTGTATGTATAAATAAAAGAGTTTGAGAGCTTCGGACAATCAGAAGTACAAGTTTTTAGCTTTTGGCTAGGTTACTTGATTTTGAAGAAAAGTGGGAAACAAGTTTCAAGAGGAGGTACAAGCATGGGCTGGGTGATTGTAAGTGTCTAAACCATTTCTTATGAGTTATGGGACTTGAATGATCAGAATAGAACAAGTGCAAGGCTCAAGAACAAGTTTTGTGTAAAAAAGCACTTTACCAAAATGGCAATGTACACTTTCTTCCAAAAATGGATATAAAGCATGTCCATGCATTGAATGCTTGAAATGAAACCTCTAATAGCTGCGCAAGCCATTAATTATGGAGTGCCTAACAAGTTTGAGGCCTGCAAATTAGAGTTTATGCAACATAGTTTGAATTTTGAATTTGGTTCATCACAAAATGACTTGTAATTTAAGTAATAAAATCCTAACTTCATCTCTTCGATTCTCCCTACTCAAGAATGATTTAAAGGAGTTCTTGGACATTTTGGAAATATTGTAATGTGCTATACAACTCATATTTGAATTTATTTTAAAGATTACCCTTGTAACTATATGAAAAAGTGCCATGAAGTTGGGTCAAAATCCTGACCAAATTAGGGCAAAAATTTCACTAAGTGTTTTGTTTCATGACCACATGTTCTTAAAATTTTAACTTGAGATTCAAGCACTTTTGGAAGAAGTTATGTGAGGAAAAGTTATAGATTTCATGGATATATACAACTTTCATGTTGGAAGTTTCTTTTGAATCAGCTTGCATCATGGTGAAAATTATGCTTTAAGTTATGAAAAAATAAGAAATTTCCAACACTTAGAAAAATTTCTAAGTTTGGAAATTTTGACTTTTCAAAATGAAATCTTGAATTTTTGATTTCTTGATGAACAAGTTTCATATTTTGACATGTTTTGATGAATTGTGATCTTTGGCATTTGAATTTGACCAAAAAGTCAAAGTTGGACTTTTCAATATACAATTGACTGAAAAATTCATCTGTCAATCCATTGGACTTGAGCAATGTTTTGAGCCATGTCATTAGGTAAAAATGATGCAATTGGATTCTTGAGATCATGCCTTAAACCAATTTATCATTTTCTAGGTCAAAAATCAGAAATTGCCCTTTCCCAGTCAAAACCCTAATTTTGACCATTTTGCCCTTTTGAACATTTGATCAAATTTCTTGAGGAATTATGGTCCAAACTTGATCAAATGATACATATGAGTTTAAAATGTTGATGTGGATAAAAAATTATGAGGTTTGACTGTAAATTGGCCATGACTGACTTTTCCTCAATACAACTGATTTTTAGGTCAACTGCTCAATTGACTGAGCAAAAGTGTGATCCAAAGCTTGAAACTTGACATGAGTAATATTGAGGGTCCATAATGATCTATGAAAGTCATATGGGGAATTGGAAGTCCAAAAATCCTTGTGCAAACTCAAACCCTAATTTTGGTCATCAGTGCTTAGGGAGGTGTCTTAAGCTGATCAAACCCTACTGCAATCTTGAGCCCCAAAGGAGATCTTGTGAGAAAATTATTGATAAGTGAGATGGAAAATTTTGGGGTACAACAGCTTCCCCTGTTCAATCTTCTTAAGCCTGAAGAGTTATATTGGCGAGTTTTGCCATTCGTGACTCGAAGGTGGAAGATGATTGGACACTAGAGTTCCCAGAAATTTGCACTTGGTGATGTGATGGTTAAGGGAATGGGCTTAAAGATAATATTTAGAGAGATTATGGAGAGTTGTTTGAGATGGGCTTGTAGATTCCATCCAGAAATGATTGTTGAACCGTATGTGTAAGCTGAAACTGAATGAGTATCAAAATGGCGCCTGTCTCTGGAGCGTATCTGAACTGTATTTGGAAGTTGACTCTGAATGAGTATCAGGATGGCATCCGCGTCTGGAGCGTATCTGAACTGTATACGAGAGTTGAATGAGTGTCAGAATGGCGTCCGTGTCTGGAGCGTATCTAAACTGTATTTGAGAGTTGAATGAGTTTCAGGATGGCATCCGTGTCTGGAGCGTATCTGAACTGTATCTGAAAGCTGAATCTAAATGAGTATCAGGATGGCATCCATGTCTGGAGCGTATCTGAACTGTATCTGAAAGCTGAATGTGAATGAGTATCAGGATGGCATCCGTGTCTGGAGCGTATCTGAACTGTATCTGAGAGTTGAATCTGAATGAGTATCAAAATGGCATCCGTATCTGGAGCGTATCTGAACTGTATCTAAAAACTTTGAACATTGTTAATGATAATTGTTGATTAATCTTATCCTGAAAAGGGTAAAATGTTAGCTAATATGCAATGTCATGTTGTATGAAATGCATGGTATAATGCATTCGTGTTATCAATGTTTATGATATATGGATGCGATGTATGCGTATGTGAGCTAGTCTGCTGCGCTGTTGTTGGATTGGGGAAAATAAATTCCTAACTACTGCTGAGGATATGGAATGTAAGTCTTTATGTTGTAAAGTTGATTAATTTCCACTTAGAGAAATAAACTCTGTTGTAAGGGAAATGTCGTGTACTGCTTATAAAATTCTGTTGGGGAATCCTGAGAAATTGGATGACTTCCACTGGGGATTGATAATTGGAAGTTTTGTTCTGCTGGAGATTAAACTGCACACTGCGGGGGATTTATGGAAGTAGCTTAGAGAGATTTCCCTACCTTAAAGCCATCAGTGATTGTCTTTTTATTTTCTTCATTTGTAAATAGTAATTATGTTCAAATGCATATGTTCAAAAATAAATCATTGGATGTTTTTGTAAACAAAACACAAGAGTAAAGAAAAACAGGTAGTTTTGCACTTTCAAAGGGATATCTTTGTATTGACTTTGAGTAAGTATTTTTGTACAATGAGACAAACATTCTAGTAAGAGAATGCGGTCGTAAAAAATGAAAATTTGATACAAAGAAAAGATAGCTATGTGCAATAATCCCATGGGGTTCCCATTCTGCTATAGTCTTCGTGTCTCCGAGCGTCTTGTCTATTTGTTGCCTTGTCCGAAGCTGATTGAATTGATCAGAACCGTCAAATTTGTAGATTGTCCGTATGGTGATCCAATAGGACATAGTCATACGCTTTAATTCCCTAACTTTTACCTAGACCTCCCTTTCGGGTTTTCAGTCCACCAGGAAACCCTTTTTTTCCCAAGCCGCCCTTTCGGGTTTTCAGCTTGCCGGGTGTATAGATTTTTTGTTTTATACCTCATTTTTGCCCGAACCTTTTTGGTTCGCCTGAATGCCCTTGTTTTGCCTAGGTGTGTCAACCTAGCGGGTCTCTTATGCATATTATCTTTTGACTATGTCTGCATTCACAGGGTGCGGAAGATCGTCGCCATCCATGGTGGTCAAGATCATTTCTCCACCAGAGAAAATGCTTTTGATTACAAATGGTCCTTCATATGTAGAAGTCCATTTGCCCTTGGGATCACCTTGCGGAAATATGATACGCTTGATCACCAGATCCATGACTTGATACACTTGGCATTTGACCTTTTTATTGGAAGCCTTGATCATCCATTTTTGATACATTTGTCCATGACAGACAGCAGTAAGCCTTTTCTCATCAATTAATTTCAGTTGATCAAGTCGAGTCTGGATCCAATCTTCTTCATTCAGCCCTGCATCCTTCATAATTCTTAGAGAGGGGATCTGGACATCAATAGGAAAGACAACCTCCATGCCATATACCAGAGAGTAGGGTATTGCCCCGGTTGATGTGCGTGTTGTGGTACGATATCTGTGGAGAGAGAATGATAGCATCTCATGCCAGTCATTGTATGTGACTGTCATTTTGTGTATGAGCTTTTTGAAGTTCTCATTTGCAGCTTCGACAACACCATTCATATTTGGCCGGTAAGAGGAAGAATTGTGATGCTAGATCTTGAACTGCTCGCACAGGGCAGTGATCATAGTATTATTTAGGTTTGTACAATTGTCTGTGATGATTCTCTCTGGGATACCGTACCGACAGATAAGATTCTTTTTAATGAACCAGGCTACAACATTCTTGGTAACGGAAGCGAAAGAAGCCGCCTGAACCCACTTTGTAAAATAGTCAATGGCCACCAAGATAAAGCGGTGTCCATTAGAGGCTGTTGGCTTGATTTCCCTAATCATATCAGTACCCCACATAGCAAAGGGCCAAGGAGCCGTCAAGACATTCAGAGGAACTAGAGGTACGTGCACCTTATCAGCATAATTCTGACACTTGTGGAAGGTTCAAGAGTGTTGATAGCAATCTGCTTCCATGGTAGACCAGTAATAGCCTGCCCGTAGGATTTTCTTTGCCATCGTATGCCCACTGGAATGAGTGCCAAAAGCGCCTTCATGTAATTCAGCCATGATCCTTTCTGCCTCAACCTTGTCTACACACTGAAGTAACATAGAGTCATGGTTGCGTTTGTAGAGAATGCCATTACTAAGGAAGAACTTAGCAGAGAATCTCTTTAAGAACTTCTTATCATTGACTGAAGCTCCTTTTGGGTATTCTTAAGCCTCGAGATACCTCTTGACTTCGTGAAACCAAGGCTGGTCTAATACTTCTTCAGTATTAATCTCGTGACAGTGAGCCGATTCGTCCATTCGTTTAATGGTGATCTGGGGAGCCTCGTTATCCCATTTAAGTTTAAACATGGATGACATTGTGGCTAGTGCGCCTGCTAGCTGATTTTCTTCTCGCGGGAAATGCTCAAAGGTAATCTTCTCAAAATGTGGGAGAAACTTCAACACATGTTCTTTGTAGGGGATAAGGTTAGGGTGTTTGGTGTCCTATTCCCCTTTGATCTGGCTGATGACCAAAGTTGAATCTCCGAATACATTTAAGGATTTGATCCCCAAATCTATGGCAGCTTTGAGACCAAAAATGCACGCTTCGTATTCCGCCATGTTATTTGTACAATTAAAGCAGAGTCTTGTCGTAAAAGGAGTATGACATCCTTAAAGAGATATGATTACAACACCAATACCATTGCCTAGTGCGTTGGAAGCCCCATCAAAAACCAGGGACCATCGGGATCCTTGTTCAGGTCCGTCATATAGTCTGAATTCTTCACAGTTGTTTACCATCATGATGTCCTCATCTGGGAATTCGAACTTCATGGACTGGTAGTCTTCCACAGCTTGGTGAGCAAGGTGATCAGCTAGTACACTCCCCTTTATTTCTTTTTGGGTAGTATAATGTATGTCATATTCTGTCAGGATCATCTGCCATCTCGCTATTCTCCCAGAGAGAGAAGGTTTCTCGAAGATGTATTTTGTCGGATCCATTTTAGATATCAACAAGGTAGTATGGGTCAGCATATACTGTCTTGGTCGGCGAGCAGCCCATTCCAGAGCGCAACAAGTTTTCTCGAGCAGTGAATATCTTGTTTCACAGTCGGTAAACTTTTTGCTCAGGTAATAAATAACATGCTCTTTTCGGCCAGACTCGTCACGCTACCACAACACACACCCCATCGAATTTTCCAAAATAGTCATATACATGATCAATGGTCTTCCTTCGACTGGTGGCATCAACACTGGAGGCTCTTGCAGGTACTCTTTGATCTTGTCGAAGGCAGTTTGGCACTCATCATTCCATTTGACTACTTGATCTTTCTTCAGTAATTTGAAGATTAGTTCACAAGTAGCTGTCAGGTGAGCAATGAATCTGGCAATGTAGTTCAAACGTCCCAAGAATCCTCTGACTTCCTTCTCAGTACGAGGAGCATGCATCTCTTATATCACTTTCACCTTGGCGGGATCAACTTCAATACCTTTATTGCTGACAACAAATCCTAGGAGTTTACCAGATCTCACCCCGAACGTGCATTTATTTGGGTTCAACCTCAGCTTGTATTTCTTTAGCCTCTCACACAGTTTCTGTAAATGATCAAGATGCTCTTCTTCTGTTTGAGATCTAGCTATCATGTCGTCCACATAGACCTCTATTTCGTGATGTATCATGTCGTGAAATAGAGCTACCATGGTACACTGATAGGTTTCCCTAGCATTCTTCAGTCCGAATGGCATAACCTTGTAGCAGAACGTGCCCCACTGTGTGATAAAGGTTGTTTTCTCCATGTTCTCAGGCGTCATTTTGATTTGGTTGTATCCTGAGAAACCGTCCATGAAGGAAAACACTTTGTGCTGTGCCGTATTGTCAACTAGAATATCAATATGGGGAAGTGGGAAATCATCCTTAGGGCTTGCCCTATTCAAATCTCTATAGTCCATGCACATTCGTACCTTTCCATCCTTTTTGGGCACGGGAACAACATTGGCAACCCATTATGGGTAAGAGGTGACGGCCAAGAATCCGGCGTTGAATTGTTTCATGACTTCTGCTTTAATCTTCTTTTACATGTCTAGTCACATTCGACGGACCTTTTGTTTTACCGGAGGACAATCCTCTTTTGTAGGTAGGCGATGTACTACAATATCTGTATCAAGTCCTGGCATGTCTTCATACGACCAGGAAAGGACCTCAACATAATCGTGAAACAACTGAATCAGACGCTCTTTGACACTGGGTTCCAGATTAGCACCCACCTTGACTTCTCTTTTGTCTTCTTCGGTACCTAGGTTGATAGTATCCACTGGCTCTTCGTGGGGCTGAATGGTCCTCTCTTCTTGTTGTAGTAACCTGGCGAGTTCCCCTGGTACTTTACAATCTTCCTCACCTTCGTCTCCGGCTTGGTAGATTAGATATTCAGAGTCACAAAAGGCCATAGCAGAACCGTTACCCATGGGATCCCGAATGGATGTAGACTTGTATTGTGAGTGTGAGTGTGTGTAAGAGTATAGCTATCTTTGAAAGAAATGAAAATGTAAAAAGAAAAACAATGATCAGAAAGTTTGTATGCAAAAACGTCCATGATTCATTGATGTCATATGGAAATGAGATAATAACCCTTACAAATGGACCATTATGCCTTAGATAAGACACAAGGTTTTAAGAGTCTGAATTGTTTTAATATTACATATCCGAAAAAATGTAAAGACAAATTACTGTGGGATAAATGTGATCGGGACAAAATCTCTAGCCTCCCAGTTGCTGAGCCCTCCACTGACAGTTGGGAAGATCCAATCCTCTAGGTTATATCCATCTTTATCGTCCTCTACCGCGTTGACTTCGCGATTGCTGATCTTCAAGGGTGGTTCTCCAGCACGAGCGCGGCGTATAGCGTCCTGGGCACCTGAAGTGAAACCCAGACCAAATTCGTCAGATTTGTATGGGATATCTAGAAGTTGACCCCAAATAGTGCACCCACCTTCTTCTATCACTGCCTTGGCATCCTTCAAAGATGACATCTTGAGTGGAGGCCTTGTGATGTTGGGAACTTGAGACACAACCTTGGTCACTGCCACATCTTGCAGGACTTCTTCAAAGTGCTGGAATGGAGTTTCAATAAATTCACCATCTAGTTCCACATATCTGAAGGAATTTAGATGGTCGACCATATACTCTTCTTCTCCATGAACAGTGATGATCTTCCCTTGAATTGGATATTTCAGAATTCGGTGCAACGTAGAGGTAACGACGCCAGCATTGTGAATCCATGAACGACCTAATAAGCAGGAATATGAAGGGAGAATATCCATTACATAAAAAGTTGAATCAAATGTTTGGGTTCCAACTTTTTTAGGGATGTCCACTTCCCCATGCACCATCCTTTTTGAGCCGTCAAAGGCTCTCACTACTATGTTTCTCGGTTTCAGTGTCAATCCCTTACAATCAAGCCTATCAAGAGCCTTTTTAGGAAACACCTTCAGAGACGAGACAATGTCCACCAAAACATGAGCCAGAGTTTTCCCCTGCATTCAACTGAGACGTGCAATGCCTCATTATGCTTCCTCCCTCTTGGCGTTAAATCAACATTTAAAAACTTAAGCCATTATCTACAGTCAAGCTGGCTACGCAGTCTAGGAACTGATCTGCAGATGTTTCTTGGGGTACATGAGCAGTTTTAAGGAACTTTACCAAGGCCTTTGCATGTGCCTCGGAACATAGTAATAAAGCCAGCATGGAAATTTTTGATGGAGTTTTCCCCAGTTGCTCAACTACATTGTATTCGCTTCTTTTTATGATCTTTAAAATTTCCTCCATCTCTTTCCGGGATGTCTCAGGGATAACTACTGATTGTGCCTTCGTCTGGACAGGCTCAATCAGAATACCTTTACCTCGAGTCTCGGTTGACTCGGCAACATGAATGTTAGTAGGCGTGATAACAGGGATTATAACAGCTTTGTCAGTAGGAGTATTAGCGGAGATAATTGCAGGACTGGAAATAGCCTTTGGAGGAGCAACAACAACATGAATGATTACGGGTCCAGAAATAGCTTTTGTGGGAGCAATTTCTGGATAGAAAACCCTTCCGCTCCGGGTTATCCTACTGTTCCCTACGATGTTACTGATATCGGAGTCAACTTTCTCAGAACTTGAACTTTCAGCAGCTGGCCAATCTTGCTTGATACTGTGGTAGTAGACACCCCCTCCATAATTCCAAGGGACGGTTTTGTGTGACGAATACGGAATTGGTCCAGGAATTATAATTATCAAAGGAGCTACTTTTGGAACTGATGTAATTCTAACGGGTCTTTTGGTGGAGACCCTGGAAGAATTGTCGGAAATGGTCACAATGGCAACATCATTATAAGAAACAGTTGGAATAGAAGTCTTTTCGAACAAAAATTCTTTGTTATCTATTAGGCACTGAACGCCTGCTTTTAACAAAGGACAACTGGTTGGTGAGGACAAACATAAATGATAGCTTTCATTACAGCCTAGGAATATACCGACACTTAACAAATTCTTTTCGATAGTCAGGAGTGGGGTCACAAGTTCATCAACGGAAGTAACAAACATATCTTCCTCAATGGCATTGGTATTATGGCCGTGTTTGGGCATAGGGGCAGAAATGACATTGGGATTTTCTGGCGCATGAATTCAATCTCTTTGGCTTCAAGAAGATCTTGTACTTTGTTCTTTAGAGCCTAACAATTGTTAGTGTCATGGCTGGGACTCTCAGAGTGGTATGCACAACGGGCATTAGGATGATAGTGAGGAGAGGTTGTGTTAGGATTCTTTGGAGCTTCTTTCAAATTCATTATATTTGATCTTAATAAATGCGGCAATACTTGGGATAGTGTCATATTAATTTGGGTGAATTGTCTAACTGGTCTTTCCATTCTTGGATGGTTGCTTCTTTGCTGAGCAGACACGTGTTTAGGAATCAAGACAGCCCCCACCATTGGACGATGTTCAGCCCTATCTTGATTTCTCTGAGGATATACAACAACCACCTATTTCTTTCCGATGAAAGGTTTCCTTACAGCAGCAGAGGATGCATCTTTCTGAATCTTCCCATTCTTTATCCGGACTTCTACCCTTTCTCCGGTCAATATCAATTCAGTAAAACCTGCAGATGAACTCCCAATCAAGTGATTGAAGAAGGGACCAAACAAGGTGCCCAAGAACATGTCTACTAATTCTCTTTCAGATGGAGGAGGTCGGAATCTCCCTGCTAAGTCTCTTCATTTTTGCGCATAGTCCTTGAAGCCTTCACTTGAAACCATGGCCATACTCTGGAGTTGAGTACAGGTGGGTGCAAGATCAGCGTTGTATTGGTATTGTGATACGGTGGGAAGAGAACTGACTGTTTTTTGGAATGCTGGTTTGTGTTTTGCGTTTGTTTTTGCAAAATGTCGCGATAAGCAAGAGTCGCCACCGTCTTTTATTTTATCCAACAAGGAAAGGAAAAAAAGCACAAAAAAATTCCTTTTTTGAGATGTTTCTCGGGTTCGGGAGGTAGATTATAGAAAGGGAAGGTATTAGAACCCTTTCTATCCGTGGTTATCCACGGGCTCTTAGGTACTTGCTCAAAGTGTTTTCAAAATTTGCTTTTCTTTGTGTTTGTGGGTTTGAAAGAATTTTTGTTTGAAAGGAGTGTAAGTGCGAAAATTTTTGTTTTGTTTTAAAAGGAGCAAGTACTTAAGAATCATCTACCCACTCGAAAAGGGAATTAAACTGTGCTAATATGCTTTAGACAATGCTAGCCCACTATTGATGAGTAGGTAGCATCGTCGTCGGAGTTTTCGGGTCAATTCGATTAAGGGACGTGTGGTCACTAAAGCAATGTTAGGATACCTTAACGGTAACCCTAATGTCTTAGATCATTTTATCCGAGGCAACCGTTTCGAGGCAACTATGATCTTTAGACAAGAGGGCGACCTCTAAAATTTCCTATACTCAATGACCACGTTCGAAGGCAACCAAGTGAGGTGTACCCTAAGAGTGCGCATGTGCGAGTGTATTGTTTTTCAGTTATTTATCTTTGTACATGTCATGGGTGATCTATGTTGATTTTAAGTTCGTACATTGGATCTTGTCATGCATTCCCTATTATCAAACATCTAATAGTGTATAGTTGTGGAAATAAAATTGCGGAAATTAAATCTAAACTATTACAAGGCGTCGGGTATTTACATCACCAAAAAACAAACCCTTTAATTTAAATTGTGGAAAGTAAAATAAAGCGACAAATAATTAAAGTCCTAATTAAAAGCTATTACATACCGGAAGCAATTACAATATTGGATAAAACGATACGCGTGCGAGAAATTAAATCGGGCGAGTTTTTAGGGTTTTGACCCTTTTTGAAAGGAAGCATGTTTTTTTTGTTATTTTTGAATTTAGAATGAAATTAAAGTAGGTCAAAATTAATTAATTAATTAATAAAATATTTTTTTGATTTTTTTTTATGTTTAAGGAAATAAAATAAAATGGTTAAAAGTTAGTAAAACCTAATATTCTACATTGATTTTAATTTATTGCAAAAAATATTAAAATTGTACCTAATTAAAAACTAAATTAATTGATTAATATTTATTTACAAAAATAAAGTGATGCATTTAATTTTAACAAATAATAAAAAAAAATATTTTTTATGTTTTCTGATTTTTATGAGGAAAATAAGTTAATTGGTTAGTGATTAATAATTATTAGTTAAAACAATAAAACAAATAAATAAATATAATAAGTAAAAGAAAATAAACCAAAGGGGGGTGTTGGGCCCAGAAAGGGGTGAAATCTACAATTCTGAGGCCCAATTCAAGCCAGCCTGTTTTGACTTTCTCCATTCCACGCATATGCATTGACTGGAGACCATGGTGGATATTCAATTTTGGCCATTGGATTTGATCTGAAGCCATTTGGAAACCATCTGGATGGAGACATATGGTAGGTCACGCTCTTGATGCTGCATGGAATCACCTGTAAATAAAATGCAACAAAGTTTTTGGGGGACCTGGGATTCGAACCCAGGTCCCAATGGGCTTTCCACTAGTGCGCTTACTAACTCAACCATCATGCTTATTTGTTATTATAATGGATAAAAGATATTATAAGAGAAAAGCAAGCAATATATTGGAAATTAAAAAACGCGCGGAATTCATTTGAACGGGCCAATGAAGACGACCCACGTCTTCGTCTTCTTCAACAAGACCTGGTCTTTTTCCTGCGGATTTGGATTCGCAACAAAATCCATGGCTCGATCCCAAAATCGTCCCTAGGCCATGGAAACGAATTTTGAGACCATCACCTTACTCGTCTCCTTCCACTGATTCCATTTATGTCCATGGGTTGTTCTATTTTTTCCTGAAATTAAAACGCCTAAAAAACAAGAACAAAAACCCTAGCTTCGGGTACAGGGTTACATGCTACAAAAATGAAATCAAATATTGCAGAAACGTTCTAAATAGGCCGATTAACATGATTATGCAAAGATTTTGGCAAAAGGATGCAAGAACAAGAGGTTATGTTTTCGTGTACAAAGGCATGTTCATGAGTACTTACAGTGAGTTTTAGGCAAAGAGAGGGCTTGGTTATGATTGCTATAGCTTCAGTGGACTCCTGGCAATTGAACCACGTTGAGATTTTAGATTGAATTGGCCTCCAACCAAGATTTTGATCCCACACTTTTTAAGCTTTTTTCAAGTTTTGTATTCTGAGATTTGGCAGCCTCCTGGTCGTGTATTGTGTGTGTCTAGCTTGTACAAGTCTCCAGCAATGTATTAGGTTAAGAATTGGGCTTTGAATCCATGAGCATTGATGATTTGAAGATTTGATATGAATCACCATTAAAGGCTTTCAATTTCTTTCCAAATATAATATTTTGTGCATGATATGGCTTGGCACGAATTTGATTGTGTCCATCATGATAATTGAAAGCTGTATCAATAAAAAAGATCTTATTCCATCAATTTTTGGATTTTATTTGGATTAATATTGATTTAAAATGAATTAATTCAATAAAATCAAAATAAAATGGAAAAATTAATGAATGGACATAAAACTGAAGATAGGACACGTTTGTGGTGTGACAAGATCAAATCAATTGGAAAAAAGTGGGCCCTGTTGGCAAAATTTGAAGTTTTGGGGATAGTTGACTTTTGGCAATTTTGAAAAAATGTCCAACTTCAACAATGCATATCTTCTTCAATTTTGAACTTTTGGAAGTGTTCTTGGACTTTTTAGAAACCTTGAGATGTCCTCTAACCAACCCTTTTAGTCTCATATCATTTTTATATTCCATGCTCAAGTTATAAGCTTTGGCAAAAAAGGGGTTTTTGTTGACTTTCAAAAATGACCTATAATGTCCCAATTTGTAACTTTTTGTGAGTGCACTTCTTGATCTTAGGGTGTGAAGATGGATTGTAGGAAATTTCATCCTCTTCAAAATGAGCTTTGGATGGGTCATTTTGCATAACGTATGAGAAAGTTATGCTTGGTCAAAGTTGAGTTGACTTTTCCTACAAAACCCTAATTTAGCAACTTTTGAATCTTGATGAATCTTGAGCAATCCTTGATGAATCATGATCAAACCTTGATAAAATGATGAATTATCCTTCAAAATGATAATGTTGACAAAACATTTTGAGGTTTGACTGTTTGTAGGTCACAATTGACTTTTGCCCTAGCATAGTCGATTTTTGGGCCTCTTGAGCAATTGACTGACCAAACTTCCTCTGCAAGGCTTGAAATTTGACATGGATGATCTTAAGGACATATTAGGACATTGGGGAGAACTTGAGGTCATTTGGATGTAAGGACCTTGATGCAACACAAAACCCTAATTTGAGATTGACTGCCTTAGGAGATGATTTGACTGTCCAACTCTTGAGCAATCTTGAACCATTTGGAGATTATTCTTGAAATGTCTTGAGAAATATGGGAGGGAAAATTTTGGGGTACAACATATATTGTTTGTAAAAGGCAATGGTAATATATTCCTAGTTATGAACATTGACTCTTTCTAACTGATAAAACCAATCAAGTTGAGTTCTAGACAGACTGTCTTGGAAGAAGTGTACCCATAAATCCTTGTCAGCGGTATGAGGCTGTATTTTCCTCATGTAGGACCGAAGATGAATTTTGAGACATGAAACTCCGTCATATTTGACGAACACCGGTGCTTTGAATTTTGGAGGAATGACAATACCAGATACTAATCCCAACTCCTCAAAGTCCAATCCAGACACTTTTTGGATTTCCATTGCACTTAACCGTTCTTCCAAATACTTATACTTGTCGTTGGCTGGAGGATATTGTTCTTCTGAATAATCTTCTTCTTCCTCTTCCTCTTCTGAATCTAACTGGATAACTGTTTCTTTGCCCTTCCCATCTTGATTGTCTTTCTCACTGGATGTTGTCACAAAGTCTAAGGCCCTTCTTGTATTCCCTTGGAATCTTCTTCCCATGTTTAGAACTCCGGTTATTTTCTTTGTCTTCTTTTTCTTCTCCTCAACCAGCAAGGTCTTTAACTCTTCTTGTCCTTTTGCTAGAGTTAATAACATCTGTTGAAACTGAGCATTCTGAGCTTGGAGGTCCTTCACTGTTTGCTCGAGATCCATCTTACTGAAATAAACAGTAGAAAGATGAGGAGACTTGTTGCAAGAAACCTGCTTATGTTATGATGAATGGTAAATGCATATGCAATGATTTCAAGGATTTTAAAGATTCAAATTTGTTTCAGACAAAAAGGAAACACACGTTATATTAATGAAGTAAAGCTTGAGTACATCAATGCCTTTTTGGGCAAAAACAAACAAAAAACTCTAAGATAAAAAGGTAGTACGCATCCTCTTTGGTGCGATGTAGGAATTCCGAGTGTGCTCCTCATGAAGTTGCTTAGTGAGTTCCAAAACCTTCTTCTCCCTAGCGTAGAATTGGGCTTCGAAAGTATCTCGCTCCCCCTTGAGTTGTATCCAATCTCTTTGTAAGTCTTCAAGAGAGGTGGGCATGTTAGGATGTAGGATAGTGTATGGAACATCTCCTTCCATGACAAGCTCAATGATTACCGAGAGAATGAAGGGATAAGGCATCATAAGACTTTGAGCGCGAGTTCATACCCATTTGAGGTAAGGCTCAAGAGGGATGGAATTCATGTGCCCCAATGTGTTGCTATCTATCTTGTTCAACATCCTCCAAGCTCGGATAAATCTCTGGCAAAGACCTTGATTGTCGTTCTCGTAGTCAAATACCAAACCTTGAATGAGCATCTCATGCGGGCCATCCCTTCGGGCGTAACAAAACTGTCTTAAGGATAAGCAGGGGTTATAGGTGATACCTCCCCTAATGCCAAGTAATGGGACATTAGGGAATTCTCCACAATGGTCGACAATGGTAACATTCTCTATAGATCGGTAACACCAATGGATGTCTGAATGTTTGAGTGTCATTAACCTTTGTGACCACCTTGAACTTTGCTCGTTCTTTAATACAGATTGGGAAAGATGCGAAATAAACCATCTTTCCAAGAGAGGAGTACAACACATAAGGACACCTCTTTTCCTTATTGTGCGAGTCTGAAAAGAATGTAGGATGTCCCCTAGCAATGTAGGCACCGGGTTGCGGGATATGAAGATTTTGACGGTGTTCACATCTATGAGTTGGTCAGGATTTGGAAACAAAACCAATCCATAGATGAGGAGAGCCACAATTTCCTCAAAATCTTGTAGATCCAAAGAGTTCCAACAATTTTGGGATTTCTCAAACAAGAACTTTGATAGGAAACCCTTGACACCACTCTTTGTTTCACAATTAGTTGTGACATCAAATGATTGTAAGGGTAGAGATAGCAATCTCTTCTGGATTTGGATCTCTTTTCGTACTCTTGAAAGGTAGTTGACTGAGAATGGGAATCCTCAAGAGTCGGGAGAATTCTTCCAAGGTTGGCACAATTTGATAATCGGGGAATGTGAAGCAATGGTGTAAGGGATCAAAGAATTGAAAGAGAAACTTCATCATGTCCTTATCAGTGTTCGAGGTGACCAAGTTTAGTAGGCGACCATGTCTCTCAGTGAATGGAGAATTTTAAGGAATCCTTGAAGCTAGCTCCTTAGGTTGTGGAGGGATCCTTACAAGATTGACTTGAATAGTTTTCCTGCGAAGAGAATCCATATCCTACAAAACAGAACAAAGATAAATCCCAAGATCCTTGAAATGGTTAGTGAATATGTATGACGTTATGATGTTCATGATGTTATGTACAAGTATATATACACAAACAAAGAAAACAAGGATTCTAAGGGGATCAATATCACTGGTTTGTTTCCTTGGTCATTGTTTTAGCATAAGCCTCTTTAATGGCGACCAAAATATCCCAAGAACCCAAACCTCGATGAGTGTAGTATCGAGTATCTACCAACTTTGGACTGCACCAAAACCAGTCATCTCACTACATCCTAAAGGCCAAGTTGGTCAAGCAAAGGTTCTAAAAGTTCAAGGGCTACCGGTATCCACAAATATGTCGCACTAACGTAGCTATTGCTTAGACCATGTGGGTATACCCCGCACAGTTTCCACAACGTATTGCTACTTACTTATAAGGTATCCCAAATCCGGGTAGAGGATTCAAACCCAAACAAAGAACCATAATATAAAGCAAACACGTCAAATAATGAAAGCAAGTAAATGTGATCTAACCCTAAGGTAACCCCACTTTTAGAATTTTCCCCAACAGAGTCGCCAGTTCTGTGATACGGTGGGAGAACTGACTTGAAGGTTTTGCGCTTTATTGCAAAATGTTGCGGTTAGCAAGAGTCTCCACCGACTTTTCTTTTATCCAAAAGCAAAGGTGAAAAAGCACAGGAAAGACCTTTGAGATTATTTCTTGAGTTCGAGGGGTAGATTATGAAAATGGAAGGTATTAGCACCCTTTTCATCCATGGTTTTCCATGGGCTCTTAGTTACTTGCTAGATCACTTGCTTTTTGTTTAAAATTATGCTTTGTGTGGTTTTTGAAAGTATTTTTTAAAAAGGCCATTGTTTAGGAAATCTTTGTAATGACTCTCGTTCGTAAGAATGTATACAAAGATGTTGATCTTTTGAAAATGTTTTCAAGTTTGTAAGATGTTTTGAAAGTGTAGGTGTTTGTTTTTAAAATAGCAAGGATGTTTTGTTTGAAATTGAGAAAGTAATTAGGAGCATTCTACCTACTCGAAAGTCTTTCTTGTTCATTTTCTTTTCCTTTGACATTGTTATCTTACATTTGATTTGGTAGGTAACCCTATCTTTGGATGTAAACGGGACAGGCGTGGGTCATCGTATAACCATGATTAGAAATGTTGCAAGGTATCTTAGCATTCTCTTTTAGGGACTAAGATCATTTGAAAAGCAACTTAGATAGCATCATCGAGGGACTATGATCTTGTATTCGCTTATTTTTTCTAAGATACCTCGTATGCGTAATATGGCCATTTTGTAAAGGCAACCAAGTGGATTTATCCTAGGGGTGCTTGTGTGCAAATGTATTGTTTTCATGCTTGATTTTATCTTGAATTAGGGTTTTCTAAGTATTGGTTTTAGTCTTTCCATACAAACCCTAATTACCAGCATGTTATATAAAAGCGATAAATTGCTGAATTTAAAGTTCCTACGCTATTACAATACTTGTGGGAGGGGGGAATACAAAGTATAAATGGGGATTGCAAGAATATAAACCTAATTAATCTATTACAACCATATTGAATTGGTACAAGAATTGAATAAAAAAATGTACAAAGAAATTAAATGTGCAAGAATGCAAATATAAAGAAAAATGGATATTTGTTTGATTTTTTAGGAAAAGGGAATTTGTTTTAACCTAATTAATTAAAAGAAAATAGTTAATTAAAGTAGTAAAAGGTAAAACCTAAAATTACTAAGAAAATATTTTAAATAAAAACCCTAAATCTATTAATTGATTAAAAGGAAATTAAGTTTAAGAAAAGTATTTTTGTATTTTTGTCTTGAAAATAATTTATAGTATTATAAAATATTTTTGGCCTTTTTTTTATATTAAAATAATATATTTTAATTGGTGTAAAATAAAATAAATAAAAACCTAGTTTTAATTAAATTTACAAGGATAATTAGTAAAAATAAATAAAGTGTGGTTAAATAAAATATTTTTTGTGAGAAAAAATAAATAAACTAAGTTAAAATATAAATCTACTATTTTTGTATTTTTTTTGTGATTTTTTAGTATTAGGAAATATTTAAGAAGCAAATAAATATAAATATATAAAAAAAGAAAAAGAAAACAAAATCTGGGCCAAGGGTGTTGATAGCCTGCAAGGGGTGAGAAATAACAAAAAAATATAGACCCAAAGATTGGAGCCCAGCGCCTGCAAAAAAGGTCAGAAAATGCAAAAAAAATGTGAAAAAACAAAAGGGTACCCCTGGGGCTCGAACCCAGGTCCCAAAGGTTACAGGTGCGCGCTTCTACCACTGGGGTGGCTATACATCCGTTAACATAAGCAAAATAAAAAATATATGATACAAAACGCACCCAGAGTTACACTTCATCTTCAACCTCCAGCTAGACCAACTGTAACTTGTTCATTTCTCAACAAAAATGAAAACTGTAAACATGAAACTTGTAGCAAATTTTCTCACGGTTTCAAAAATGTAAAGCATTAAAACTATAGCTCAAAGATAAACATGAATTTTAATGGACCTATTATGAACCCTAAAAATCTCAGAAAATTCAATCTTAAAATTCTCTAAACTCAGGCAAAATTAATGAAAACTATGGACATGGTTAGCTTTAGGGCAATGATATCTACATGTTTCCTTCACAAATAAATCATTGATGATGTCTGTATGAGAAGTTCCAAAGTTAGAAAACTAACCTTGCAAGAGGGTATTAGGTTTGGAGTTTGAGCAGTTTTCAGGGAGTTCCAATGGTTGGGTTAGCTCCCTCAAGTTCCCAGGAAGCTAATGGGATGCTTAGCTTGAGCTGAAAGTACCTGAGGAGTTCTGGAGAAGTCCAAGTGAAAAGCTCTATATTTGAAAATGGAAGATGGTGTTATTGGTGTTACAGTTCTATAACAGGATGTGGGATCAGTTCTAAATGATGTTTATAAGCTTTAGGAACCAAAAGGCTTGAAAGCGCACGAGGGAGTTATGAGTTTCAAGTTTTTGGTCAGCTTATGTGAAAATGGAGACATGAGATGTGATTATGAGTTCTAGCTATTTTCAGGGCTTGAGCATTCGTGTCTTTGTAGCCAATGGTTTATGTATGTATAAACAAAAGAGTTTGAGAGCTTTGGACAATCAGAAGTATAAATTTTTAGCTTTTGGCTAGGTTACTTGATTTTGAAGAAAAGTGGGAAACAAGTTTCAAGAGGAGGTACAAGCATGGGCTGGGTGATTGTAAGTGTCTAAACCATTTCTTATGAGTTATGAGACTTGTATGATCAGAAGAGAACAAGTGCAAGGCTTAAGAACAAGTTTTATGTAAAAAAACACTTTATCAAAATGGCAATGTACACTTTCTTCCAAAAATGGATATAAAGCATGTCCATGCATTGAATGCTTGAAATGAGACCTCTAAAAGCCGTGCAAGCCATTAATTATGGAGTTCCTAACAAGTTTGAGGCATGCAAAGTAGAGTTTATGCAACATAGTTTGAATTTTGAATTTGGTTCATCACAAAATGACTTGTAATTCAAGTGATAAAATCCTAACTTCATCTCTTCGATTCTCCCTACTCAAGAGTGATCTAAATGAGTTCTTTGAAATTTTGGAAAGCTTGTAATATGATATACAACCCATATTTTAATTTCTTTTAAAGATTACATTTGGAACTATATGAAAAAGTGCCATGAAGTTGGGTCAAAATTTGAAGTTTTGGGGATAGTTGACTTTTGGCAATTTTGAAAAAATGTCCAACTTCAACAATGCATAACTTCTTCAATTTTGAACTTTTGGAAGTTTTCTTGGAATTTTTATAAACCTTGAGATGTCCTATAACCAACCGTTTTGGTCTCATCTGATTTTGATATTCCATGCTCAAGTTATAAGCTTTGGCAAAAAAAGTGTTTTTGTTGACTTTCAAAAATGACCTATAATGTCCCAATTTGTAATTTTCTGTGAGTGCACTTATTGATCTTAGGGTTTGAATATGTATTGTAGGAAATTTCATCCTCTTCAAAATGAGATTTGGATGGGTCATTTCTCATAAAGTATGAGAAAGTTATGCTTGGTCAAAGTTGAGTTGACTTTTCCTACAAAACCCTAATTTAGCAACTTTTGAATCTTGATGAATCTTGAGAAATCCTTGATAAATCATGATCAAACCTTGATAAAATGATGAATTATCCTTAAAAATGATAATTTTGACAAATTTTTTTGAGGTTTGACTGTTTGTAGGTCACAGTTGACTTTTGCCCTAGCATAGTCGATTTTTGGGCCTCTTGAGCAATTGACTGACCAAACTTCCTCTGCAAGGCTTGAAATTTGACATGGATGATCTTAAGGAAATATTAGGACATTGGGGAGCACTTGAGGTCATTTGGATGTAAGGACCTTGATGCAACACAAAACCCTAATTTGAGATTGATTGCCTTAGGAGATGATTTGACTGTCCAACTCTTGAGCAATCTTGAACCATTTGGAGATTATTCTTGAAATGTCTTGAGAAATATGGGAGGGAAAATTTTGGGGTACAACAGTTGCCCCTGTTCAATTTTCTTAAACCTGAGGATATAGATTCGCTTTCGGGCCTTTCGTGATCCGAAGGTGGAAGATAATTGAACACTAGAGTGCCCAGAAATTTGCACTCGCATGAAGTAGTATAAGTATTGTGATGTCGGGAATGGGCTTACAAATGCCATTTGGAGATTGTTGGTAGGAGGATGGGCTTACAGATGCCATCTGCAGGAGTGTCGATCGCATAAGAGATTCCTTAGCGAGAACTTGCATACTTGTGATTTGTAGAAGATTCCGCTGGGGAAGTCTAACTTTTGTTGAGATTTAGGAACTTGCCTGTACTTCAACTGAGAGAATGCCTCGGATGAGTCTTAAGAACCTGTCCATAATTCAATTGGGGGAAACATCTTCATCAAGATCTAGGAACTGTCTGGTCTTCAACGTAGTACACCGTTGAAATTAGAGAACTCGTCCACACTATGACAGAGGAAAACATCAAGATCTAGGAACTGACTAGTGCTCAACGTAGTATACCGTTGAGGTTATAGCACTCGTCCAAACTATGACGTAGGGAAATATCTTCATCAAGATCTAGGAACTGTTTAGTATTGAACGTAGTATACCATTGAAATTAGAGAACTCGTCCACACTATGACGGAGGAAAACATCAAGATCTAGGAACTGACTAGTGTTCAACTTAGTATACCGTTGAGGTTATAGCACTCGTCCACACTATGACATAGGGAAACATCTTCATCAAGATCTAGGAACTGTCTGGTCTTCAACGTAGTATACTGTTGAAATTAGAGAACTCGTCCACACTATGACGGAGGAAAACATCAAGATCTAGGAACTGACTAGCTCAACATAGTATACCGTTGAGGTTATAGCACTCGTCCTCACTTTGACGTAGGGAAACTGTCGAGATTGAGAACCTTATCTGAAATTCAACCGAGGATAATTCAATTGAGATTTAAGAACCGGTCAGGTCTTCGACGTAACTGAGAACTTTAACTGTATCTTTCCTGAAAGGTAAAGGTCAGTCATATGCAATGCATGATATGGATCAGGAAATGATGTTCTCAAAATAACTGAAATTATATTCGTATGATGCGTATATGCATGTATCATGATGTATGGGAATATAATGTTTTAGCTGGGGAAAATAAATCTCGGAGCTGCTGGAGAATAGAGTTGAGTTCTTCGTTTCCGCTGGGGATGATGAACGAAGATGATTGTGAGAATAAAACTGCAGAAGAAAAGAACTCCGTTGGGGAATAAACTGATGAAGAGATTACTCCAAGGGGAATTACTCCGTGGGGGAGAGATGTTCTGCTGAGGATTTTAACGATAAACTCCGCTGGGGATTCCGCTGATAAACTCCACTGGGGATTTCAATGATAAACTCCGCTGGGGATGGATTACCGTTGCAGGTGATATTGAATCTATTGAGTATTGAAGTCCTGCTTGTAAAAGGAAAGAACTTTGTTGGGGATGATATTTCAGTTGCAACTTGTTGGGGATAACCCCTGTTTAGACTTTTGTGGGGATAACACTCTGAATTTGTCTGGGGAGATTTATTTTGTACTCCGCTGGGGGTAAGCTTCCAGAGTCTACTGGGGAAGATGATTCAACTCTATTGGGGAAGCTCTTTTCAGACCGTGCTAGGGAAATGGCTCCACTGGGTTATCTTTTATTCTTCCGGGGAACATTCTTATACTCCGTTGAGGAATATTAAGACTGAAAGGGATACTCTTATACTTCCTAGGGAATATCTTTATACTCCGCTGGGGAATATTAAGACCTGCTGGGGATACCGAGCCTTTCTAGTGCTGTTGGTAGATTAACTCTGCTTGGGGAGAGTATTGCTGATTCGTTCACGGTTACAAGTCTCAGCTGGGGAGAGTTACCATTATTATCTTACTTTGCGAGGAGTGAAAGTACCTTAGCCATATTTTTCAGCCGAATTTACCTTGTACCTGATGGACAGAGCAACTATACAGTTTGGACAATTTTATTGCCCCTGTTTCTGATATTACCAATAATTCACCTTTCGTTTCGCATATAGATATTTATGAGCAGCAATTAATGTCAAATGCATATATAAAAAATGAACATTGGACGTTTTTTGCAAAACAAAACAGATAAAAGAAAAACCGTTTGAAATTTCTTTGAAAATGAATTGTATTGAATTGAAGTTTGGCCTGTAAATAGGCGCTTTTGTACAAGGGGCTGATGTCCCAGTAAGAGAACGCCGCTGAATAATAAAATTTACACAATTTGTGAAAAGAAAAGAAAACAGCTATGTGAGTAATCCCACTGGGTTCCAACTCTGCTATTGCCTTTATGTCTTCAAGCATCTCATCACTTTGTTGCTTGGTTGAAGATGAATCAGATTGATCAGTGCCGTCTGAGCTTGACAGTTGATACCGATGTCTGGATACAAGGTGATCCAATGAGACATAGTGTTACGCTTATATCCCTAATTTTTTCCTGGACCGCCCTTTCGGGTTTTCAGTCCACCGGGATACCCTTTTTTGCCCAAGCCGCCTTTTCAGGTTTTCGGCTTGCCGGGTGTACAGATTTTTTCATTTTCATCCCTTATTTTTGCCCGAACCCTTTTGGTTCGCCGGGAAGCCCTTATTTTTGCCTAGGCCAGTAAACCTAGCAGGTCTTTGATTATGCGTAGTATCTTTTCACTATGTCTGCATTGACGGGGTGAGGAAGGTCATCACCATCCATGGTGGTTAGAATCATAGCTCCTTCTGAGAAAATGTTCTTAACCACAAATGGCCCCTCAAAAGTAGGGGTCCATTTGCCCCTGGGATCACCTTGAGGTAGAATAATGTGCTTGATTACCAGATCCCCAACTTGATACTCTTGTCGTCTAACTTTCTTGTTAAATGCCTTGATCATCCGCTTTTGGTACGTCTGACCATGTCAAATAGCAGTAAGTCTTTTTTCGTCGATTAGGTATAGTTGATCAAGCCAGGTCTGAATCCAGTCATCTTCACTCAAACCCGCATCCTTCATGATTCGAAGAGAGGGTATCTGAACTTCAATAGGCAAGACTGCCTCCATGCCATAAACCAAGGAATATGGTGTTGCTCCTGTTGACGTCTGCGCTGAGGTACAGTACCCATGAAGATCAAATGGTAACATCTTGTGCCAGTCTTTGTATGTCACTGTCATCTTCTGCACAATCTTCTTAATGTTCTTATTAGCTGCTTCAACAACCCCATTCATCTTCGGCTGGTAAGGAGAAGAGTTGTGATGCTGTATCTTGAATTGCTCGCAGAGCTCAGTGATTATCTTGTTGTTGAGATTGGTACCGTTGTCCGTAATGATCCTCTCTGGTACACCATATCGACAGATCAGATTATGCCGAATAAACCATGCCACAACGTTTTTGGTTACAGTAGCAAAGGAAGCTGCTTCAACCCATTTCGTAAAGTAATCAATCGCTACCAGGATGAAACGACGCCCGTTGGATGCTGTAGGTCTGGTCTCGCCGATCATATCAATGCCCCACATTGCAAAAGGCCAAGGTGCTGTCAAGACGTTCAGAGGAACTGGAGGTATGTGCACCTTATCAGCATAGACTTGACACTTGTGACATGTCCGAGAATGCTGATAACAGTCAGCTTCCATTATGAACCAATAATATCCTGCCCATAGGATTTTCTTTGCCATGGTATGTCCACTGGAATGGGTTCCGAAGGTACCTTCATGTAACTCTGCCATGATCCTTTCTGCTTCATTCTTATCCACACAACGCAGTAAGGTTGAATCATGGTTACGCTTGTAAAGGATGCCATTGATGATGAAGAACTTTACTGCAAACCTCCTCAGAAACTTCTTGTCATTAACAGATGCCCCCTCAGGGTATTCTTGAGCTTCAAGATACCTCTTTACTTCATGAAACCAGGGTTTTTCTGTTACTTCTTCAGTCTCAATATCACAGCAATGTGCAGGTTCGTCCAATCTTTCAATGATAATCCGAGGAGCCTCGTTGTCCCAATTGACTTTGAATAGAAGACATCGTAGCCAGCGCGTCTGCCAACTGATTCTCCTCTCTAGGGAAGTGTTCAAAGGTTATCTCCTCAAAATGGGGAAGCAATGTCAATACAAATTCCTTGTAAGGAATAAGATTCGGGTGTTTCGTATCCCACTCGCCTTTGATCTGACTGATCACGAGAGCGGAATCTCCGAAGACACTTAGAAACTTAATCCTTAGGTCAATTGCTGCTCGAAGACCCATGATGCATGCTTCTTACTCCGTCATGTTGGTGGTGCAGTTGAAACATAGTCGGGCGGTAAACGGAGTATGAGAGCCTTTAGGAGATATGATCACAACGCCAATTCCATTACCCAAAGCGTTTGAAGCTCCATCAAAGTACATAGACCATCGGGATCCTTCTTCAGGTCCTTCATCCGGTCCAGGTGTCTCACAATCAGTTATCAACATGATATTCTCGTCCGGAAATTCAAAGTTCATAGATTGGTAATCATCCATTGCCTGATGTGCCAAATGGTCTGCCAATACACTTCCTTTGATTGCCTTTTGGGTCGTGTACTGGATGTCATACTCAGTCAAGATCATCTGCCATCTCGCTATTCTTCTGGACAAGGCAGGCTTTTCGAAGATATACTTGATTTGATCCATCTTTGATATCAATAGAGTAGTGTGAGTCAGCATATACTGTCTCAGCCGACGAGCAGCCCATGCCAAAGCGCAACAAGTTTTCTCGAGCAGTGAGTATCGGGTCTCACAGTCGGTAAACTTTTTGCTAAGGTAATAAATAACATGCTCTTTTCGGCCAGACTCGTCATGATGCCCCATCATACACCCCATTGATTTGTCGAGTACTGTCAACTATAAGATCAGAGGTCTTCCTTCAACTGAAGGAATCAAAATAGAAGGCTCTTGGAGATACTCTTTGATCCTTTTGAAAGCGGTCTGGCATTCATCGTTCCAACGTACCACTTGATCTTTCTTCAGCAGCTTGAAGATTGGCTCACAAGTAGCAGTCAGGTGCGAGATGAATCGGGAAATGTAATTCAGACGTCCAAGGAATCCTCTGACTTCTTTCTCTATTCTGGGAGCTGGCATCTCCTGTATAGCTTTCACTTTTGCCGGATCCACTTGAATACCTTTGTCGCTTACGACAAAACCTAGCAGCTTACTAGATCTCACTCCGAAGGTGCACTTGTTCGGATTTAACCTCAGCTTGTACAATTTCAACCTGTCAAACAGCTTTTGCAGATGGTCAAGGTTTTCCTCCTTAGTCTGGGACCTTGCAATCATATCATCGACGTATACCTCAATCTCATGATGGATCATGTCATGAAACAAAGCAACCATGGCACGCTGATATGTTTCCCCAGCATTCTTCAGTACAAAAGGCATGGCCTTGTAGAAAAAGGTGCCCCATTGAGTAACAAAGGTAGTCTTCTCCATGTCTTTGGGAGCCATTTTAATCTGATTATAACCGGAGAAACCATCCATGAAGGAGAAGACCTTGTGCTGAGCGGTGTTGTCAACCAGAACGTCAATATGAGGTAGAGGGAAGTCATCCTTAGGGCTCGCCCTGTTCAAATCCCTATAGTCAACACACATTCAGACCTTACCATCTTTCTTTGGCACATGAACCACGTTGGCCACCCACTGAGGGTAAGAAGTAACTGCTAGAAAACCAGCCTCAAACTGTTTCATCACCTCAGCCTTGATTTTCTCATACATCTCTGGGCGCATACGGCGAACCTTCTGTTTCACTGGAGGACAGTCTTCCTTGGTAGGCAGGCGATGAACCACAATATCAGTATCCAACCCTGGCATATCTTCATAAGACCAGGCAAAGATCTCAACGCATTCACGCAGCATCTGAATCTACCGTTATTTCACACTAAGCTCCAGATTTGCACCAATCTAGACTTCTTTCTTATCTGTCTCGGTACCCAGATTCACTGATTCTACCGGCTCTTCATGTGGCTGAATAACCCTCTCTTCCTGGAGTAAAAGTCTTGCAAGTTCACCAGGCACTTCGCAATCATCTTCACCTTCGTCTTCGGCTAAGTTGATCGGATTTTCGAAGTCATAATTGGCAGTAGCAGAGTCGTTACCAGTGAGATCCAGAGTGGATGTGGACCTGTATATGTGAGTGTGTGTAAAATAACTATTTTGCAATATATAATAAAGAAAAACAAGGAGCACAAGATTTAAAATGCAAAAAACGTCCAATGCTTTTATTAATGACATATGAAAATGACACACATAAAGCCCTCACAAATGAAGCCACAGTGCCCCGGGTAAGACACCGGGCCGTAAAGTTTAAAACATTGTCTATTACAAATTCAAAACAAAAGTTTCATTACTGGGTAACAAAATTAATAGGGATGAAGTCCTTCGCTGTCCAGTTGCTTGGTCCATCGTCGGTCGTCGAATTCAGACTCTTCCACATCATCTTCAATGGCATTCATTCCCGAGTTACTGATGAACACGGGAGGTCTTCCAATTCGTGCATTCCGAACAGCCCTTTGAGCTTCTGCAGTGAAACCCAAACCAAACTTGTTAGTCTTCTGTGTAAAATCAGGAAGTCGGCCCCAATTTGCACACCCACTTTTCTCAACAACAGCCCGGGCATCCTTTAAGGAAGCTATTTTCATAGGAGAATCTTCAACCACAGTCTCAGCTGATGCCAGTGTCTGGGGAACTTCTTCAAAGTGTTGAAATGGGGTCTCAATGAACTCCCCATCCATCTCTACATATCGGAAAGAGTTGAGGTGGCTAACCATGTACTCTTCCTCTCCCTATACTGTCACAATCTTCCCTTTGACCGGGTACTTCAGCTTTTGGTGGAGCGTTGAGGTTACAGCCCCAACTTTGTGGATCCATGGATGACCCAACAAACAAGAATAAGATGGCCGAATGTCCATCACATAGAATGTAGAATTGAAGACCTGAGAACCGACCTTAATCGGGATCTCAACTTCTCCATGTACCATTCTCTTAGACCCATCAAAGGCCCTGACGACAATGTTGCTTGGTTTCAACTCCAACCCTTCACAGTCCAACCGGTCTAGAGCTTTCTTCGGCAAAATGTTCAACGAGGAACTAGTATCCACCAATACATGTGCAAGAGTAGTGCCCCTGCATTCAATGGAAACATGCAGGGCATCATTGTGATTCTTCCCTTTAGCGGTCAAGTCGGTGTCCGAGAAACCCAACCCATTATCAGTAGTTAAATTGGCCATGCAATCTGTAAATTGATCAGCTGATGTATCTTGTGGTACATAGGCAGTCTTTAAGAAGGTAATCAGAGCCTTGACATGGGCCTCTGAGCACAGCAATAGCGACAACATAGAAATCCTAGACGAGGTTTTCCCCAGCTGTTCAACTACATTGTAGTCACTCTTCTTGATGATTTTCAGAATCTCTTCCATCTCTTGCTTAGATGCTTCAATAGTAATTGTCTTCAGTGCCTCCGTCTGGGCAGGCACATCAGTGGTGATCCCTTTGCCCCGAGTGTCAGATGACTCGACGACAGGGGTAAGAATAGGAACTTGATCAGGAATAGTAGCAGGTACGCTGGCAGGTGTAATAACAACAGGTCTTCAGGCAGTTGGCAGAGAGATATCTGGTGAGAAAAGTCTTCCGCTATGGGTGACTTTAGCGGGTCCAACAATATTGCTGACGTCAGTATCAACATCCAACTCTTGCTTAACTCCATGAAAATAAACATCAGCCCCATAGTGCCAAGGGACAGCTTTATCAGAGGTATAAGGGATGGGCCCCAGAATAGTGATGATCACAGGTGCGATTCTCAGAACAGATGTAATTCTAACAGGCTTCCTCGAGGGAGCCTTGGAAGAATTGTTGAAAATGGTAATGATGGCAACTTCTTCAGAAGGAACTAAGGGAACAAAAGACTTCTCAAACAGAATCTCCTTACTATCCATCAGGCATTGGACACCTGACTTCAAGAGATGGCAACTGGTAGGTAAAACAGAACACATACGACAACCTTCATCACAACCCGGAAATAAACCAGCTAGCAAAAGGTTCTTCTTTACATTCATCAAAGGGGTAACAATATCATCCACAGAAACCACAAACAAGTCTTCTTCTAGAGTGTGATACGGTGGGAGAACTAACTGTGGTTTTGCGTTCGTATTCGCACTTGTGCGGTTGAGCAAGAGTCGCCACCGACTTTTTATTTTATCCTAAAGGAAAGGTTAAAAAAAGCACAACAAAAACCTTTTGAGATGTTTCGTGGGTTCGGGGGGTAGATTATGAAAAGGGAAGGTATTAGCACCCTTTTAATCCATGGTTATCCATGGGCTCTTAGTTACTTGGTTTTTAGATCACTTGCCTTGATTCTTGATTGCTTGAAAATGGTGTATGTGTGAGTGTTTTTGAAATTTTTTTGGAAGAAGATGCCTTGTCTTAGGTTAACCTTGTAACAATTCTTTACTCGAATATTTTACAAAGGCGTGTATCTTTTCGAAAAGATGTTTCAAAATGTTTTGAGAGTTTGTTTGAAAGTGTTGTGGATTGTGGTTTTTGAAAAGAAGGCAAGTATTTTTGCAAGTGGGTCCCAAGTAACTAAGAGTTTTGTCTACCCTATTGTACTCAAAGGTTTTCTCTATGTTTTCAACCCTTTTTAACAATTTTGTTCCACCATTGAAATTGGTGGACAATCTTGCGTTTAGGAAGTTTATTCGGGACGGGCGCGGGTCATCGTATGGACTATGAATGCAATGGTGCCAAGTGTCTTTGATAATTTTCTTTGAAGGGACTATGATCATTCCGTTTAGGCAACATTCGAAAGCGTCATCGAGGGACTTATGATCATTTGAATTTGTTTTGCCAAAGATACTCGACGTGCAAGCATGGCCCATTTTGGAAGGCAACATGTGGGATTACCCTAAAGGGTGCAAGTGTGATTGTGTATTGATTTCATGTATTTGTCTTGTATTAGGTTATCTAGCGTTTGATTTTATGTACATGCAAACCCTAGGTCTAACCATGGTATAATTGAAAGCGGTAAATTGCGAAAAAATGTAAAATCTATGCTATTACAAAATAAGTATCTGGGAGTGGGGGTACAAATTTATGAATGGGGATGAGACTTAGGATCATAGTGTCCAATAAATTAACCAAATCGAACCAATCAAGTGTAAATGTAACGAATGTCAACATAAGCAAATGCATAATGTATCAAAATGCAAGTATATTGTGTAAGTGTACGTGCATATGTGTATTTATATATGTAATTATTTACATGTGCGACAATGTGAAATTAATATGTATGGAGTATTATTTTGACCTAAAATTAGATGTTTATTTAATTTAGTTAATGATCTTGTATTTTTTTTTATATGTATGAAAAGAAAAGTTTTAATCAAATGTCTTAAATTCTAATTAAATTATGTATCTTTATTTATTATAAAAAAGTATATTTAAATAAATATCAAGAAACAAAGTAGAAAAAAGTATTTTTATTTATTATAAACAAATCAAATGAAAAGTATTTTCAATATTTATTATATGGTGCAATAAAAATGTATTTTCGTTTATTAAAGTATTATTGTGAAAATATATTAAGTTAGAAAAATATATTGTTTAAGGATGTTAAAAAAAAATGAAAAGTCAATGTTGATTCATTAATAAAAGACTTGTTTATAAAAAAAGGATTATGCCTAGTTAATTAATCAAAATAACTTGTTTTATGAAATAAAAGGGGTAAGCATTTTAATGGGCTTTAGGTATGCAGAAACGGGCAAGGCCCACGTTTGGACTCAAGACATTTTTAGGGTTTCGCTTGTGTTTTCATTTGGGGGAAAGCTTTAGGGTTCGTGTACAGCGGCGCTCATCTTGGGGTTTCGTTCATCTTCGTCTTCCTCGTTTGCTTCTGAGTGCCCAGCGTGAACCTTTTGCCTCAGCCACCAGCGACCTTCAACTCCTCTCCCCTCTTCCTTAATGCAGGGAAGCGCACAAGAGGGTAACCCTTTTCTCTCTGATTTCGCGTTTTAGGTTTTACTTATCTTTTACACATTATGGGTTACTATCTTCTTCTTGATTAACTGCTTGATTAGATTAAGTGTTGACTTTGATTTGCATGTTGTGTTTATTTTTGATTTCGTTGGAGGTATACGAGAAAGGATGAAAGAGCATGCATTACCTTCACTGAAGAGGGGAAGGAATGGCGGAGGTGCTTAGGAGGCTGGGACAAGGAAGTTGAGGCGGAGGCGATGCCGAGCTTGCTCTTTGGTAACCTTTATCTTTTCTTCTTCTTTCTTTCGTTGCCTTGAGCTTGCCTTTGAAACTGTTGAGCTTGTTGCCTATGATGAAGCCCTCTTCTGAGGCCTTTGAATTGCCTTGAATGCTTCTTTGGTTGCCCGCCTGAAATTTATGTTGCCTGTGTTGCCTTTCGATTCGCTTCCTTTTACTTTCTTCTTCTCTTTTGCCTCGAATTTTCCCCTTTGAAATTTTGAGACTGTTGAGCTTGATAGTTGCCTTTTGCCCAATGATGTATTCACTGAGGGCTTGATGTTTGGATGGTATTATGCAGTATGCTATGATTCACTGGTTTTAGGCAGTATGATTGCAGGTCTGAGGCTTTTTGGTGAGATAGGTTTATGGTACTGGACATGGTCTCATTGTTTTTTTGACAGTAGGCAGGTTTTATGGTTAAGGCAGGACTGGTTTTTGAAATGCAGTAGTAGGTTTTGACTGGTTTTAGCAGGTAAGGCTTGGTTATTGTTGGTTATGGACTTGGATTGAGCTTCAGGTTTAGGCAGGTATAATACTGGGCAGTTTATGCTTGTGACAAGGCTTCAGGCAGGCATGATACTGAGGCTTGAACTGGTTTGGTGTATATGCTACAGGTTTGAGGCTTTTGGAGGTAAAGCTAATGCAGGTTTAATGTTTGACAGTAGGTAATGGTTTATTAGGCCATTGCAGGTTATGTGTTTGCTTCTTGTGATATTGGTATTATGTCTCAATCAGGTTTTCTCAGGCTTTTTTTATGGTATAACAGTGGTCTTTTTTGATTGGAGAGTTTATGCAGTTAGTCTCTATCTTTTTTTTCTTTGCTTTTTGATATCCCCCCCTTTATTGCTCTGCTGTTGCAATTTTTTTATATTTGTTTCTTTTGTCTTCCAGCCCCTTGGTCTCTTGGCGCCTAAGATTTTTTGAATATCTCAAACTTTGGCATCTTTTCTTGGGTCAAGCTACTGGGAAGACTTGCAAGGTTTTGGCATTTTTCTGTTTTGGTGATTATTTCTGCTATATATTTCTGTCTAATTTGGGTAGCACTGATATAATGCTTCTTTTAGCCTTTTGCCTTACTGTCTTATTGCAGTTTTACTTTCTATATTTTCCTTATGCCTAAAGCCAAACAGTAAGCCCACACTTCTCCTCTTTTCTTCTCTCTCTTTCCAATATTTAAGCATATTAAATTGCTTATTATGCATAAATTCTGAAAAAGCAAATTGGCCTAGGGAAATGATGCAGTGATATCCTGCTTGCAATACATGTTGAATACTGCATATTTTGTCTTCTCCTTCCTATGCTGTACGCTTCTTGATGATATTTGTGTCTTTAGTTAGACCAATTGTTTGCCTTTATGGTTTGATTTGCACCACTGTTTGAAGCTATGCAGTTTGACCATCTTTTTGAATTGTGCAATTTTTATATTTTTGCATTCATCTTTAATTTGCAAATACTTTTCACCCCTCTTTGTGAACCGGGAGAAATCCCGTGATTTGCAGAGAGGGTCAACTGATCCCGGCCGATTGCTTTTAATGATGAACTGTCTGTCATTATTTATTTATCTGCTTTTTGACCTTTCTCCTTTTTATTTGCAGACGAAAAATGGAGCACCGGAGCGAGGGATAACGGATGAAGATTTGAAGATTAGAAAAATAATTAGGATAGTTTTTATTTAGCTTTAAATAAATGTAATATTATTTTTGTCAATATTTTGTAAACAAAACAATTATACAAATGACTTAAAGATAAATAAAAAGCCCTTTTATTTAATTAATTCTTCTCTTCTTTAATTGTTTATTTATTATTTATAGTTCTTTAAATTAAAATAAATTGAAAATAAATTCCAACTCATTTAATCTTTAGAATAATAAATAATTAACTAAACAATATTTCAGTACTGATCCATTAATTAAAGTTGACGCTTCCAATGTTCAAAGCGAAATAACAGTTAATCACAACAATTGATCAGACGCATTCCCTCTCTTCACAGATTTTTAACAAACACTGTAATTCCAAACTGCGTATATCTTTTGACTGGTGAATTCAAACCAACTGCCTTCTTTTACTGATTAAATCAAAACAATGCGAATTCAACCCGAATCTCGTAATAACTTGCAAAGTGCTGTGGAATTTAAATCTTTCTGAGAATGTGCCCGAGAACCCTAATTCCTGATTAAATGCCAAAGAAAACGTTCGCTTGATCGAGGTTGAGCCAAAATCAACCAAAAAAAAACTAAACCAACTGTGTGAAACATCCAGGGCCCTGAAAGTCAATAAAACCCTAATTTTTGTCTGACTGACGAGAAAAGTCCGTTTATCCGATTCTTGAGCCAATCTGGAAAATCAGGAAACGCCTGAAGCTGTGATTTCTTGAGAAAAATGCGAGGGCAAATTTTGGGGTACAACAGTTGCGCCTGTTCAATCTTCTTGGACCTGGAGAGTTAGATGGGCAAGTTTGCCTTTCGCGACTTGAAGGTAAAAGAAGATTGGACACTAAAGTGCCCCGAAAATTTGTACTCGGCGATGTGATGGTAGAGGTGAATGGGCTTAAAGATGCCATCGAATGCGATAGAATCTTGTCGGGGGATGGGCTTAGAGATGCCGTTTGGTGATGGGCTTAAAGATGCCATCTGGTGACTGCTGGTAGGAGGATGGGCTTATAGATGCCATCTGGTTATGTTGAACTGTATGTCAATGGTGAGTGGACAAGTATCAGAAAGCCACCCGTGTTTTGGAACATCTCTGAATTGGGGGTCTGAATAAGCAATAGATTGACATCCGTGTCTGGAGAATCCGTAAACTATTTTCAGGAGTCTTGAAGTTAAATAAGCAATAAAGCAGCATCCGTTGTTGGGAAGCGTCCGTAAACTGTTTTCAAAAGTTGAGAAGAGTCTGAACAAATGATAGGTTAACATCCGTTACTTGGAGAACCCGTGAACTGTTTTCAGAAGTCTTGAAGTTGAATAAGCAATAGAGCAGCATCCGTTGTTGGGAAGCGTCCGTAAACTGTTTTCAAAAATTGAGAAGAGTCTGAACAAGTGATAGGTTAACATCCGTTACTTGGAGAACCCGTGAACTGTTTTCAGAAGTCTTGAAGTTGAATAAGCAATAGAGCAGCATCCGTTGTTGGGAAGCGTCCGTAAACTGTTTTCAAAAGTTGAGAAGAGTCTGAACAAGTGATAGGTTAACATCCGTTACTTGGAGAACCCGTGAACTGTTTTCAGAAGTCTTGAAGTTGAATAAGCAATAGAGCAACATCCGTTGTTGGGAAGCGTCCGTAAACTGTTTTCAAAAGTTGAGAAGAGTCTGAACAAGTGATAGGTTAACATCCGTTACTTGGAGAACCCGTGAACTGTTTTCAGAAGTCTTGAAGTTGAATAAGCAATAGAGCAGCATCCGTTGTTGGGAAGCATCCATAAACTGTTTTCAAAAATTGAGAAGAGTCTGAACAAGTGATAGGTTAACATCCGTTACTTGGAGAACCCGTGAACTGTTTTCAGAAGTCTTGAAAGATAACGATTTTAGTTGGTCGACTGATCTTACCTGAAAATGTAGAGAGTTAGTTACATGCAATGCTATGATGAATGATACAATATATGTTATATGATATGAATGTAAATGGGTGCGCATGTAAGCTGGAGAGCTGTCTTGCAAAGAATATATGAATTCGGGATGGCTGAATATAAAAATATCTTGACTGCTGCTGGGAATGATAATTCCTAGTTGTTGCTGGAGAATAAAGAGCTTGGGTTGCATACCAATCTTCTTGGGAATTCTTGACGACTTCTATTGGGGAGTTCTAATCTAGTCGGCTCATGCTGGGGAGGTGAGATTGAGACTCTTCAGTTTCGTGGGAAGTGCCTCTGGCGACTTCACTGGGGAACTCAAGATTTGCTCTCCTAAAACTCTGTGGGGACAAGGTTCGTTAGTCTGGCTTCGCTGGGGATGCTGAAACTTAACTCCTGAGGGGAATTGAGTTCCGGAGGATTCTCTGGCTGAGGATAACAAAGATAAACTCTTCAGGGATTGTATTGATAAGTTATTGCTGGGGAATTTTGATGAACTCCGCTGGGGATAGGAATAAATTTGACGAGCGCGATCTTCCGTGGCAGTTAGCTGAGGATAACCCAGTTATAAGCCTTTGTGAGGAATAACTTTGAATAAAACTCGGGAGGGCCGTTCGTGGTCTGCAGGGGATAAGTTTCCAGAATCTACTGGGAGTTTCCTTTGAAAGGGTATCAAGACATCCAACTGTTCCTTTGATCTATCAGCAATCCTCTTTCTTGACTCATAAGGGAATGATTATGTTTCAAATGCATATGCCTATTTAACAAAACACTGGACGTTTCTCAAAATAAAACAAATAGTGCAAGAGAAAAAAGAAAAAGGAAATGACACAAATTTCTGGGAAAAGTATTTGTATTGACTTTCTCTGAGTATGTTTGTACAAAGGAGACAATCATCCTAGTAAGAGGATTTTGTCGGAAATATTTGAAAAATTTGCAAAAATAAAGATGGCTATGTGAAATAATTCCATGAGACTCCATTCCGCTATAGCTTTCACAACTCTGAATATCTGTCCATTCAATGCTTCGTTTGCCGATGACTGGATTGATCAGAAGCCTGGAACTGGTTGATGAAGAGATTGTCTTTTGAAGTGGTCCGACGAGACATAGTCATACGCTTTAATTCCCTAACTTTTGCCTGAATCGCCCTTTCGGGTTTTCGATCCACTGAGAAACCCCTTTTTGCCCAAGCCGCCCTTTCGGGTTTTCAACTTGCCGGGTGTACAGCTTCTTTTTTTTTATATATCCCTAACTTTTTCCTGAACCGCCCTTTCGGGTTTTCGGTCCACCGGGATGCCCATTTTTGCCCAAGTCGCCCTTTCAGGTTTTCGACTTGTCGGGTTATCTTATGCGTAGTATTTTTTGACTATGTCTGCATTCGCAGGGTGCGGTAAATCATCGCCGTCCATGGTGGTCAGAATCATTGCACCACCAGAAAATATGCTCTTGATCACAAACGGTCCTTCATATGTAGGAGTCCATTTGCCCCTGGGATCACTTTGCGGTAAGATAATCCGCTTGACTACGAGATCCCCGACTTGATAAACTTGACGTCTGACTTTCTTATTGAAGGCCTTGATCATCCGTTTTTGATACGTCTGACCATGGCATATAGCGGCAAGTCGTTTTTCGTCGATCAGATTGAGTTGATCAAGTCGGGTCTGCATCCAATCATCTTCATTCAAACCTGCATCCTTCATAATCCTTAAGGAAGGAATCTGAACTTCCATAGGTAGGACAACTTCCATGCCGTATACCAAAGAAAATGGTGTTGCCCCGGTTGAAGTGCGTACTGTCGTACGGTATCCATGCAGAGCAAACGGTAACATCTCATGCCAGTCTTTGTAAGTGACTGTCATTTTCTGAATGATCTTCTTAATGTTTTTGTTTGTAGCTTCAACAGCACCGTTCATCTTCGGCCGATAGGGAGATGAATTGTGATGATAAATCTTGAACTGTTCGCACAACACGGTGATCATTGTGTTATTCAGATTTGTACCGTTGTCTGTGATGATCCTGTCTGGAACACCATACCGACATATGAGATTTTGCTTAATGAAGCGGGCAACCACATTCTTAGTGACAGAGGCGAAGGAAGCTGCTTCGACCCATTTGGTGAAATAGTCAATGGCGACCAGGATGAAGCGATGTCCATATGAAGCCGTGGGCTTGATTTCTCCAATCATGTCAATGCCCCACATCGCAAATGGCCAAGGAGCAGTCAGAATGTTGAGAGGGACCGGAGGGACGTGAACTTTATCGGCGTAGACTTGACACTTGTGGCAAGTACGGGAATGTTGATGGGAGTCTGCTTCCATGGTAGACCAGTAATAGCCTGCCCTTAGGATCTTTTTAGCCATTGTGTGCCCGCTCAAGTGGGTGCCAAATGTACCGCTGTGTATATCAGTCATGATCAACTCTGCTTCAGCCTTGTCTACGCATCGGAGAAATACGCAATCATGGCTTCTTTTGTAAAGGATGCCGTTGCTCAGGAAGAATTTGGCAGCAAGTTTCCTTAAGAACTTCTTGTCATTTACGGAAGCTTCTTCGAGATAATCTCTAGTCTCGAGATATCTTTTGATTTCATGGAACCAGGGTTGTTCCACTACTTCTTCGATATTAATCTCGTGACAATGCGCAGGTTCATCCATTCGCTTGATGGTGATTTGGGGAGCCTCGTTATCCCAGTTGAGTTTAAACATGGAGGACATTATAGCTAAGGCATCTGCTAGCTGATTCTCTTCTCGCGGGAAATGCTCGAAGGTAATTTGCTCGAAGTGAGGCAACAATGTCAGGACATGTTCTTTGTATGGGATAAGATTAGGATGCTTGGTATCCCACTCTCCTTTGATTTGACTGATGACCAAAGCTGAGTCCCCAAATACGACCAGAGATTTGATTCCCAAGTCTATAGCAGCCTTGAGACCAAAGATGCAAGCTTTATATTCGGCCATGTTGTTTGTGCAGCTGAAGCAAAGTCGGGCCGTGAAAGGTGTGTGACAACCTTCCGGAGAAATGATTACTGCGCCAATACCATTTCCAAGTGCATTTGAAGCACCATCAAAGTACAGGGTCCATCGGGATCCCTTTTCGGGTCCGTCATACGGTCCGTTACTTTCAATGCTGTCCAAATTCATGATGTCCTCGTCCGGGAAGTCAAATCTCATGGGTTGATAATCTTTGATAGCTTGATGAGCCAGATGGTCAGCTAGTACACTCCCTTTTATGGCCTTTTGGGTGGTGTACTGGATGTTGTACTCAGTTAGGATCATCTGCCATCTAGCTATCCTTCCAGATAAGGCGGGCTTTTCGAAGATATACTTGATAGGGTCCATTTTGGAAATCAACAAGGTAGTATGAGTCAACATATACTGTCTTAGTCGGCGAGCAGCCCATACCAAAGCGCAGCAAGTTTTCTCGAGCAGTGAGTAGCGAGTCTCACAGTCGGTAAACTTTTTGCTAAGGTAATAAATAGCATGCTCTTTTCGACCAGACTTGTCATGCTGGCCCAACACACACCCCATTGAGTTATCCAAGACGGTCAAATACATGATCAATGGTCTTCCTTCGACGGGTGGCATCAAAATAGGAGGTTCTAGCAAATACTCCTTGATCTTATCAAAAGCGGCTTGGCAATCATCGTTCCATTCAACTACCTGATCTTTCTTCAAGAGTTTGAAGATTGGCTCACAGGTGGAAGTCAGATGAGAGATGAATCTGGCAATATAGTTCAAACGCCCCAAGAATCCTCTAACCTCCTTTTCAGTGTGGGGAGCAGGCATCTCTTGTATTGCTTTCACTTTTGCGGGATCGACTTCAATGCCTTTGTTGCTTACAATGAATCCCAAGAGTTTACCAGACCTAACTCCAAAAGTGCATTTACTTGGATTCAGCCTGAGTTTGTATTCTTTCAATCTGGCAAACAGCTTCTCCAGATGTTCAAGGTGCTCCTCCTCTGTCTGTGACCGAGCTATCATATCGTCTACGTAAACTTCAATCTCATGATGTATCATGTCATGAAATAAAGCTACCATGGCGCGTTGATAAGTTGCCCCTGCGTTCTTCAGCCCGAACGACATCACTTTGTAACAGAAAGTGCCCCATTGTGTGACAAAAGTTGTTTTCTCCATATCCTCGGGGGCCATTTTGATTTGATTGTAGCCCGAGAATCCATCCATGAAGGAAAACACTTTGTGCTGAGCTGTATTGTCGATCAAAATGTCGATGTGTGGCAGCGGAAAATCATCTTTGGGGCTGGCCCTATTCAAATCCCGGTAGTCCACACACATCCTGACTTTGCCATATTTCTTAGGCACTGGCACGATGTTAGCGACCCATTGAGGATAGGACGTAACAGCCAGAAAGCCAGCGTCGAATTGTTTCATTACTTCCGCTTTGATCTTTTCAGACATGTCAGGCCTCATTCGATGGACTTTTTGCTTGATCGGTGGACAATCCTCTCTTGTGGGGAGACGGTGAACCACGATGTCTGTGTCTAAACCCGGCATATCTTCATAAGACCAGGCGAAGATCTCAATGTACTCATTCAACAACTGTATCAGACGTTCCTTGACATTTGGTTCCAGATTGGCACCCACTTGCACTTCCTTCCGGTCTTCTTCGGTTCCCAAGTTGACAGTCTCCAATGACTCTTCGTGAGGTAAGATGGCCCTTTCCTCTTGCTCTAGAAGTCTGGCTAATTCCCCTGGTACTTCACAACCTTCGTCATCTTCATACTCGGCTTGATTGACCAGATCTTCAGAGTTATTGAAGGATATAGCAGAATAGTCACCCATGGAATCCGGAGTGGATGGGTACCTGCATTGGTGAGTGTGGGTGCGTGTAAGGGATAGCCATCCTTAAACAAAAATGCAAAAGGAAAGAAAATGAACACAAGAAGTTTATCAAATGAAAAACGTCCAATGAATCATTAAACATGGCATATGGATATGAAAAATAATCAAAAACCCTTACAAGTGGACCTACATGCCCCGGGCAAAGGCATGAGGTGAAAAGATAGTGTGCAGATTGTTTAAAAGTAAATATTACAGACCAAATTGAACATGTTTAACAGATAAATTACTGATGAATAAAAGTGATGGGGACAAAGTCTTTTGCCTCCCAGTTGCTCAATCCTCCTTTGACAGTCGGGTAAATCCACTCTTCGATGTTGCTCTCTTTGTCTTCATCCTCCAAAGCGTTGATTCCGTAGGGAGAAATTTTGACTGGCGCCCTTTCAATCTTCGAACAGCGCATAGCTTTCTGGCCTGCGGCTGTGAACCCTAAACCGAATTTGTCCGTCTTATATGGAATGTCAGGAAACTGCCCCCATGCTGAATTCTTCCCCTCCTTTATTGTGGCCCTTGCGTCCTCCAGAGATGCCATCCTGGCCATCTGCCTCGGTGTCTCAGCCGTCAACTTTGCTACTGCTATTTCAGGAAGGACTTCTTCGAAATGCTGAAAAGGCGTTTCAATGATCTCTCCTTCTACCTCCACGTATCGGAAAGAATTCAAGTGGCTAATCATGTACTCCTCTTCGCCATGGACAATAATGATCTTTCCCCTGACAGGGTACTTCAACATCTGATGCAAGGAGGAGGTGACTGCCCCAGCGTGGTGTATCCAAGGCCTACCCAGCAAGCAAGAATATGATGGACGGATGTCCATCACATAGAAAGTAGACTTAAATACCTCGGTGCCTACCTTGATGGGAATTTCAACTTCTCCATGGACCATTCTCTTCGTCCCATCGAAAGCTCTGACAACAATATCACTCGGCTTCAATTCCAACCCTTCACAATCTAGTCGGTCCAAGGCCTTCTTAGGCAATACATTCAGCGACGAACCGGTATCGACCAAGACATGCGCGAGGGTGGTTCCCCGACACTCAACTGAAATGTGCAAAGCATCATTGTGGTTTCTGCCTTTAGGAGTTAGGTCGGCATCAGAAAAACCTAATCCACTGTCCGCAGTCAGGCTAGCCACGCAATTCTGAAATTGATCCGCAGAAGTTTCCTGGGGCACATGAGCTGCCTTCAGAAACTTAATCAAAGCTTTAGCGTGCGCTTCTGAGCAAAGTAGTAGTGCCAGCATGGAGATCTTGGAGGGGGTTTGCCCCAACTGTTCTACCACATCGTAGTCACTCCTCTTGATTATCTTCAAGATCTCATCCATTTCCTTCTTGGAGGTTTCAGGGATAACCAATGGTTGAGCCCTCGTCCTGACGAGCTCATCTTGTATTCCCTTTCCTTTATCAGCAATGGTAGGAGAGACATCACTAGGAACAACAACCTCTTCAATCAAAGGAGTTCTAGCAGAGAGTTTTATTGGTGCAGGGAAGACCTTCGCAGATGAGGGTCCAAAGATTGCTCTTGGAGGGGCAATCTCTGGAGAAAATATTCTCCCGCTCCTGGTGATTTTGCTAGTGCCTGCAATGTTACTAATGCTGGCTTCTTCATCATCCGAACTTTCTTCAGTTATTTCGATTTGCTTGATACCATGGTAGTAGACGTCACCGCCATAGTTCCATGGTATGGATTTCTCGGAAACATAGGGGACTGGCCCTGGCATTGTTATCTTCAAAGGAACAGATTTCGTAGCTGGCGTAATCTTAACAGGCTTTTTGACGGCCTTGGAAAGATTGTCGTGAATGGTTATGATTGAGACATCTTCAGTATGAACTGGAACAGCAGAAACGTTTTCAAACAAGATCTGTCGACTATCCATAAGGCCTTGGATGCCTTTCTTCAGTAGTGGACAATCAAACGGCAGAGAGTAACAACAATAACAGTCTTCTTTACATCCCGGGAAGATCCCGACCCTTAACAGATTCAACTTAATGGTTAACAAAGGAGTCATCAGATCATTGACATCAGCAACATACCAATCTTCTTCAATGGCATTGACATTTCGGCCGTGCTTCGGCATGGGTGCAGATATCACATTAGGCTTCTCCGGAGTGTCAAACTCTACTTCCTTCGCTTCTATCAGTCTTGGATCTTATGCTTGAGTGCCCAACAATCATTGGTGTCGTGTCCAACACTGTCTGAATGGTAGGCGCATTTAGCATTAGCATGATAATGAGGAGAGGACGTATTCACATTCTTTGGTGCCTCCTTGATGGTGGCGAGGTTCAACTTTAACAGATGAGGAAGCACTTGCGCTGGAGTCATATTAATACGGGTGAACTGCCGTTGTGGCTGTTCCACCCGTTACTGATTTGGTCTGGACTGGTTGTAGCAAGGCTGCTCACTTGGTGTGTTTTGAATCATTACGGCCCCCACAGTTGGCCGACGCTCCGTCTTCCCCGCTCTTCTCTGAGAATATACCACAGCCGTTTCCTTCTTAAAAGGATTCTTCTCAACACTTGCAGCAACACCCTTCTGAATCTTTCCTGACTTGATGCCAGCTTCAATTCTTTCGCCTGTTAAGATCAAATCGGTAAACCCCGCGGAAGAGTTACCAATTAGATGATTGAAAAATGGCCTAGATAGGGTCCCAAGAAACATATCGACGAGCTCACGATCGGTTAAAGGAGGCTGCACCCTGCCAGCCAAATCCCTCCATTTTTGTGCATATTCTTTGAATCCTTCGCCTGTTCCTAGTGACATACCTTGAAGTTGGGTACGAGTAGGAGCAAGGTCAGAATTGTACTGGTATTGTTTGTAAAAGGCGGTGGCCAAATCCTCCCAATTGCGGACGCTGGTTCCTTCTAGCTGATAAAACCACTCCAACTGAGCTCCAGAAAGGCTGTCTTGAAAGAAATGAATCCAAAGGTTTTTATCCGCCGTATAGGGTTGAATCTTTCTCACGTAGGACCTGAGATGCATTTTGGGACAGGACAACCCATCATACCTCACAAACACTGGCACTTTGAATTTTGGGGGAATCACGATCCCGGCGACCAAACCCAAGTCTTCAAAATCCAAACTCGGTACTCTTTGCAGTTCCATGGCGGCTAACCTGTCTTCTAAACCCTTGTATTTATCATCAGCTGGAGGGTATTGCTGATCAGAATAATCTTCATCCTCTTCGACATCCTCTTCTTCCGCATCAGACTCGGAAGGTACCGCAGCTCCACCTCCTTTGCTGGTTCCTTCATCAGAAATGGGAGGAAATTCAAGCACTCTCCGAGCTTCTCCGTTAAATCTTCTCCCCAAAGTAGCCACTCCGACTCTCTTTTTCTTCTTCTTTACTGGGTCCTTATTCCCCAATTGAGTCTTGATATCCTCCTGACCCTTAGCCAAGGTCATCAGGAGTTGCTGGAACTGTGCATTCTGAGCTTGCAGGTCTTTGACTGTTTGCTCGAGATCCATCCTTCTGAAATAAACAGCAGATAGATAAGGAAACCTGGAGTGAGACCTGCTTATGCACATGATGAATGGTATGCTTATGTATGCAATGCATTCAAGGATTTAGGACATTCAAAATTGTTTCAGACAAAGAAGAACGCACGTCATATTAATAAGAAGAAGTTTGTTAGTACATAAGTGCCCCATGGGCCAAATATTACAAAATAACTTCTCAAGGCAAAAAGACATTGCGCATCCTCTTTGGTGCGATGTAGGTGTTGAGGGCCTCTTGCTCATGGAGTCGGCGGGTAAGCTCTAGAACCTTCTTCTCACTGGCGTAGAAGCTAGCTTCAAAAGTGTTCCGTTCCTCCTTGAGCTGAATCCAACTTTTCTGCATTTCTTCCCATGATGTAGGCATGTCAGGATGTAGGATGGTGTAGGGAACCTCTCCTTCATTGACGGGCTCTTTAATCACAGGGAGTACATGAGGATAAGGCATCATCAGACTTTGGGCTCGGGCTCGTACCCACTTGAGATAAGGTTCAAGAGGGATGGAGTTCTTGTGTCCCAGAGTCTTGCTATCAACCTTGTTGAGCTTTCCCCAAGCTCTGATGAATCTTTGGCGAAGTCCTTGCGCATCGTTGTCGAAGTCAAAAACTAGGTCAGGAATCAACATGTCATGAGGACCATCCCTCCGTGCATATCCAAATTGTCTCAAAGCTAGGCAAGGGTTGTAGGTGATACCTCCTCTAATTCCAAGTAAAGGAACATTAGGAAATTCTCCGCAACGGTCGATGATGATGACATTTTCTCTGGACCGAGAACACCAATGTACATCAGAGTGAGTGAGAGTCATCAACCGTTGGGACCACCTTGAACCTTGGTCGTTCTTCAAGACAGATTGTGGAAGGTGCGAAATAAACCACCTTGCAAGGAGAGGAGTACATCACATGAGAACACCCCTCTTTCTCATTGTTCGTGTGTAAAATGAGTGAAGAATGTCCCCAAGCAATGTTGGTATTGGATTTCTGGACAAGAAGATTTTGACGGCGTTGACATCTACCAATTGGTCAGGATTTGGGAACAAGACCAACCCATAGATAAGGAGTGCCACAATCTCTTCAAAGGCTTGTAGGTCTAATGAATTCCAACATTCTTGTGCCTTCTCAAACAAGAATTTTGCTAAGAATCCTTTGACGCCGCTTCTTGTTTCCCAATGCCCCTTGATGTCGGAGGGTTGTAGATGTAATGCTCGAGCAACATCTTCCGGCTTTGGTTCCTTTTCCGTACCGTTGAAGGGTAGTTGATTAAGGATAGGAATTCTCAGGAGTTGAGAAAACACCTCCAAAGTGGGCACCAACTGGTAATCAGGGAAAGTGAAACAGTGGTGAAGAGGGTCAAAGAACTGAAATAGCACTTTCATCATGTCTTCTTCAATGTTGGTTCTGACTAAGTTTAGCAGTCTACCATGTCTTTCACTGAAGGATGAGTTTTCCGGAATTCTTGAGGTGAGCTCCTTGAGTTGAGGAGAGATCCTCACAAGGTTGACTTGGATGGTTTTTCTGCGAGGAATTTCCATGACCTACAAAACAAGAACAAAGATGAAGATCCAAACCCTTGAGATGGTTAGTGAATGCATATGATGTTTCATGATGTTTATGATGTATGCACAAAACACATGTACAAGCAAATCACACCAACCCTAGTTTCAGGCTTGCATGAGGTTTCATAGGTAAGTACCCTCTTGAGTGTAGTTGGCTTAAAATCCTGTCCTATAAATAGTAACCGGGTTCTAAGGAGCTCAACATCATTGGATTGTTTTCTGTGTTCATTATTTTGGTTTAGCCACTTAACTAGCGACCAAAATATTCCAAGAAAACAACCCTCAATGAGTGTAGTATCGAGTATCTACCAACTTCGGACTGCACCAAAGCCGGTCATCTCACTACCCCTAATAAAAGGCCAAGATGGTCAAGTAAGGTTCTAGGTCATTAGTGCTTAGTGAAATCACTTAGCAGCCCCGTACTCTCCTTGATTGAACTCAAGGGTTACCGGTACTCACAAATATGTCGCACTAATATAGCTATTGCTTCGACTGTGTCGGTATACCCCGCACAGTTTCCACAACGTATTGCTATCTATGAATGTTTCCCAAATCCGGGTATAGGATTTCAAGCCCAAACAAGAGAACCATAAGAGGTAAAGCAAGCAAAGAAAACAAATAATCATGCAAGAAGGTGATCTAAAAACCCTAAGGTAACCCCACTTTTAAGTAGTCCCCAACAGAGTCGCCAGTTCTGTGATACGGTGGGAGAACTGACTATGGTTTTGCGTTCGTATTCGCACTTGTGCGGTTGAGCAAGAGTCGCCACCGACTTTTTATTTTATCCTAAAGGAAAGGTTAAAAAAAGCACAGCAAAAACCTTTTGAGATGTTTCGTGGGTTCGGGGGGTAGATTATGAAAAGGGAAGGTATTAGCACCCTTTTCATCCATGGTTATCCATGGGCTCTTAGTTACTTGGTTTTTAGATCACTTGCCTTGATTCTTGATTGCTTGAAAATGGTGTATGTGTGAGTGTTTTTGAAAATGTTTTGGAAGAAGATGCTTTGTCTTAGGCTAACCTTGTAACAATTCTTTACTCGAATATTTTACAAAGGCGTGTATCTTTTCGAAAAGATGTTTCAAAATGTTTTGAGAGTTTGTTTGAAAGTGTTGTGGATTGTGGTTTTTGAAAAGAAGGCAAGTATTTTTGCAAGTGGGTCCCAAGTAACTAAGAGTTTTGTCTACCCTATTGTACTCAAAGTTTTTCTCTATGTTTTCAACCCTTTTTAACAATTTTGTTCCACCATTGAAATTGGTGGACAATCTTGCGTTTAGGAAGTTTATTCGGGACGGGCGCGGGTCATCGTATGGACTATGAATGCAATGGTGCCAAATGTCTTTGGCAATTTTCTTTGAAGGGACTATGATCATTCCGTTTAGGCAACATTCGAAAGCGTCATCGAGGGACTTATGATCATTTGAATTTGTTTTGCCAAAGATACTCGACGTGCAAGCATGGCCCATTTTGGAAGGCAACATGTGAGATTACCCTAAAGGGTGCAAGTATGATTGTGTATTGATTTCATGTATTTGTCTTGTATTAGGTTATCTAGCGTTTGATTTTATGTACATGCAAACCCTAGGTCTAACCATGGTATAATTGAAAGCGGTAAATTGCGAAAAAATGTAAAATCTACGCTATTACAAAATAAGTATCCGGGAGTGGGGGTACAAATTTATGAATGGGGATGAGACTTAGGATCATAGTGTCCAATAAATTAACCAAATCGAACCAATCAAGTGTAAATGTAACGAATGTCAACATAAGCAAATGCATAATGTATCAAAATGCAAGTATATTGTGTAAGTGTACGTGCATATGTGTATTTATATATGTAATTATTTACATGTGCGACAATGTGAAATTAATATGTATGGAGTATTATTTTGACCTAAAATTAGATGTTTATTTAATTTAGTTAATGATCTTGTATTTTTTTTATATGTATGAAAAGAAATGTTTTAATCAAATGTCTTAAATTCTAATTAAATTATGTATCTTTATTTATTATAAAAAAGTATATTTAAATAAATATCAAGAAACAAAGTAGAAAAAAGTATTTTTATTTATTATAAACAAATCAAATGAAAAGTATTTTCAATATTTATTATATGGTGCAATAAAAATGTATTTTCATTTATTAAAGTATTATTGTGAAAATATATTAAGTTAGAAAAATATATTGTTTAAGGATGTTAAAAAAAATGAAAAGTCAATGTTGATTCATTAATAAAAGACTTGTTTATAAAAAAAGGATTATGCCTAGTTAATTAATCAAAATAACTTGTTTTATGAAATAAAAGGGGTAAGCATTTTAATGGGCTTTAGGTATGCAGAAACGGGCAAGGCCCACGTTTGGACTCAAGACATTTTTAGGGTTTCGCTTGTGTTTTCATTTGGGGGAAAGCATTAGGGTTCGTGTACAGCGGCGCTCATCTTGGGGTTTTGTTCATCTTCGTCTTCCTCGTTTGCTTCTGAGTGCCCAGCGTGAACCTTTTGCCTCAGCCACCAGTGACCTTCAACTCCTCTCCCCTATTCCTTGATGCAGGGAAGCGCACAAGAGGGTAACCCTTTTCTCTCTGATTTCGCGTTTTAGGTTTTACTTATCTTTTACACATTATGGGTTACTATCTTCTTCTTGATTAACTGCTTGATTAGATTAAGTGTTGACTTTGATTTGCATGTTGTGTTTATTTTTGATTTCGTTAGAGGTATACGAGAAAGGATGAAAGAGCATGCATTACCTTCACTGAAGAGGGGAAGGAATGGCGGAGGTGCTTAGGAGGTTGGGACAAGGAATTTGAGGCGGAGGCGATGCTGAGCTTGCTCTTTGGTAACCTTTATCTTTTCTTCTTCTTTCTTTCGTTGCCTTGAGCTTGCCTTTGAAACTGTTGAGCTTGTTGCCTATGATGAAGCCCTCTTCTGAGGCCTTTGAATTGCCTTGAATGCTTCTTTGGTTTCCCGCCTGAAATTTATGTTGCATGTGTTGCCTTTCGATTCGCTTCCTTTTACTTTCTTCTTCTCTTTTGCCTCGAATTTGCCCCTTTGAAACTTTGAGACTGTTGAGCTTGATAGTTTCCTTTTGCCCAATGATGTATTCACTGAGGGCTTGATTTTTGGATGGTATTATGCAGTATGATTTCAGGTCTGAGGCTTTTTGGTGAGATAGGTTTATGGTACTGGACATGGTCTCATTGTTTTTTTTGACAGTAGGCATGTTTTATGGTTAAGGCAGGACTGGTTTTTGAAATGCAGTAGTAGGTTTTGACTGGTTTTAGCAGGTAAGGCTTGGTTATTATTGGTTATGGACTTGGATTGAGCTTCAGGTTTAGGCAGGTATAATACTGGGCAGTTTATGCTTGTCACAAGGCTTCAGGCAGGCATGATACTGAGGCTTGAACTGGTTTGGTGTATATGCTACAGGTTTGAGGCTTTTGGAGGTAAAGCTAATGCAAGTTTAATGTTTGATAGTAGGTAATGGTTTATTAGGCCATTGCAGGTTATGTGTTTGCTTCTTGTGATATTGGTATTATGGCTCAATCAGGTTTTCTCAGGCTTTTGTTATGGTATAACAGTGGTCTTTTTTGATTGGAGAGTTTATGCAGTTAGTCTCTATCTTTTTTTTCTTTGCTTTTTGATATCCCCCCCTTTATTGCTCTGCTGTTGCAATTTTTTTATATTTGTTTCTTTTGTCTTCCAGCCCCTTGGTCTCTTGGCGCCTAAGATTTTTTGAATATCTCAAACTTTGGCATCTTTTCTTGGGTCAAGCTACTGGGCAGACTTGCAAGGTTTTGGCATTTTTCTGTTTTGGTGATTATTTCTGCTGTATATTTCTGTCTAATTTGGGTAGCACTGATATAATGCTTCTTTTAGCCTTTTGCCTTACTGTCTTATTGCAGTTTTACTTTCTATATTTTCCTTATGCCTAAAGCCAAACAGTAAGCCCACACTTCTCCTCTTTTCTTCTCTCTCTTTCCAATATTTAAGCATATTAAATTGCTTATTATGCATAAATTCTGAAAAAGCAAATTGGCCTAGGGAAATGATGCAGTGATATCCTGCTTGCAATACATGTTGAATACTGCATATTTTGTCTTCTCCTTCCTATGCTGTACGCTTCTTGATGATATTTGTGTCTTTAGTTAGACCAATTGTTTGCCTTTATGGTTTGATTTGCACCACTGTTTGAAGCTATGCAGTTTGACCATCTTTTTGAATTGTGCAATTTTTATATTTGTGCATTCATCTTTAATTTGCAAATACTTTTCACCCCTCTTTGTGAACCGGGAGAAATCCCGTGATTTGCAGAGAGGGTCAACTGATCCCGGCCGATTGCTTTTAATGATGAACTGTCTGTCATTATTTATTTATCTGCTTTTTGACCTTTCTCCTTTTTATTTGCAGACGAAAAATGGAGCACCGGAGCGAGGGATAACGGATGAAGATTTGAAGATTAGAAAAATAATTAGGATAGTTTTTATTTAGCTTTAAATAAATGTAATATTATTTTTTGTCAACATTTTGTAAACAAAACAATTATACAAATGACTTAAAGATAAATAAAAAGCCCTTTTATTTAATTAATTCTTCTCTTCTTTAATTGTTTATTTATTATTTATAGTTATTTAAATTAAAATAAATTGAAAATAAATTCCAACTCATTTAATCTTTAGAATAATAAATAATTAACTAAACAATATTTCAGTACTGATCCATTAATTAAACTTGACGCTTCCAATGTTCAAAGCGAAATAACAGTTAATCACAACAATTGATCAGACGCATTCCCTCTTTTCACAGATTTTTAACAAACACTGTAATTCCAAACTGCGTATATCTTTTGACTGGTGAATTCAAACCAACTGCCTTCTTTTACTGATTAAATCAAAACAATGCGAATTCAACCCGAATCTCGGAATAACTTGCAAAGTGCTGTGGAATTTAAATATTTCTGAGAATGTGCCCAAGAACCCTAATTCCTGATTAAATGCCAAAGAAAACGTTCACTTGATCGAGGTTGAGCCAAAATCAACCAAAAAAAAAACTAAACCAACTGTGTAAAACATCCAGGGCCCTGAAAGTCAATAAAACCCTAATTTTTGTCTGACTGACGAGAAAAGTCCGTTTATCTGATTCTTGAGCCAATCTGGAAAATCAGGAAACGCCTGAAGCTGTGATTTCTTGAGAAAAATGCGAGGGCAAATTTTGGGGTACAACATAGAGCATTCACTCCATGCTTGGGCATGGGAGCAGTCACAACATTAGGCCTCTCGGGCGCCTCAAACTCAATCTCCTTCGCATCAATTAAGTCTTGTACCTTGTTTTTCAAAACCCAACAATCATCCGTATTATGCCCCGGGCTATCAGAGTGAAAAGCACAGCGGGCATTAGGGTTATACCTCGGTGATATGGTATTTGGATTCTTCGGGGCTTCCTTTAGAACCACCAGATTAGTCTTCAGCAACTGTGGCAGAATTTGAGATAAGGTCATGCTGAGATGGGTGAATTGCCTTCGAGGTCTTTCATCCTTTTGTTGATTGCTGTGTTGAGGAGCACCAGTAGGTTTCGAAATAACAATTGCATTCACAGCTTGCCGGCGTTCAGATTTATTCTGGTTTCTTGAACTGTAGACATCACTGGACTCTTTCTTGAATGGCTTCTTCTCGGTGCTTGACGAGGCACCCTTCTGTATCTTACCATCCTTGATACCAGCTTCTATCCTTTCACTGGTCAAAATAAGCTCTGTAAACCCAGACGAAGAGCTTCCAATTAGATGGTTGAAAAATGGACCAGACAGGGTCCCCAGAAACATGTGCACAAGCTCCTGATCAGCAAAAGGTGGTTGCACTCTACCAGCGAGGTCCCTCCACTTCTGAGCATAATCTTTGAATCCTTCACCCGTTCCTATTGACATACCCTGGAGTTGGGTACGCGTGGGAGCGAGGCCGGAGTTGTACTGATACTGCCTGTAGAAAGCAGTAGCCAAATCTTCCCAACTGCGGATACTGGTTCCGTCCAACTGATAGAACCACTTAAGCTGAGTCCCTGAGAGACTGTCTTGAAAGAAATGGATCCATAGGTTCTTATCAGCTGTGTATGGCTGAATCTTCCTCACATATGACCGGAGGTACAGCTTCGGACAAGAAACTCCGTCATACTTAGGAAAGGCTAGTGCCTTGAATTTGTGGGGAATCACTACCCCAGATGATAGACCTAGATCTTCGAAGTTTAGACCAGGAACCTTTTGAACCTCCATAGCACTCAACCGGTCTTCCATTTGTTTGTACCTATCCTCAGCAGGAGGGTACTGTTATTCATCATAGTCCGTCTCGTTGTCGGAGACCACATGGCTAGGTGCCCTCCTTTCCTCTTGACTATCTTTCCCTCCAGATGAGGTGGTCAGATCAACTTTATTCTATAGCCTGTTTCCAAACTTGTTCCCTGTGTTGAACAGGATGATCCTCTTCTTCTTCTTCTTCTTCTTATTATTATTATTATTATCTTTCAGAATCAGGGTCTTCAGGTCTTGCTGACCCTTGGCTAGATTCATGAATAGGTCTTGAAATTGGGCATTCTGGGCCTGTAGGGCCTTGATAGCTTGCTCAGTTGAAGCTTCAGCAGACATGATGATTGCTGAAATAAACAACGAAGAAGATAAGAGACCTGTAATGGGTACCTGTTTATGAATTGCATGGGATGAAATGCGTATGATTATGATTTCAAAGACAATCGAGAGATTCAAATTTGTAAACAAGAAAGGAAAGACACTTTATTAGATAACTTTGTAATTCAAATTGTTCAACAAATTGACCTTAAGGCGTTACAAGAATGGAAATACTGAAAAGTAAATAAAAACTGGAAAGGAAATCATCCAAGGTCAATCAATTCTCCCATGGTCTCTTCTTATCAGTGCGGACATAGTCGTTGAGAATCCGCTCGTTCTCTAACTGCCTAGTCAGCTTCAGGATCTTTTGCTCTTGCTCGTTGAACTTCTCTCTGTAAGAATCCCGTTCATCCCTCAGCTGCATCCAAGACCTTTTCAGTGCCCCAATGTCAGTGGGCATATAAGGATGGAGGATGGTTGGAAGAACCCCTTCTTCATTAGCAACTTCAAGAGTGATAGGCCGGACGACTTCATATGGCATACCCATCTTTTGGGCACGGATACGGACCCATCTGAGATATGGCTCCATCAGAAGTGAAGTCTTTGGGCCCAGCTCATGTGGATCAGATTGGTGAACTCTATCCCAAGCCCTTATGAATCCGCGACGCTGCTCGTCGCTATCCCCTTGAAAGTCAAAGATGATATGAGGCATTAGCATCTCATGAGGTCCTTCTCTTCTGGCTCTTCGAAACTGACGGAGAGCTAAGCATGGGTTGTAAGAAATTCCTCCATGGGTTCCTATCAATGTAACATTAGGATACTCTCCACAGCGATCAATGATAGTCACCTCATCCATACCCTCGAGAGTCCAGATAATGTCATTATGAGAGAGAGAGACATCACCCTATAAGCCCAGCCCGTTCCTTCTTTGTACTTCAGCACTGACTTAGGGAGGTGCGAAATAAACCACCTCGACAATAAAGGAGCATAGCACATCAAGGTTCCCCGCTTTCGGGCAGTACGAGCATAGAGCTGATGAAGAATGTCACCCAAGAGAGTGGGTACATGGTTCTGAGAGATGAAGATCTTTATGACATTCACATCAACAAAAGTGTCAGGATTCGGAAACAATACCAAGCCATATATCAGAAGAGCCAGAATATCCTCGAAGGCCTTGAAGTCTAGATTATCCCAGAAATAGTTAGCCTTACCAACCAAGAACTTAGTGAGAAAACCCTTAGCTCCACTTCTAGTCTCCCAATTAGCCATTACCTCTTCCTTAGTCAAATGAAGGGCTGCAGCAATCTCTTCGGGCCTAAGGGTCTTCTCCCAACCAGTAAACGGGGTCTGCTCCAGAACAGAGATACCGAGCAGCTCAGAGAACTCTTCTAGGGTGGGAACCAACTGATAGTCTTGAAAAGTGAAGCAATGGTACAGAGGATCATAGAATTGGACTAGGACACTCATCATCTACTCGTCCAATTTGGAGGTGACCAAACTGAGAAGAGAACCATGCCTCCTGATGAAGGAAGTAGTGTCAGGCATCTTAGCAACCAACTCTTTAAGCAAGGTAGGAACTTGGAAAAAGTTGATCCAGATGGTATTCTTACGCATGGGCATCAAGATGACCTACAAAACAGAGCAAAGATGAATCCCTCCTGTCTTTGAAATAGGTTAGTCCTTATGCAAGATGTATGTAATGTTATGATGTCATGATGTCATGATAGTAAGCACACCACAAGTATCCACAAATAGCAAACATGATACAGGCACACAAGTCACACAGAGAGCCCTTAGATTTCAGGCTAGCAAGGAGCTTAGGTACTACCCTCTTTCAGTTTAGTTGGTTTAAACCTGTCCTAAAAATAGTAACCGGGTTCTAGAGGATCTCAATATCACTGACTACCCTCAATCGGTCATAATTCCAGTTTAACAACCTTTTCTTGCAGTCGGAATCATCGCGAGAGTTTAGTCTCAATGTGTGTAGCATACTGCTACTGTTCTATGGCCAAGTTGGTCAATTTAAAGGTTCTAAGGTCAGTTGGTGCTGAATGACCCCTTAGAAGACCCATATTCTCCTCGTTCCAACACAAGGGATATCGGTACAGACTAAAGTGCCAAACCAATGTAACTACTGCTTCAACCGTGTCGGTCTACGCCGGACAGTTTCCTCACAGTTTATTGCTACTTACCTAAAGGGTACCCCCAGATCCGAGTTAGGATCTATAGAAACTACGATACAAGCCCACAAAATTAAATCATACAAAGCATACAATTGAAAACACAATGATCTAATCCTAAGGTACACCTCACTTAAAGTCCCCAGCAGAGTCGCCAGTTCTGTGATACGGTGGGAAGAGAACTGACTGTTTTTTGGAATGCTGGTTTGCGTTTTGCGTTTGTTTTCGTAAAATGTCGCGGTAAGACAGAGTCGTCACCGTCTTTTATTTTATCCAACAAGGAAAGGAAAAAAAGCACAAAAAATTCCTTTTTCGAGACGTTTCTCGGGTTCGGGAGGTAGATTATAGAAAGGGAAGGTATTATCACCCTTTCTATCCGTTGTTATCCACGGGGTCTTAGGTACTTGCTCAAAGTGTTTTCAAAATTTTCTTTTCTTTGTGTTTGTGGGTTTGAAAGAATTTTTGTTTGAAAGGAGTGTAAGTGCGAAAAGTTTTGTTTTGTTTTAAAAGGAGCAAGTACTTAAGAATTATCTACCTACTCGAAAAGGGAATTAAACTGTGCTAATGTTCTTTAGACAATGCTAACCCACTATTGATGAGTAGGTAGCATCGTCGTCGGAGTTTTCGGGTCAATTCAATTAAGGGACGTGTGGTCACTAAAGCAATGTTAGGATGCCTTAGCGGTAACTGTTATACCCCAAAATTTTCCCTCTCATTTCATCAACATTTTTCTCATCACAAGACCCTTGGAGCTCAAGATCAAGTTAGGGTTTGCTCCGCTCAAGACTCCACCTTGCACTGCTGACCCAAATTAGGGTTTGAGTTTGCACAAAGATGTTTTGACCTAAAATTCCCAAAGTGACTTTCATGCTTCATGTTTGACTCACAAGTTTATCCATACCAAGTTTCAAGCCTTGATTCCAATCTTTGCCCAGTCAATTGGACAGTTGACCTAGAAATCAGCTGTATTGGGGAAAAAGTCAACTGTGGTCAATTGACAGTCAAGCTTCATGATTTTTGGCCCACATCAATATTTTGAATTCATATGGACCATTTTATCAAGTTTGGATCACAATTCCACAAGAAATTTGATCAGATCACCAAAAGGGCAAAATGGTCATTTTTAGGGTTTTGACTGCACAAAGGCAATTTTTGACTGTTTGACCTAACCAATGGCAAACCAAGCTCACATATGGAATCAAAAACTCAATGAAATTGTATTGACACATTCAATAAGTTCAAAAGATCTCAAATGCACAGGATTGACAGATGAATTTTCCAGTCAACTGATCAAAATTTGACTGTATACTGAAAAGTCAAACTTTGACTTTTTGGTCAAAATCAAGTGCCAAGATTCATTTTTCATCAAGACATGTAAAATTATGAAACTTGTTCATCAAGAAATCCAAATTTGCAAATTAGGGTTTAAAATGAGAAAATTTCATAACTTAGAATTTTTCTAAGTTATGAAACTTCCTTATTTTTTCCTAACTTTGTCCCATTTTTTCACCAAGATACAAATGGATTCAAACAAAACTCAAAACATGAAGGTTGTAGTCCATTGAAAAATATACAACTTTGATTCACAAAGTTTTCTCAAATAAAGCTTGTAGCTCAAGTTATGATTTTTGGAATAAGGGTGCAAAACATTCTTAACTTAGAGAAGTTTTGACCTATTCTAGGCAGGATTTTTTGTCCAACTTCATTGCCATTTATCACATGCTTCCACTTGGAATTTCAATTTGCATTTCAAAGATGGATTGTATTACACATTCCAAGCTTTCCAAATTGTCCAATAACTTCTCAAACACCCTTGTGGTTAGGGAGAATCGAATTTGCAAAGATGGGCAAAAGTCACTTTTGTTCATAACCAAATACATGTTCATAACATTGGCATTTTTCAAATCAGCTTGTACAAGCTAGCTTGCAGGCCTCTAAACCAAGTTTGCACTCCATAATTAAATGCCTAACCTTTGTGTTCAAGCATTGTTTTGTGCATTTAGTCATTACACAAAGAACTAATCCATAATTAGAAAAAGTAAATTTGCCATTTTGGAAAGGATGCACTTTATGTCAAATAACAAATCCAAGAGGCATGGGCCAGATCTTTGAAGCTAGCATTTGTACACAAATCACTCTGATCAAGAGAGAGTGCTGTAACATGCTTGAGGGACCTGTACTGGCCTATAACCCAACTTGACAATCCTTGCTTACATTAGAAGAAATTGGCAAAAGACATACAACTTCCACTTCCTGTAAACAAAACCTCAAGCAAACTTTGTAAACATCTTTCACAATCCCTAACTAACCTAAAACACGACCAAACCACCTTTCATCCCTCCTCATACACAAAATCACAGTTTTGTGGCAAAACAGGGCATCTGTTGCAGTTGGACTTTCACCACCCATTCCTGTCGTGCGTTTTGTCCAAAAGGAGTTCAAACACATTCCATATCATTCACTGAAGCTATCCCAAGCATTGAACTCAAGATGTAACATCCATAGCCAAGTTTTCCATTTTCACTTTTCAGTTTTGCAGGTTGACTTCCATAGCTCGATTCAGTTAGTTTCAAAGCAAGCTAGGGGTTAGAGAAGCATCCTTGGACTTCAGGCAAGCTGTACCTAAGCTCAAACTCCATTGAAGATACCTCCATTGCTGTACATGACTCAAGCTGAAACAGGTAAAAACATGAACTTCTATCTCTCAATATAGGAAGATTTAGGCTTAGGTTTGTGAAAGAAACATGTTCTCCTCATAACCCTGAAGCCATCCATATACTTACTTTCCATTTATATTGAGTATGCTGTGAGAATTTTGGACATGAACATTGGAAAAAATTTAGGTCAGAAATTGGGGATGAAGAAATTCTCCCTCGTTTCTTAGAGTTAGGTCAAGTTTTTTATATGTCTGAAATCGTCTCTTGATGCTCTACATTATTGGTGTTATGAGTTTTGCATGAAAGTCCAGGAATCAGGAGATAGGAAACGCGCGTTTTTGCTTGTTCAAACAAAGCTGGAGGTTGAAGATGACTGGTTTGGGCTGGGCCTGAATCAGTCCTGCTTTTTGCACCCCCTTTTCCAATTTACACCCCCTGGCCCATTATGTGATATATTATTCATTTTTGATTTTTGATTTTTGATTCTGACTTATTATTTTTTGCTCAAATATAAAAAATATAAGAAATAGTTTTCCATACATTTTTGCATTTATTTGGCATTTATTTGTTTTATTTAGCATATATATGTAAATAAATATAATACCTTTTTATTTAAAACCCTAGAAAATAATACAAAAAATGTATTTTTTTTAGTTATTATTTTTTGTTTATATTTTGAAAAACATTTTCTAAAAATATACATTTTTTGTAAATAATTAATACTTTATTTTTGTATATATTTAGTATATTTAATATATAATATAATTACTTATACATAGTTTATTAAATATTTAGGACAGAAATATGAAAATAGTACATTTTTATTCTTATTAATATATGACACTAAAAATACTTTTTTTTATATTTTTAAATAAATATATAAATATTGTATATAATTAATAAATAAATATTATTTATTTAGAAAACTAGGGTTTTGCCCTAGACCATAAAAATATTCAAAATTTGACCTTTTTATTTTTGTTTATATTTCACATTGAAAATACTTTCTCATTATAAAAATTCATTTTTGTGCATAATACATTTTGCATTTTTATTATATTTGTTTAAATATTGTACAATTTGATACTTGTATATTCAATATGAATGTAATAGTTTTAGATTTAATTTCTTGCTAAAAATCCCCCCATTCAAACATTTGTACCCCCATCCCCATAATTATGTTGTAATAATTTAGGACTTTAAATTTCCACATTTAAAAGCTTTCAAATTATGCCATGATAGACCTAGGGTTTGTATGCAAATCAAAAATAACAAATAGCTTGACCTAATTCAAAGAGAAAATGCATGAAAATGGACAACACCATACACACTTGCACCCCTAGGGTTACAATCCACTTGTTGCCTTCAAAAATGGGCCATGGTATGCATGTTAAGTACTTTGGCAAAACAAAAACAAAACAAAGATCATAGTCCCTCGATGACGCTATCTGAGTTGCTTAAACAAAATGATCAAGTCCCTCAAGAAAATTGCCAAAAATACTTGACACTATTGCATTCATGGTCTAAACGATGACCCGCGCCCGTCCCGTTAACATCCTAACACAAGATTGTCCACCAAATACAATGGTGGAACAATACTGTTAAAAGGGTTAAAACATAGGAAAGATCTTTGAGAAATTTAGGGTAGATAGCTCTTGGTTACTTGACCAATTTGCAAAACAAATCCTTGCCATTTTTCAAAACACATTCCACAACACAATTTCAAAACAACTTTGAAAACCTTGAAACATCTTTTAAAAAAGACAAACACCTTTTGTAAAACATTCGAGTAAAGAATTGTTACAAGGGTTGCCTAGACAAAGGCATCTTTTTCAAAACATTTTCAAAACCACACACACAAAGCACCATTTCAAACAATTGAAAATGCAAGGCAAGTGATCTAGGCAAGTAACTAAGAGCCCATGGATAACCATGGATAGAAAGGGTGCTAAAACCTTCCCTTTCTATAATCTACTCCCCGAATCCAAGAAAACATCTCAAAGGTTTTTGCTGTGCTTTTTAACCTTTCCTTAGGATAAAATAAAAAGTCGGTGGCGACTCTTGCTAAACCGAAACATTTTCGAAAACAAACGCAAAACCCAAGTCAGTTCTCCCACAGTATCACAGAACTGGCGACTCTGCTGGGGAATTGATTTAAAAGTGGAGTAACCTTAGGGCTTAGATCACCCTATTGCATGACTAATTGTTTGCTTTGATTGCTTTACCTTTTGGTTCTCTTGTTTGGGCTTGAAATCCTACACCCGGATTTGGGAAACATTTCATAGATAGCAATAAGTTGTGGAAACTGTGCAGGGTATACCGACATGGTTGAAGCAATAGCTATATTAGTGTGACATATTTGTGAGTACCGGTAACCCTTGAGTTCAATCAAGGAGAGTACGGGGCCGCTGAGTGATGTCACTAAGCACTAATGACCTAGAACCTTACTTGACCATCTTGGCCTTTTATTAGGGGTAGTGAGATGACCGGCTTTGGTGCAGTCCGAAGTTGGTAGATACTCGATACTACACTCATTGAGGGTTGTTTTCTTGGAATATTTTGGTCGCTAGTTAAGTGGCTAAACCAAAACAATGAACATAGAAAATAATCCAATGATATTGAGCTCCTTAGAACACGGTTACTATTTTTAGGACAGGTTTTAAGCCAACTAAACTCAAGAGGGTACTTACCTATGATACCTCATGCAAGCCTGAAACTAGGGTTTTGTGTGAATTGCTTGAACATGTGTTTGTGCATACATTATGAACATCATAAAGCATCATATGCATTCACTAACCATTTCAAGGGTTTGGATCTTCATCTTTGTTCCTGTTTTGTAGGTCATGGAAATTCTTCGCAGGAAAACTATCCAAGTCAACCTTGTGAGAATCCCTCCTCAACTCAAGGAGCTTACATCCAGAATTCCAGAAAGTTCTCCCTTCAGTGAAAGACATGGTAGACTGCTCAGCCTAGTCAACACCAACATTGAAGAAGACATGGTAAAGGTGCTCTTCCAGTTCTTTGACCCCCTTCACCACTGTTTCACATTCCCCGACTACCAATTGGTGCCTACTTTGGAGGAATTTTCTCAACTCCTGAGAATTCCTATTCTTAATCAACTACCCTACAACGATACGGAGAAAGAACCAAAACCTGAAGATGTTGCTCAAGCACTACACTTTCAACCATCTGACATCAAGGGGCATTGGGAAACTAGAAGTGGTGTTAAGGGCTTCTTGGCAAATTTCTTGTTTGAGAAGGCACAAGAGTGTTGGAACTCCTTGGATCTGCAAGCCTTTGAAGAAATTGTGGCACTCCTTATTTATGGGTTGGTCTTGTTCCCAAATCCTGACCAGCTTATAGATGTGAACGCTGTCAAGATCTTCATATCCAGGAATCCCATACCTACATTGCTTGGGGACATACTCCACTCATTTCACACACGAACAATGAGGAAGAGAGGTGTTCTCATATGCTGTACTCCTCTCCTTGCAAGGTGGTTTATATCTCACCTTCCACAATCTGTTTTGAAGAATGAGCAAGGCTTAAGGTGGTCACAACGGTTGATGATCCTCACACATTCTGATGTACATTGGTGTTCTCGGTCCAGAGAAAATGTCATCATCGTCGATCGTCGTGGTGAGTTCCCTAATGTTCCGTTACTTGGCATTAGAGGAGGAATTACCTACAAACCTTGTCTAGCTTTGAGACAATTTGGATATGCACGGAGGGATGGCCCTCATGACATGCTGATTCCTGACCTAGTTTTTGACTTCGACAACGATGCGCAAGGACTTCGCCAAAGATTCATCAGAGCTTGGGGGATGCCCAACAAGGTAGATGGTAAGACGCTGGGGCACAAGAATTCCATCCCCCTTGAGCCTTACCTCAAGTGGGTGCGAACCCGCTCTCAGAATCTTATGATGCCTTATCCTCACATTCTCCCGCTGATTAAAGAGCCTGTTAAGGAAGGAGAGGTTCCATACACCATCCTATATCCTAGCATGCCTACATCATGGGAGGAGATGCAAAAGAGTTGGATCCAACTCAAGGAAGAACGGGATACTTTCGAGGCCAGCTTCTACGCCAGTGAGAAGAAGCTTTTAGAGCTCACCCGCCGACTCCACGAGGAAGAGACCCTCAACACCTACATCGCACCAAAGAGGATGCGCAACGTCTTTTTACCTTAAGAAGTTTTTGTAATATTTGGCCCATGGGGCATTTATGTACTGACAAAATTCCTTCTTATTAATATGACATGTGTTCTTTTTGTTTGCAACAACTTTGAATTTCTAAATCCTTGAATGCATTGCATGAACAAACATATCATTCATCATATGCACAAACAGGTATTCAAGCCAGGTTTCCTTATCTTTCTGCTGTTTATTTCAGCAAGATGGATGTGGAACAAACAGTGAAGGACTTACAGGCTCAAAACTCGCAGTTTCAACAGCTCCTTATGACCTTAGCAAAGGGTCAGGAGGATCTTAAAGCACTGTTGGGGAATAAAGAGCAAGAAAAGGGAAAAAAGAAGAAGAAAAGAGTTGGGGTAGCTACACTGGGAAGAAGATTTGAGAATGAAGCTAGGAGAGTTCTTGAATTCCCCTCCACATCTGATGAGGGGACCGGTAAAGTAAAGGGGCCTGCATTACCTTTTGAGTCCGAGGCTGAAGAGGAAGAGGTTGAGGAAGATGAAGATTATTCAGAGCAGCAATACCCGCCAGCGGACGACAAGTACAAAAACCTGGAGGATAGGCTGGAAGCTATGGAGCTGCAAAGGGTTCCTGGGTTAGATTTTGAAGAATTGGGATTGATTGCTGGGATTGTGATCCCTCCAAAGTTTAAGGTGCCAATTTTTGCAAAATATGACGGGCTGTCTTGCCCAAAGATGCACCTAAGGTCATACGTTAGAAGAATTCAACCTCATACATCCGACAGAAATCTTTGGGTACACTTCTTTCAGGACAGTTTGTCTGGTACACAACTAGATTGGTTTTACCAACTTGAGAGGTCAGAGGTGCATAATTGGGAGGACTTGGAAGCTTCCTTCTATCGACAGTATCAATATAACGCTGACTTGGCGCCAACCCGTACTCAGCTAGAGAGTATGGGGATGGCCTCAAACGAAGGATTCAAAGAATACGCCCAGAAATGGCGTGACTTGGCCGGAAGAGTGCAGCCACCGCTTTCGAATAGGGAAATAGTTGATATGTTCTTGGGAACCCTATCTGGCCCTTTCTTCAACCATTTGATCGGGAGCTCTTCCGCAGGGTTTACTGAATTGATTCTGACTGGCGAACGGGTGGAAGCTGGTATTAAGAATGGGAAGATTCAAAGGGATGCCTCTGCCTCCGCAACTGTTAAAAAACCATTCCCGGCCAAGAAGGAAGCAGCTGTTATATACTCTCAGAAAAGATCGGGAAGAACTGAGCGCCGACCGACTTTGGGGGCCGTGATGATCCAAAATTCATCAAATCATCAGCCTCATAACAATCAGTCCAGACCTAAACAGCAATGGGGAGAACGGCCACAACGGCAGTTCACCCGCATCAATATGACGCCCGCACAAGTTCTTCCCCATCTGTTGAAGCTAAATCTCACCACTATCAAAGAGGCACCAAAGAATGTGAATACAACTTCCCTGCATTATCATCCCAATGCTAAATGTGCCTATCATTCTGACAGCATTGGGAATGACACCAACGATTGCTGGGCGCTTAAGCATAAAATTCAAGACTTGATAGATGCAAAAGAGGTTGAGTTCGATGCTCCGGAGAAACCGAATGTAATATCCGCTCCGATGCCAAAGCATGGTCGCAATGTCCATGCTATTGAAGAAGATCTGTATGTTGCTGCTGTGGATGATCTGGTAACTCCACTACTAACAATCAAGTTGAATCTGTTGAAGGCTGGGATTTTCCCAGGTTGTAAAGAAGACTGCTACTGTTGTTCCTCCCTACCAATCGACTGTCCATTGCTGAAGATAGGCATCCAAGGCCTGATGGACAACCAACAAATTCTTTTCGAAAAGATTTCTGCTACTCCAACTCCTATCGAAGATGTTTCAATAATCACCATTTCCACCAATCTTTCCAAGGTCCCTAAAAAGCCTGTTAAGATTACATCCGCTACGAAGATTGTTCCTCTGAAAATAACCATGCCTGGGCCTGTCCCCTACAAATCTGACAAATTAATACCATGGAATTATGGCGGAGAAATCTACTACCACGGTGTTAAACAAGTTGAGATAACTGAAGAGAGCTCTGACGAAGAAAATGCCGACATTGGAAACATTGCCGATACGAGCAAGATTACCCGAAGTGGGAGAATTTTCTCTCCAGAGATTGCCCCTCCAAAGGCAATCTTTGGACCCTCAGCTGCTGCCAAGGTTACCCCTGCACCGATAAAATTTTCTGCAAGAACTCCGTTGATTGAAGAAGTTGTTACTCCTGTGGTTGTCCCTCCTACTTCTGCTGATAAGGGGAAAGGGATCCAAGATGAGCTCGTCAGGACGAGGGCTCAGCCATTGGTCATCCCCGAAACCTCTAAGAAAGAAGTGGAGGAGATTATGAAAATAATTAAGAAGAGTGATTTTGATGTGGTAGAACAACTGGGGCAAACCCCCTCCAAGATCTCAATGTTAGCTCTCCTGCTTTTTTCAGAGACCCACGCTAAGGCTCTGATCAAATTCCTGAAAACAGCCCATGTTCCCCAAGAAACCTCAGCCGATCAATTTCAAAACTGTGTGGCCAGCCTTACTGCCGACAACGGTCTGGATTTCTCTGATGCCGACTTGACTCCTAAGGGAAGAAACCACAATGATGCATTGCATGTTTCGGTGGAGTGCCGAGGGACCACTCTCGCCCATGTCTTGGTCGACACTGGTTCCTCCCTAAATGTGCTACCTAAGAAAGCCCTAGACCGGCTGGATTGTGAGGGCTTGGAGCTGAAGCCAAGTAATATTATCGTCAGAGCTTTTGATGGTTCAAAGAGAATGGTCCATGGGGAGGTTGATATTCCCATCAAGGTTGGTACTGAAGTGTTCAAATCTACTTTCTATGTGATGGACATCCGTCCATTATACTCATGCTTGCTGGGAAGACCATGGATTCATCATGCTGGGGCAGTCACCTCCTCCTTACATCAGATGCTGAAGTACCCTGTTAAGGGAAAGATTGTAACTGTACATGGTAAAGAGGAATACATGATCAGTCATCTTAACTCCTTTAGATATGTGGAGGTAGAAGGCGAGTTCATTGAAACACCTTTTCAGCACTTCGAAGAGGTTTCTCCCGAGGTGGCGGTAGCGAAGGTAGTAGCTGAGGTACCCAAGCAGGTGGCCAGGATGGCATCTCTGAAAGACGCAAAGGCTGCAATGAAGGAAGGAAAGATCTCAACATGGGGACAGTTGCCTGACTTTCCTCACAAGACAGACAAATTTGGTTTGGGGTTCACCGCTGCGGGGCAGAAGGCCATGCGCCGTTCCAAAATTGAAAAGACACCCGTCAAGATTTCTCCTCATGGAATCAATGCTTTGGAAGACGAAGACGAAGAGGGTAACTTTGAAGAGTGTATCTTCCCAACCATCGGAGGGGGACTACGCAACTGGGAGGCGAAAGACTTCGTCCCCATTACTTTCATTAATCAGTAACTTATCTTTCGAACATTTCCTGTTGGTCTGTAATAATTACTGTTAAACAATCTGCACACTACTTTTTCACCTCATGCCTTGCCCGGGGCATGTAGGTCCATTTGTAAGGGTTTGATTTTCCTTCATAATCACATGCCATGTTTAATGAATCATTGGACGTTTTTCATTTATAAACTGCCGTGTTCATTTTCTTTCCTTTTGCATTTTTGTTTGTTTAAGGATGGCTATCCCTTACACACACCCACACTCACAAATGCAGGTACCCATCCACTCTGGATTCTATGGGTGACTATTCTGCCGTATCCTTCGACAACTCTGAAGATTTGGTCAATCAAGCTGAATACGAAGATGACGAAGATTGTGAAGTACCGGGAGAACTAGCCAGACTTCTACAAAAAGAAGAGAGGGCCATCTTGCCTCATGAAGAGTTGTTGGAAACTTTCAACTTAGGAACAGATGAGGATAGGAAGGAAGTACAAGTGGGTGCCAATCTGGAACCAAGTGTCAAGGAGCGCTTAATACAGCTGTTGAATGAAAACGTTGAAATCTTCGCCTGGTCTTACGAAGACATGCCAGGGTTAGACACAGATATCGTGGTTCATCGTCTCCCCACAAGAGAAGATTGTCCACCAATCAAACAAAAGGTCCGCCGAATGAGACCTGACATGTCAGAGAAGATTAAGGCTGAAGTAATGAAGCAGTTCAATGCGGGCTTTCTGGCTGTTACATCCTATCCATAATGGGTTGCTAACATCGTGCCAGTACCTAAAAAAGATGGCAAGGTCAGAATGTGTGTAGACTATCGGGATTTGAACAGGGCCAGCCCTAAAGATGATTTTTCGCTACCGCATATTGACATTTTGGTTGACAATACGGCTCAGCACAAAGTGTTTTCCTTCATGGATGGATTCTCGGGCTACAACCAGATCAAAATGGCCCCCGAGGACATGGAGAAAACTACCTTTGTTACACAATGGGGTACCTTCTGCTAGAAGGTAATGTCGTTCGGACTGAAGAACACAGGGGCAACTTATCAACGTTCCATGGTAGATTTGTTTCATGATATGATACATCATGAGATTGAAGTTTACATAGACGATATGATAGCTCGATCACAAACAGAGGAGGAGCACCTTGAACATTTGTAGAAGCTGTTTGCCAGGTTGAAAGAGTACAAACTCAGGCTGAATCCAAACAAGTGCACTTTTGGAGTTAGGTCTGGTAAGATCTTGGGATTTATCGTCAGCAACAAGGGTATTGAAGTCGATCCAGCAAAAGTAAAAGCTATACGAGAAATGCCTGCTCCTCGTACTGAAAAGGAGGTTAGGGGATTCTTGGGGTGCTTGAACTATATCTCCAGGTTCATCTCTCACCTGACGTCTACCTGTGAGCCAATTTTCAAACTGTTAAAGAAGGATCAGGTAGTTGAATGGAACGACGACTGCCAAGTTGCTTTTGATAAAATCAAGGAGTACTTATTGGAACCGCCTATTCTGATGCCACCCATCGAAGGAAGACCGTTGATTATGTATCTAATTGTTTTGGATAATTCAATGGGGTGCGTGCTGGACCAACATGACGAGTCTGGTCGAAAAGAGCATGCCATTTATTACCTTAGCAAAAAGTTTACCGACTGTGAGACTCGCTACTCCCTGCTCGAGAAAACTTGCTGCACTTTGGTATGGGCTGCTCGCCGACTAAGGCAGTATATGTTGTCTCATACCACCTTGTTAATTTCCAAAATGGATCCTATCAAGTACATCTTCGAGAAGCCGGCTTTATCTGGAAGAATCGCTAGATGGAAAATGATCCTGACTGAGTATGACATCCAGTACACTACCCAAAAAGATATAAAAGGGAGTGTGCTAGCTGACCATCTAGCTCATCAAGTCGTCGAAGATTACCAATCCATGAGATTCGACTTCCCAGACGAGGACATCATGACTTTAGACAACATCGAAGGTAACAGACCGTATGACGGACCTGAGAATGGATCCTGATGGACCCTGTACTTTGATGGTACTTCAAATGCACTTGGAAACGGTATCGGTGCGGTACTCATTTCCCCGGAAGGCTGCCATACACCTTTCACGGCCCGACTTTGTTTCAGCTGTACCAACAACATGGCTGAATATGAAGCCTGCATTTTTGGTCTCAAGGCTGCTATAGACCTAGGGATCAATTCTTTGATCGTATTTGGGGACTCGGCTTTGGTTATCAGTCAAATCAAAGGAGAGTGGGATACCAAGCATCCTAATCTTATCCCATACAAAGAACATGTCCTGACATTGCTGCCTCATTTCAAGCAGATCACCTTCGAGCATTTCCCGCGAGAAGAGAATCAGCTAGCAGATGCTCTGGCTACAATGTCTTCCATGTTTAAACTCAACTGGGATAACGAAGCTCCCCAAATTACCATCGAGCGAATGGATGAACCTGCGCACTGTCACGAGATTAATACCGAAGAAGTAGTGGAACAACCCTGGTTTCAAGAAATCAAAAGGTATCTCCAGACTAGGGAATATCCCAAAGGAGCTTCCGTCAATGACAAAAAGTTCTTAAGGAGATTCGCAACCAAGTTCTTCCTGAGCAACAACATTCTTTACAAGCGTAGCCATGATTGTGTTTTGCTTCGTTGTATGGACAAAGCTGAAGCAGAGTTGATCATGACCGATATACACAGTGGCACCTTCGGCACCCATTTGAGCGGGCATACGATGGCTAAGAAGATTCTAAGGGCAGGCTATTACTGGTCGACCATGGAAGCTGATTGCTATCAACATTCCCATACTTGCCATAAATGCCAAATCTACGCTGACAAGGTACACATCCCTCCTGTTCCTCTCAACATTCTGACAGATCCTTGGCCATTTGCAATGTGGGGAATTGACATGATTAGAGAGATCAAGCCCACAGCGTCCAATGGACATCGCTTCATCCTGGTCGCCATTGATTATTTTACCAAGTGGGTCGAAGCAGCTTCCTTCTCCTCTGTTACAAAGAATGTGGTTACCCGCTTCATTAAACAAAATCTCATATGCCGGTATGGTGTCCCCGACAGGATCATTACAGACAACGGTACTAATCTGAACAATACCATGATCACCGCTCTATGTAAATAGTTCAAGATTTATCATCACAATTCATCTCCCTATCGGCCGAAGATGAACGGTGTTGTTGAAGCTGGGAACAAAAACATCAAGAAGATCATTCAGAAAATGACAGTCACCTACAAGGACTGGCATGAGATGTTACCGTTTGCTCTACATGGATACCGTACCACGGCACGTACTTCAACAGGGGCAACCCCATTTTCTTTAGTATATGGCATGGAAGCTGTCCTGCCCATGGAAGTTCAGATTCCTTCTTTAAGGATTATGAAGGACGCTGGTTTGAATGAAGACGATTGGATTCAGACCCGACTTGATCAACTCAATTTGATTGATGAGAAGCGACTCACTACTGTTTGCCATGGTCAGACGTATCAAAAACGGATGATCAAGGCTTTCAACAAGAAAGTCAGACGTCAAGTATAACAAGTCAGAGATCTCGTAATCAAGCGAATTATCTTGCCGCAAAGTGATCCCAGGGGCAAATGGACTCCTACTTACGAAGGACCATTTGTGATTAAAAGCATATTTTCCGGTGGTGCAATGATTCTGACCACCATGGACGGTGACGATTTGCCGCACCCTGCGAACGCAGACATAGTCAAAAGATACTACGCATAAAATAACCCGACAAGTCGAAAACCCGAAAGGGCGACTTGGGCAAAAATGGGCATCCCGGTGAACCGAAAACCCGAAAGGGCGGTTCAGGCAAAAATTAGGGATAAAACAAAAAAATCCGTACATCCGGCAAGTTGAAAACCCGAAAGGGCGACTTGGGCAAAAAAGGGTTTCCCAGTGGATCGAAAACCCGAAAGGGAGATTCAGGCAAAAGTTAGGGAATTAAAGCGTATGACTATGTCTCGTCGGATCACTTTAAAGAACAAACTCTTCACCAGCCAGCTCCGAGTTTCTGATCAATCCAGTCATCAACGGACGAAGCAGCGAATGGAAAAGTATTCAGAGTTATGAAGGCTTTGGCGGAATGGGATCCCATGGAATTATTACACATAGCCATCTTTTCTTTTGTATAAAATTTTTCAATTCTTACGACAACATCCTCTTACTAGGATGTCTGTCTCCTTTGTACAAAGATACTCATAAAAAGTTAATACAAATACTTTTCCAAATACAGAAATTTGCTTTGCCTTCCTTTTCTTTTTACATTTATGTTTTATTTGAGAAACGTCCAATGTTTTATTAAGTAGGCATATGCATTTGAACATAATCATTTTCTTACAAATCAAGGAAGATGATTGCTGATAGGTTAAAGGTATAGGTAGATATCCTGATGCCCTTTCAGAAGGAATCCCTAGCGGAATTAAACTCCAAATTCCTCAACAAAGTCAAAATCCAGAACTTAATTCCCCAAACAGAGTTAAACTTCAGGATCCTCAACAGAACAAAAGCTTTCTCAAAACTGATTTCCCCAGCCAGAGAGCCTTCCAGAACTCAATTCCCCTCGGAGTTAAGTTTCAGTATCCCCAGTGGAGCCTTAAAAATATGAAAATCCTATCCCCAGCGGAGCTAAAACTTCCAACTATCAATCCCCAGCGGAACCAGACTAGTGAACCTTCTCCCCCCAGAGATACTTCCCGCCAGACTGAAGATTCTCAGTCTTACTTCTCCAGCATAAGTCTACCAGGTTCTGAACTCCCCAGTAGAGATCATCAGAATTCTCATTCCCTACAAGTCACCAAGGAGTTCCAATCCCCTACAGCAGTCGAGGATTCACTTTCCCCGGCAGCAGTACAGATTCTATTATCTCCGGCTATCCAGGATTCATCTATCCCTAGCAAGACAACTCATCAGCTTACATACACATTCATTACATTCATATCATGAACATTGATATACACATATTGCATCATACATTTCATGCAACATAACTTTGTGTTTAGCTAATATTTTGTCCTTTTCAGGAATAAGAATAAAAGGCTATCATTAACAATTATCCAAGATGCAGTTTTACACGGACTCATCATCAGGCAACCATACACCGGTTCCTTCTCCATTTCAAGACTTCTGAAAACAGTTCACGGGTTCTCCAGATACGGATGTTAACCTATTGATTATTCAACTTCAAGACTTCTGAAAAAAGTTTACGGATTCTCCAAACACGGATGTTAATCTATCGCTTGTTCAGATGCAACTTTTGAAAACAGTTTACGGACGCTTCCCAACATGGATGCTGCTCTATTGCTTATTCAACTTCAAGACTTCTGAAAACAGTTTACAGGCTCTCCGGACACGGATGTTAACCTATCGCTTGTTCAGATTCTTCAACTTCTGAAAACAGTTTACGGATTCTCCAAACATGGATGTTAATCTATCGCTTGTTCAGACTCAACTTTTGAAAATAGTTTACAGACGCTTCCCAACATGGATGCTGCTCTATTGCTTATTCAACTTCAAGACTTCTGAAAACAGTTTACGGATTCTCCAAACACGGATGTTAATCTATCGCTTGTTCAGATGCAACTTTTGAAAATAGTTTACGGACGCTTCCCAACATGGATGCTGCTCTATTGCTTATTCAACTTCAAGACTTCTGAAAACAGTTTACGGATTCTCCAAACACAGATGTTAACCTATCGCTTGTTCAGATTCTTCAACTTCTGAAAACAGTTTACGGACGCTTCCCAACATGGATGCTGCTCTATTGCTTATTTAACTTCAAGACTTCTGAAAACAGTTTACGAATTCTCCAAACACAGATGTTAACCTATCGCTTGTTCAGATTCTTCAACTTCTGAAAACAGTTTACGGATTCTCCAAACACGGATGTTAATCTATCACTTGTTCAGACTCGACTTTTGAAAACAGTTTACGGACGCTTTCCAACATGGATGCTGCTCTATTGCTTATTCAACTTCAAGACTTCTGAAAACAGTTTACGGATTCTCCACACACGGATGTTAACCTATCGCTTGTTCAGATTCTTCAACTTCTGAAAACAGTTTACGGATTCTCCAAACACGGATGTTAATCTATCGCTTGTTCAGACTCGACTTTTGAAAACAGTTCACGGACGCTTCCCAACATGGATGCTGATCTATTGCTTATTCAACCTCCAAGACTTCTGAAAACAGTTTACGGGTTCCCCAGATACGGATGTTAACCTATCGCTTGTTCAGATCCAAGACTTCTGAAAACAGTTTACGGGTTCCCCAGATACGGATGTTAACCTATCGCTTGTTCAGATCCAAGACTTCTGAAAACAGTTTATGGGTTCCCCAGATACAGATGTCAATCTATTGCTTGTTCGGACCCCCAGTTCAGAGATGTTCCAAACATGGATACCTTTCTGATACTCCCTCACTCACCAACAACATACAATTCAACAAACAATTTCCAGATGGCATCTTTAAGCCCATCCCCTGACAAGTTTCTGTCACATCCCCAGATGGCATCTTTAAGCCCATCTCCAAATGGCATCTTTAAGCCCATTCCCGCATCCATGTTTTGACGAGTGCAAATTTACGGGCATTCTAGTGTCCAATCTCCTTTTACCTTCGAGACGCGAAAGGCAAACCTGCCAATCTAACTCTTCAGGTGCAAGAAGATTGAACAGGGGCAACTGTTATACCCCAAAATTTGCCCTCTCATTTCATCAACATTTTTCTCATCACAAGACCCTTGGAGCTCAAGATCAAGTTAGGGTTTGCTCCGCTCAAGACTCCTCCTTGCACTGTTGACCCAAATTAGGGTTTGAGTTTGCACAAAGATATTTTGACCTAAAATTCCCAAAGTGACTTTCATGCTCCATGTTTTACTCACAAGTTTATCCATACCAAGTTTCAAGCCTTGATTCCAATCTTTGCCCAGTCAATTGGACAGTTGACCTAGAAATCAGCTGTATTGGGGAAAAAGTCAATTGTGGTCAATTGACAGTCAAGCTTCATGATTTTTGGCCCACATCAATATTTTGAACTCATATGGACCATTTGATCAAGTTTGGATCACAATTCCACAAGAAATTTGATCAGATCACCAAAAGGGCAAAATTGTCATTTTTAGGGTTTTGACTGCACAAAGGCAATTTTTGACTGTTTGACCTAACCAATGGAAAACCAAGCTCACATATGGACTCAAGAACTCAATTAAATTGTCTTGACACATTCAATAAGTTCAAAAGATCTCAAATGCACAGGATTGACAGATGAATTTTCCAGTCAACTGATCAAAATTTGACTGTATACTGAAAAGTCAAACTTTGACTTTTTGGTCAAAATAAAGTGCCAAGATTCATTTTTCATCAAGACATGTCAAATTATGAAACTTGTTCATCAAGAAATCCAAATTTGCAAATTAGGATTTAAAATGAGAAAATTTCATAACTTAGAATTTTTCTAAGTTATGAAACTTCCTTATTTTTTTCTAACTTTGTCCCATTATTTCACCAAGATACAAATGGATTCAAACAAAACTCAAAACATGAAGGTTGTAGTCCATTTCAAAATCTACAACTTTGATTCATAAAGTTTTCTCAAAAGAAGCTTGTAGCTCAAGTTATGATTTTTGGAATAAGGGTGCAAAACATTCTTAACTTAGAGAAATTTTGACCTATTCTAGGCAGGATTTTTTGTCCAACTTCATGGCCATTTTTCACATGCTTCCACTTGGAGTTTCAATTTGAATTTCAAATATGGATTGTAGTACACATTCCAAGCTTTCCAAATTGTCTAAGAACTTCTCAAACACCCTTGTGGTTAGGGAGAATCGAATTTGCAAAGATGGGCAAAAGTCACTTTTGTTCATAACCAAATACATGTTCATAACATTGGCATTTTTCAAATCAGCTTGTACAAGCTAGCTTGCAGGCCTCTAAACCAAGTTTGCACTCCATAATTAAATGCCTAACCTTTGTGTTCAAGCATTGTTTTGTGCATTTAGTCATTACACAAAGAACTAATCCATAATTAGAAAAAGTAAATTTGCCATTTTGGAAAGGATGCACTTTATGTCAAATAACAAATCCAAGAGGCACGGGCCAGATCTTTGAAGCTAGCATTTGTACAAAAATCACTCTGATCAAGAGAGAGTGCTGCAGCATGCTTGAGGGACCTGTACTGGCCTATAACCCAACTTGACAATCCTTGCTTACATTAGAAGAAACATGGCAAAAGACATACAACTTACACTTCCTGTAAACAAAACCTCAAGCAAACTTTGTAAACATCTTTCACACTCCCTAACTGACCTAAAACACGACCAAACCACCTTTCATCCCTCCTCATACACAAAATCACAGTTTTGTGGCAAAACAGGGCATCTGCTGCAGTTGGACTTCCACCACCGATTCCTGTCGTGCGTTTTGTCCAAAAGGAGTTCAAACACATTCCATATCATCCAGTGAAACTATCCCAAGCATTGAACTCAAGCTGTAACATCCATAGCCAAGTTTGCCATTTTCACTTTTCAGTTTTGCAGGTTGACTTCCATAGCTCGATTCAGTTAGTTTCAAAGCAAGCTTGGGGTTGGAGAAACATCCTTGGACTTTAGGCAAGCTGTACCCAAGCTCAAACTCCATTGAAGATACCTCCATTGCTGTACACGACTCAAGCTGAAATAGGTAAAAACATGAACTTCTATCTCTCAATATAGGAAGATTTAGGCTTAGGTTTGTGAATGAAACATGTTCTCCTCATAGCCCTGAAGCCATCCATATACTTACTTTCCATTTATATTGAGTATGTTGTGAGAATTTCGGACATGAACATTGGAAAAAATTTAGGTCAGAAATTGGGGATGAAGAAATTCTCCCTCGTTTCTTAGAGTTAGGTCAAGTTTTTTATATGTCTGAAATCGTCTCTTGATGCTCTACATTATTGGTATTATGAGTTTTGCATGAAAGTCCAGGAATCAGGAGATAGGAAACGCGCGTTTTTGCTTGTTCAAACAAAGCTGGAGGTTGAAGATGACTGGTTTGGGCTGGGCCTGAATCAGTCCTGCTTTTTGCACCCCCTTTTCCAATTTACACCCCCTGGCCTATTATGTGATATATTATTCATTTTTGATTTTTTCTTTTTGATTCTGACTTATTATTTTTTGCTCAAATATAAAAAATATAAAAAATATTTTTCCATACATTTTTGCATTTATTTGTTTTATTTAGCATATATATGTAAATAAATATAATACCTTTTTATTTAAAACCCTAGATAATAATACAAAAAATGTATTTTTTTTAGTTATTATTTTTTGTTTATATTTTGAAAAACATTTTCTAAAAATATACATTTTTTGTAAATAATTAATACTTTATTTTTGTATATATTTAGTATATTTAATATATAATATAATTACTTATACATAGTTTATTAAATATTTAGGACAAAAATAAGAAAATAGTACATTTTTATTCTTATTAATATATGACACTAAAAATACTTTTTTTTTTACAATATACTTCTTTTTTTTTATTTTTAAATAAATATATAAATATTGTATATAATTAATAAATAAATATTATTTATTTAGAAAACTAGGGTTTTGCCCTATACCATAAAAATATTCAAAATTTGACCTTTTTATTTTTGTTTATATTTCACATTGAAAATACTTTCTCATTATAAAAAATCATTTTTGTGCATAATACATTTTGCATTTTTATTATATTTGTTTAAATATTGTACAATTTGATACTTGTATATTCAATATGGATGTAATAGTTTTAGATTTAATTTCTTGCTAAAAATCCCCCCATTCAAACATTTGTACCCCCATCCCCATAATTATGTTGTAATAATTTAGGACTTTAAATTTCCGCATTTAAAACCTTTCAAATTATGCCATGATAGACCTAGGGTTTGTATGCAAATCAAAAATAACAAATAGCTTGACCTAATTCAAAGACAAAATGCATGAAAATGGACAACACCATACACACTTGCACCCCTAGGGTTACAATCCACTTGTTGCCTTCAAAAATGGGCCATGGTATGCATGTTAAGTACTTTGGCAAAACAAAAACAAAACAAAGATCATAGTCCCTCGATGACGCTATCTGAGTTGCTTAAACAAAATGATCAAGTCCCTCAAGAAAATTGCCAAAAATACTTGACACTATTGCATTCATGGTCTAAACGATGACCCGCGCCCATCCCGTTAATATCCTAACACAAGATTGTCCACCAAATACAATGGTGGAACAATACTGTTAAAAGGGTTAAAACATAGGAAAAATCTTTGAGAAATTTAGGGTAGATAGCTCTTGGTTACTTGACCAACTTACAAAACAAATCCTTGCCATTTTTCAAAACACATTCCACAACACAATTTCAAAACAACTTTCAAAACCTTGAAACATCTTTTCAAAAAGACAAACACCTTTTGTAAAACATTCGAGTAAAGAATTGTTACAAGGGTTGCCTAGACAAAGGCATCTTTTTCAAAACATTTTCAAAACCACACACACAAAGCACCATTTCAAACAATTGAAAATTCAAGGCAAGTGATCTAGGCAAGTAACTAAGAGCCCATGGATAACCATGGATAGAAAGGGTGCTAAAACCTTCCCTTTCTATAATCTACTCCCCGAACCCAAGAAAACATCTCAAAGGTTTTTGCTGTGCTTTTTAACCTTTCCTTAGGATAAAATAAAAAGTCGATGGTGACTCTTGCTAAACCGAAACATTTGCGAAAACAAACGCAAAACCCAAGTCAGTTCTCCCACCGTATCATAGTAACCCTAATGTCTTAGATCATTTTATCCGAGGCAACCGTTTCGAGGCAACTTTGATCTTTGGACAAGAGGTCGACCTCTAAAATTTCCTATACTCAATGACTACGTTCGAAGGCAACCAAGTGAGGTGTACCCTAAGAGTGCGTATGTGCGAGTGTATTGTTTTTCAGTTATTTATCTTTGTATATGTCATGGGTGATCTATGTTGATTTTAAGTTCGTACATTGGATCTTGTCATGCATTCCCTATTATCAAACATCTAACATTGTATAGTTGTGGAAATAAAATTGCGGAAATAAAATCTAAACTATTACAAGGCGTCAGGTATTTACATCGCCAAAAAACAAACCCTTTAATTTAAATTGCGGAAAGTAAAATAAAGTGATAAATAATTAAAGTCCTAATTAAAAGCTATTACTTACCGGAAGCAATTACAATATTGGATAAAACGATACGCGTGCGAGAAATTAAATCGGGCGAGTTTTTAGGGTTTTGACCCTTTTTGAAAGAAAGCATGTTTTTTTGTTATTTTTGAATTTAGAATGAAATTAAAGTAGGTAAAAATTAATTAATTAATTACTAAAATATTTTTTTGATTTTTTTTATGTTTAAGGAAATAAAATAAAATGGTTAAAAGTTAGTAAAACCTAATATTCTACATTGATTTTAATTTATTGCAAAAAATATTAAAATTGTACCTAATTAAAAACTAAATTAATTGATTAATATTTATTTACAAAAATAAAGTGATGCATTTAATTTTAATAAATATTAAAAAAAATATTTTTTATGTTTTCTGATTTTTATGAGGAAAATAAATTAATTGGTTAGTGATTAATAATTATTAGTTAAAACAATAAAATAAATAAATAAATATAATAAGTAAAAGAAAATAAACCAAATGGGGGTGTTGGGCCCAGAAAGGGGTGAAATCTGCAATTCTGAGGCCCAATTCAAGCCAGCCTGTTTTGACTTTCTCCATTCCACGCGTATGCATTGACTGGAGACCTTGGCAACCATCTGGATGGAGACATATGGTAGGTCACGCTCTTGATGTTGCATGGAATCACCTGTAAATAAAATGCAACAAAGTTTTTGGGGGACCTGGGATTCGAACCCAGGTCCCAATGGGCTTTCCACTAGTGCGCTTACCAACTCAACCATCATGCTTATTTGTTATTATAGTGGATAAAAGATATTATAAGAGAAAAGCAAGCAATATATTGGAAATTAAAAAACGCGCGGAATTTATTTGAACGGGCCAATGAAGACAAGCCACGTCTTCGTCTTCTTCAATAAGACCTGGTCTTTTTCCTGCGGATTTGGATTCGCAACAAAATCCATGACTCGATCCCAAAATCGTCCCTAGGCCATGGAAACGAATTTTGAGACCATCACCTTACTCGTCTCCTTCCACTGATTCCATTTATGTCCATGGGTTGTTCTAATTTTTCCTGAAATCAAAACGCCTAAAAAACAAGAACAAAAACCCTAGCTTCGGGTACAGGGTTACAGGCTACAAAAATGAAATCAAATATTGCAGAAACATTCTAAATAGGCCGATTAACATGATTATTCAAAGATTTTGGCAAAAGGATGCAAGAACAAGAGGTTATGTTTTCGTGTACAAAGGCATGTTCATGAGTACTTACAGTGCGTTTTAGGCGACGAGAGGGCTTGGTTCTGATTGCTATAGCTTCAGTGGACTCCTGGCAATTGAACCACGTTGAGATTTTGGATTGAATTGGCCTCCAACCAAGATTTTGATCCCACACTTTTTAAGCTTTTTTCAAGTTTTGTATTCTAAGATTTGGCAGCCTCCTGGTCGTGTATTGTGTGTGTCTAGCTTGTACAAGTCTCCAACAATGTATTAGGTTAAGAATTGGGCTTTGAATCCATGAGCATTGATGATTTGAAGATTTGATATAAATCACCATTAAAGGCTTCCAATTTCTTTCTAAATCTAATATTTTGTGCATGATATGGCTTGGCACGAATTTGATTGTGTCCATCATGATAATTGAAAGCTGTATCAATCAAAAAGATCTTATTCCATCAATTTTTGGATTTTATTTGGATTAATATTGATTTAAAATGAATTAATTCAATGAAATCAAAATAAAATGGAAAAATTAATGAGTGGACATAAAACTGAAGATAGGACACGTGTGTGGTGTGACAAGATCAAATCAAGTGGAAAAAAGTGGGCCCTTTTGGCAAAATTTGAAGTTTTGGGGATAGTTGACTTTTGGCAATTTTAAAAAAATGTCCAACTTCAACAATGCATAACTTCTTCAATTTTGAACTTTTGGAAGTGTTCTTGGACTTTTTAGAAACCTTGAGATGTCCTATAACCAACACTTTTGGTCTCATATCATTTTGATATTCCATGCTCAAGTTATAAGCTTTGGCAAAAAAGGGGTTTTTGTTGACTTTCAAAAATGACCTATAATGCCCCAATTTGTAACTTTTTGTGAGTGCACTTCTTTATCTTAGGGTGTGAATATGGATTATAGGAAATTGCATTCTATTCAAAATGATATTTGGATGGTTCATTTCTCATAAAGTATGAGAAAGTTATGCTCTGGTCAAAGTTGAGTTGACTTTTCCTACAAAACCCTAATTTAGGAACTTTTGAATCTTGATGAATCTTGAGCAATCGTTGATGAATCATGATAAAACCTTGATCAAATGATGAATTATACTTCAAAATGAGAATGTTGACAAAAAATTTGAGGTTTGACTGTTTGTAGGTCACAATTGACTTTTGCCCTAACATAGTCGATTTTTGGGCCTTTTGAGCAATTGACTAACCAAACTTCCTCTGCAAGGCTTGAAATTTGACATGGATGATCTTAAGGACATATTAGGACATTGGGAAGCACTTGAGGTCATTTGGATGTAAGGACCTTGATGCAACACAAAACCCTAATTTGAGATTGACTGCCTTAGGAGATGATTTGACTGTCCAACTCTTGAGCAATCTTGAACCATTTGGAGATTATTCTTGAAATGTCTTGAGAAATATGGGAGGGGAAATTTTGGGGTACAACATGTATTGTTTGTAAAAGGAAGTGGTAAATTTTGGGGTACAACATGTATTGTTATGAACATTGGCTCTTTCTAACTGATAAAACCAATCAAGTTGAGTTCTAGACAGACTGTCTTGGAAGAAGTGTACCCATAAATCCTTGTCAGCGGTATGAGGCTGGATTTTCCTCATGTAGGACCGGAGATGCATTTTGAGACATGAAACTCCGTCATATTTGACGAACACCGGTGCTTTGAATTTTGGAGGAATGACAATACCAGATACTAATCCCAACTCCTCAAAGTCCAATCCAGGCACTTTTTGGATTTCCATTGCACTTAACCGTTCTTCCAAATACTTATACTTGTCGTCGGCTGGAGGATATTGTTCTTAAGAATAATCTTCTTCTTCCTCTTCCTCTTCTGAATTTGACTGGACAACTGTTTCTTTGCCCTTCCCATCTTGATTGTCTTTCTCACTGGATGTTGTCACAAAGTCTAAGGCCCTTCTTGTTTTCCCTTGGAATCTTCTTCCCATGTTTAGAACTCCAGTTATTTTCTTTGTCTTCTTTTTCTTCTCCTCAACCAGCAAGGTCTTCAACTCTTCTTGTCCTTTTGCTAGAGTTAATAACATCTATTGAAACTGAGCATTCTGAGCTTTGAGGTCCTTCATTGTTTACTCGAGATCCATCTTACTGAAATAAACAGTAGAAAGATGAGGAGACTTGTTGCAAGAAACCTGCTTATGTTATGATGAATGGTGTGATCGGTGGGAATGAGAACTGACCGTTTTTGGAATGCTGGTTCACGTTTTGCGTTTGTTTTCGCAAAATGTCGCAGTAAGCAAGAGTCGCCACCGTCTTTTACTTTATCCAACAAGGAAAGGACAAAAGCACAAAAAAATTCCGTTTTGAGATATTTCTCGGGTTCGAGAGGTAGATTATAGAAAGGGAAGGTGTTAGCACCCTTTCTATCCGTGGTTATCCACGGGCTCTTAGGTACTTGCTCATTATGTTTTCAAAAGTTTGCTTTTCTTTGTGTTTGTGGGTTTGAAGAGAGTTTTTGTTTGAAAGAGAGTGTAAGTGCGAAAAGTTTTATTTTGTTTTAAAAAGAGCAAGTGCTTAAGAACATATACCTACTCAAAAAGGAATTAAACTGCACAAGTATCCTTTAGACAATGCCATCCCACTATTGAGGAGTAGGTAGCATCGTCGTTGGAGTTTTCGGGTCAATTCGATTAAGGGACGTGTGGTCACTAAAGCAATGTTAGGATGCCTTAGCGGTAACCCTAATATCTTAGATCATTTTATCTGAGGCAACCGTTTCGAGGCAACTTATGATCTTCGGACAAGAGGGCGACCTCTAAAACTTCCTATACTCAATGACCACGTTCGAGGCAACCAAGTGAGGTGTACCCTAAGAGTGGCATGTGCGAGTGTATTGTTTTTCAGTTATTTATCTTTGTACATGTTAATGGTGAGCTACTGTGATTTTAGGTTAAAGTTGATCTTGTCATGCATTGCCTATTATTCAAACATCTAACAGTTAATGGTTGCAGAAATTAAATTGCGGAAAATAAATCTAAACTATTACAAGGCGTCGAGTATTTACACCGCCAAAAACAAACCCTTTAAAATTAAATTGCGAAAAGTAAATAAAAGCGGTAAATAAATAAAGTCCTAAGTTAAAACTATTACATTCCCGAAGCAGTTACAATATTGAAATACGGATCAAAAATAATTCGCGAGCGAGAAAAATTAAATCGGAGTGTTTTTTAGGGTTTTGACCCTTTTTATTAAATAAAGCATATTTTGTTATTTTTGAATTAAAATTAGTGTAAATTAATAATTGAATTAATTAGTTAAATGAAAATATTTTTGGGTTTTTATTTTAATTAAGGAAATAAAATAAGAATGATTAAAAGATATTAAAACCTAATTCTAAATCAATTTTAATTTATCGCAAAATATATTATTATTAAACCTAATTAAACTAAATAAATTAATTAATTGTTTATTTACAAAAATAAATAATAAAGTTAATGAAATTAATAAAAATATTTTTGTGTTGTTTCTGATTTTTTGTGAAAAAAAGTTAATTGGTTAATTAATTAATTAAGATAATAATAAAAATAGAAATAGAAAAATAATAAAAATAAAATAAAAAGAAGAACAAACTCAGGGGGGTGTGGGCCTGAAGAAGGTGTTTGATCAGTAATTTCCAGGCCCATTTACGCTTCAGCCTTGTTGTACTTTTGTGATTTGCTATGCGTGCATTGACCTGAGTCCATAGTGGTCCTTCACCTTTGGCCATTGGTTTTGCCCTGTGAGCCACGTAGCATTTGAGATCTGGGGGTGTATTGTAATCCACGCTTGGAGTGCTGCATGTGAACGCCTGAAATAAAATTGCAATAAGGTTTTGGGGGACCTGGAATTTGAACCCAGGTCCCAAGGGGATATGCATTAACCTGCTTGCCAACTCAACCAGCGCGTTCATTAGTTATAATAATGCAAAACAAATAATATATGGAAAATCAATTAATCATGCTGAAATAAAAAAACGCGCAAACACATTTGAATGGGCCAATAACACAGGGACACATTATCATCTTCTTCAGCAAATCCCTGGTTATTTACCTGCGGATTTTTGTCTGCAGGAAGATTCGTGGGATCTCTCAAACATCCTTCCTAGGCCATGTAAACGCAAGCTAAGAGTACCAATGTACTCGTCTCTTCCTCCTGGTCATCCCTGTAACCATTATTTACCTTGATTTTGCTTGTACACAAAATGCCTAAAAACGAAGCAAGGAAACCCTAGGTTCGGGTACCACATTAGAAGCCATGAAAATAGAATTGAATGATGTAGAAAGCTTCGAAATCAAGCATGGATCAAGAATATGTTAATATTTGATCAAGAAGATGCAAGAATGAGGAGTTATATTTTCATGTTCAGAGGCATATTCAGGGACACTTACAGCGCGTTATAGGTGGTCTTAAGGTCTGGTTTTGGTTGCTATAGCTTCAGGAGGTTGCTGGCAAGAGGGCTACGTGAAGCTTTTACCTTGGAAACGCCTCCAAACAAGAACTTGATCTCTCACTTTTCAAGCTTTTTCACAAACTTGTTCTGGCCGTTTCTGCAGAGCTTTGTACGTCCTAGGTCTGGCTTGCTTGTGTGCATATAATAGAACGTGTTTAGGTCAAAATTTGGGCCATAATCCTTATGCATTGAAGATGGAAGATTGGATTTTGATCACCATAACCAAGTTGCCATATTTGCATCAAATCTGAGATTTTGTGCTTGTTTAGACTTGGCACGAATTTGATTGAGTATCACATGACATTTGCAAGGTGGAATGATCACTAGAATCCCTTTACATCAATTTTTAGATTTTATTTGATTTAATATTGATTTAAAATGAATTAAATCAATAAAAATAAAATAAAATAGAAAAATAAATGAATGGCCATGAAATTAAATATGGGACACGTGTGTGGCATGAAAAGGCTATATCAAGTGGAAAAAGTGGGCCCTTTTGTCAAAAATTGGAGTTTTGAGGATAGTTGAGTTTTGGCAATTTTGGAAAAATGCCCAACTTCAACAATGCATAACTTCTTCAATTTTGACCTTTTGGAGGTTTTCTTTGATTTTTTAGAAACCTTGAGATGTCCTATAATCAACCCTTTTTGTATCATCTCATTTTCATCTTCCATGCTCAAGTTATAAGCTTTGGAAAAAAGGTGTTTTTGTTGACTTTCAAAAATGACCTATAATGTCCAAATTTGTAACTTTTTGTGAGAGCACTTCTTGATCTTGGGGTGTGAATATGGATTGTAGGAAATTTCATCCTCTTCAAAATGAGATTTGGATGGGTCATTTCTCATAAATTATGAGAATGTTATGCTTGGTCAAAGTTGAGTTGACTTTTCCTACAAAACCCTAATTTAGCAACTTTTGAATCTTGATGAATTTTGAGCAATCCTTGATGAATCATGATCAACACTTGATAAAATAATGAATTATCCTTCAAAATGAGAATGTTGACAAAAAATCTTGAGGTTTGACTATATTTGGGACACAGTTGACTTTTGCCCTAGCAGAGTCGATTTTTGGGCCTCTTGAGCAATTGACTGACCAAACTTTCTCTGCAAGGCTTGAATTTTGACATGGATGAACTTGAGAGCATATTAGGACATTGGGGAGCACTTGAGGTCATTTGTATGTAAGGACCTTGATGCAACAAAAAACCCTAATTTTGACTTGACTGCCTTAGGAGGTGATTTGACTGTCCAACTCTTGAGCTATCTTGAGCAACTTGAAGATCATTCTTGACAAATCTTGGGGAATATGGGAGGGCAAATTTTTGGGTACAACAGTTTCCCCTGTTCAATTTTCTTAAACCTGAGGATATAGATTGGCTTTCGAGCCTTTCGTGATCCGAAGGTGGAAGATAATTGAACACTAGAGTGCCCAGAAATTTGCACTCACATGGTGTAGTATCAACATTGTGATGTCGGGAATGGGCTTACAGATGCCATTTGGAGATGGTTGGTAGGAGGATGGGCTTACAGATGCCATCTGCATGAGTGTCGATCGCATAAGAGATTCCTTAGCGAGAACTTGCACACCTGTGGTTGTAAAAGATTCCACTGGGGAAGTCTAACCTTTGTTGAGATTTAGGAACTTGCTTGTACTTCAACTGAGAGAATGCTTCAGCTGAGTTTTAAGAACCTGTCCATAATTCAATTGGGGGGAAAACATCTTCATCAAGATCTAGGAACTGTCTCGTGCTCAATGGAGTATACCGTTGAGGTTATAGAACTTGTCCACACTATGACGGAGGAAAACATCAAGATCTAGGAACTGACTCGTGCTCAATGGAGTATACCGTTGAGGTTATAGTACTCGTCCACACTATGACGTCGGGAAACATATTCATCAAGATCTAGGAACTGTCTCGTGCTCAATGGAGTATACCGTTGAGGTTATAGTACTCGTCCACACTATGACGTAGGGAAACATCTTCATCAAGATCTAAGAACTGTCTCATGCTCAATGGAGTATACCGTTGAAGTTATAGAACTTGTCCACACTATGACGGAGGAAAACATCAAGATCTAGGAACCGACTCGTGCTCAATAGAGTATACCATTGATGTTATAGTACTCATCCACACTATAACATAGGGAAACATCTTCATCAAGATCTATGAACTGTCTCGTGCTCAATGGAGTATATCGTTGAGGTTATAGAACTTGTCCACACTATGACAGAGGAAAACATCAAGATCTAGGAACCGACTCGTGCTCAATGGAGTATACCGTTGAGTTTATAGTACTCGTCCACACTATGACGTAGGGAAACATCTTCATCAAGATCTAGGAACTGTCTCGTTCTCAATGGAGTATACCGTTGAGGTTATAGAACTTGTCCACACTATGACGAAGGAAAACATCAAGATCTAGGAACCGACTCGTGCTCAATGGAGTATATCGTTGAGGTTATAGTACTTTTCCACACTATGACGTAGGGAAACCGTCGAGATTGAGATCCTTATCCGAAATTCAACCGAGGATAATTCAATTGAGATTTAAGAACCGGTCAGGTCTTCGACTAAGCTGAGAACTTTAACTGCATCTTTCCTGAAAGGTAAAGGTCAGTCATATGCAATGCATGATATGGATCAGGCAATGATGTTCTCAACATAAATGAGATTGTATGATATGATGCGTATATGCATGTATTATGATGTATGGAAACGTGATGTTGTAGCTGGGGAAAATAAATCCCAAAGCTGCTGGAGAATAGAGTGGAGTTCTTCATTTCCGCTGGGGATGATGAACGAAGATGATAAACCTGTAGGAGATAAAAAACTCCGTTGGGGGAATAAACTAATGAAGAGATTACTCCGAGGGGAATTACTCTGTGGGGAGAGATGTTCTGCTGAAGATTTTAACGATAACTCCACTGGGGATTCTGTTGATAAGCTCTGTTGGGGATTTTAATGATGAACTCCGCTGGGGATAGAAAGAACTTCGCTGGGGATGATCCTTCAGTTGCAACTTGCTGAGGATAACCCAGTTAGACTCTTGTGAGGATGGATTTTCGTTGTTGGTGGTATTGAATCTGTTGAGGATAGAAGTCCTGCTGGGGGGAAAGAAAGAACATGATCTTTCAGTTGCAACTTGCTGAGGATAACCCAATTAGATTCTTGTGAGGATAACCTTATGAATTTGACTGGGGAGATTTATTTGCGCTCTGCAGGGGATAAGCTTCCAGAATCTACTGGGGAGCAATGATTCAACTTTGGCGGGGAAGCCCTTTTTTAGACTGCGCTGGGGAAATGATTCCACCGTGGATATTTTGTATTCCGCCGGAGAACATTCTTATATTCTGTTGGGGAATATTAAGACTGTCGGGGATACCCTTATGCTTGCTGGAGGATATCTTTATACTCCGTTGGGGAATATTAAGATCTTCTGGGGATACCAAGCCTTTTCGGGGCTGATGGTAGACTAACTCTGCTTGGGGAGAGCATTGCTGATTCATTCATGGTTGCCAGTCTTAGTGGGGAGAGCTACCATTACTGTTTTACTCTGCAAGGAGTGACGGTATCTTGGTCATATTCTTCAGCTGAACCTACCTTGGTACCTTGGTGGACAGAGCAACTAGACCGCTCGGACAATTCTTATTGCCCCTACTTCTGATATCACCCGTAACTCGTCCTTTGTTTCGCATGTAAATATTTATGAGAAGCAATTATGTCAAATGCATATATCAAAAATGAACATTGGACGTTCTTTGTAAAACAAAACAGATAAAGGAAAAACAATTTGAATTTTGTCTAAACATGAATTTGTATTGATTTTGAAGTTTTGCCTGTAAATAGGCGTTTTTGTACAAGAGGCTGGCGTCCTAGTAAGAGAACGCCGCCGAACAAATAGGATCTATACAATTTGTGAAATGAAAACAAAACAGCTATGTGAACAATCCCACTGGGTTCCAATTCTGCTATTACCTTTATATCTTCAAGCGTCTCATCACTTTGCTGCTTAGTTGAAGATGAATCTGATTGATTGGTGCCGTCCGAGCCTGATAGTTGATACCGAAGTCTAGATGCGAGGTGATCCAATGAGACATAGTATTACGCTTTGATCCCTAACTTTTTCCTGGACCGCCCTTTCGGGTTTTCAGTCCATCGGGATACCCATTTTTGCCCAAGCCGCCTTTTCAGGTTTTCGACTTGCCGGGTGTACATATTTTTTCATTTTTCATCCCTTATTTTTGCCCGAACCCTTTTGGTTTGCCGGGAAGCCCTTACTTTTTCCTAGGCCAGTCAACCTAGCGGGTCTTTGATTATGCGTAGTATATTTTCACTATGTCTGCATTGACGGGGTGAGGAAGGTCGTCACCATCCATGGTGGTTAGAATCATTGCTCCTCCTGAGAAGATGTTCTTAACCACAAATGGCCCTTCGTAAGTAGGGGTCCATTTGCCCCTGGGATCACCTTGAGGTAGAATAATGCGCTTGATTACCAGGTCCCCAACTTGATACTCTTGTCGTCTGACTTTCTTGTTAAATGCCTTGATCATCCGTTTTTGGTACGTCTGACCATGACAAATAGCAGTAAGTCTCTTTTTGTCGATTAGGTTCAACTGATCAAGTTGGGTCTGAATCCAGTCATCTTCACTCAAACCTGCATCCTTCATGATCCGGAGAGAGGGTATCTGAATTTCAATGGGCAGGACTGCCTCCATGCCATAAACCAAGGAATAGGGTGTTGCCCCTATTGACGTCCGTGCTGAGGTACGATACCCGTGAAGAGCAAATGGTAACATCTCGTGCCAGTCTTTGTATGTCACTGTCATCTTCTGCACAATCTTCTTAATGTTCTTATTAGCCACTTCTACAGCCCCATTCATCTTCGGCCGGTAGGGAGAAGTTATGATGATGTATCTTGAATTGCCCGCAGAGCTCGGTGATCATCTTGTTGTTGAGATTGGTACCATTGTCCGTAATGATCCTCTCTGGTACACCGTATCGACATATCAGGTTATGCCGAATGAATCGTGCCACGACGTTCTTGGTTACCATAGCAAAGGAAGCTGCTTCAACCCACTTCGTAAAGTAATCAATCGCTACCAGGATAAAATGATGCCCGTTGGATGCCGTAGGTATGATCTCTCCAATCATATCAATGCCCCACATTGCAAAAGGCCAAGGTGCTGTCAAAACATTCAGAGGAACTGGAGGTATGTGCACCTTATCAGCATAGACCTGGCACTTGTGACATGTCCGAGAATGCTGATAACAGTCGGCTTCCATTGTGGACCAGTAATATCCTGCCCAGAGGATTTTCTTTGCCATGGTATGTCCACTGGAATAAGTTCCGAAAGTACCTTCATGCAGCTCTGCCATGATCCTTTCTGCTTCAATCTTATCCACACAACGTAGTAAGGTCAAATCATGGTTACGCTTGTAAAGGATGCCATTGCTGATGAAGAACTTGGCTGAAAACCTCCTCAGAAACTTCTTATCATTAACAGATGCACCCTCGGGGTATTCTTGAGCTTCAAGGTACCTCTTCACCTCATGATACCAGGGCTTTTCTGTTACCTCTTCGGTCTCAAGATCACAGCAATGTGTAGGTTCGTCCAATTTTTCAATAATGATCCGGGGAGCCTCGTTGTCCCACTTGACTTTGAACATTGCAGACATCGTAGCTAATGCGTCCGCTAACTGATTCTCCTCTCTAGGAAAGTGTTCAAAGGTTATCTCCTCGAAATGGGGAAGCAACGTCAATACATACTCCTTGTAAGGAATAAGATTTGGGTGTTTCGTATCCCACTCGCCTTTGATCTGACTGATCACGAGAGCGGAATCTCCGAAGACACTCAGAAACTTAATCCTTAGGTCAATTGCTGCTCGAAGACCCATGATGCACGCTTCATACTCCGCCATATTGTTGGTGCAGTTGAAACATAGTCGGGCGGTGAACGGAGTATGAGAGCCTTTAAGAGATATCATCACAGCACCAATGCCATTACCCAAAGCGTTCGAAGCTCCATCAAAGTACATAGACCATCGGGATCCTTCCTCAGGTCCTTCATCCGGTCCAGGTGTCTCACAGTTAGTTATCAACATGATATTCTCGTCCGGGAATTCAAAGTTCATAGACTGGTAATCATCCACTGCCTGATGTGCCAAATGGTCTTCCAATACACTTCCCTTGATCGCTTTTTGAGTCGTGTACTGGATGTCATACTCATTCAAGATCATCTGCCATCTTGTTATTCTTCCGGACAAGGCAGGCTTTTCGAAGATATACTTGATTGGATCCATCTTTGAAATCAATAGAGTAGTATGAGTCAGCATATACTGTCTCAGCCGGCGAGCAGCCCATGCCAAAGCACATCAAGTTTTCTCAAGCAGTGAGTATCGGGTCTCACAGTCGGTAAACTTTTTGCTAAGGTAATAAATAGCATGCTCTTTTCGGCCAGACTCGTCATGCTGCCCTAGCACACACCCCATTGAGTTGTCAAGTACTGTAAAGTATAAGATCAGAGGTTTCCATTCAACTGGTGGTGTTGTACCCCAAAATTTTCCCTCCCATATCTCTCAAGATGTGTCAAGAATGATATTCAAATTGTTCAAAATTGCTCAAGGGTTGCACAGTCCAAACACCTCCTAAGACAGCTGAAATTAGGGTTTTGGTTCATTCAAGGAATTTGAGATTTTCAATGGCTCAATCAAGTCTCATAGGCCTCTATACATTCTCAAGCATCTACATGCCAAGTTTCAAGACTCACAATGCCAATTTGCACAGTCAGAAGCTCCATTTGATCTACAGTCAACTGCAGGGGCAAAATGGTCATTTTGCAGTCAAAAGTCAGAATTTTTGGTCAACATCTTATTTTGAGTTCACAATCATCATTTGATCAAGTCTTGATCATGATTCCACAAGGATAGCTCAAAAATCATCAAGATGCAAGAAGTTACTATTTTTGGACAGTAGAAAAGTCAACTGTATCTTGACCAGGGCATAACTTTTTCATGGTTCATCAGAAAAATCCCATCCAAAGCTCATTTTGAAGGGGATGACATTTACTACAATCCATCTTCACACTCCAAGTTCAAGAAATGCACTCACAAAAAGTTATCAATTTTTACATTATAGGTCAAATTCAAAAGTCAACAAAAATGCACTTTAAGTCAAAGACCATAACTTGAGATTGATAAATCCAAATGACATGGGACCAAAGGCATTGGTTATAGGACTTCAATAACTTTCCAAAATGTCCCAGAACATGTTCATATGATCAAAATTGAGCAATATATGCATTGGAGAAGTTGGGAAATTTTCATGAATTTGCAAAAGTCAACTTTGCTCAAAACACCTTCTTTTTGCTAATGGGCCTCAAATCTCTTCTTGAAACTTTATCCATGGCCTATGCACGACCCATCAAGATTAATTGAATTTATTTTCTTATTTTTTATTAATTAATTGGATTTTTAATTGATATTAATTCATTTAATTAATTTAAATTGTAGGAAAATACAAAGATTTGGTTTTAAATCTTTTTGTGAAGCAAATATGACCTAAAAAGTTGGCAATTTCGTGCACCAAGTCAAAGATGCAAAATCTCCAAAATTGGCAACTTTTTCTAATCATGAAAATGCAAAAAGATTTGATTTTCAATCAAAGATCAAATCATCGATTCAATGGATTTTTGCTCAAGATTCTGACCTAATTCCATTCCTCTCTATATATGCAAACAAACCCTGATGCAAGACACGGGAGAGAAGCTGCAGAAAAGCCATAGCCATATTGCAAAATTTCAAGAAAAACTCAAAACTGATTTCTATATTCCAGGGCGATTCAAAGCTTTTTGTTGATTCTAATACCTTGCAGAAGTTCCCAGGAGTGTGTGGCAATCAAATTCAAGCCTTGAAGCTCAAAGAATCACCCTATACAGAGTCACGGTTTGCAGCTTTTATTCACAATCGTATATCGTGATTCATGCATCTTTAATATGTTTTCATGATCGTTTTGTGTTGCTAGGGACTGTACAAAGCTAATGGTATAGTTTAATTGCATTGAAACGCCATAAATCAAAAGTTGCCATGATCAATTTCTAGGGTTCTTAAGCTGTGAATTTGGGGCTTTGCAATCCAGGCAAAATTAGGACTCCTAAGGCATATGGTTAAAATCGTGAGAATCAGACGAACGTGATGCACCCCTCACGAAATATTTATATGCATTGTATCTCTATTCGCTATTTTTCCTTGTTGTAGTTTGTGGGGGTTAAAAACCCCCGCTATCTGATTTTGTTTTACAGGTACAATGAGGAAGACGATGAGTTGTTGATACACCATTGGACAGTTTGAAAATAAGCGCGCGTGTTTTTGTTACAGCATATTTGATTGTTTCTTAATATAATAATTGCATATTATTTGAATAACAAAAAGGTGCAGGTGGTGTAGTGGTTGAACGATTGGCATATGCCCATTGGGACCTGGGTTCGATGTTTCTATTTTTCTTCATGTAATTACATGCAGGCTTCAGGAGGTGGTCTACCATGTACCTCAAATATCCACGCGCCAAGTGTCTTCCAGCTCACATCTAATGGCCATGAGATGATGATCATCATACTCCCAGTCAACCATGCGCATGGAGGAGCCAGAAAGTCAAACAGGCTTGAGCAATTGGGCCACAAAATTTCTAACACACCTCCTGATTTGGGTCATCACCCCCACAAGTTTACTTCTTTTCTCTTTTTTTTCTTTTCTATTTTTTTTCTTTTATTAATTATTATTATTATTATTTAATTAACCAAATTAATTATTTTCATAATAAAATCAGAAAACTAAAAATGTAATATTTTTATTATTATTATTATTTATTAATTTCACCTTTAATTTATTATTTTTGTAAATAAATACTAACAAATTAATTTAGTCTTTTTAATTAGGTTAATTTCAATATTTTTTGCAATTAATAAAATAAATTAGAATTAGGGTTTTTACTAACTTTCGACTATTTTATTTTATTTTCCTTGAGACATTAAAAATTCAAAATATAGTTCTTTTAATTAATTAATTAGGTTTAATTTAATTTAATTCATAAACAGTCAAAACTTCTTTCTTTTCTCAAAAAGGGTCAAAACCCTAAGGACTTCTCCGATCCAATTTTTCTCGCGTGCGACTATTCTTGATTAATTTTTTATTCATATTTATGTATTTGCTCCGAGGATGTAATAGCTTTAATTAGGACCTTTTTATCGCTTTCCTTTAATTTTCTGCAATTTACTTTTTCAAGGGTTTGTTTTTGGAGATGTAAATATCCAACGCCTTGTAATAGCGTAGATTTACTTTCCGCACAACTATTAACTGTTAGATGTATGTTAACTAGGCTATGCATGATAAGACTTGTTCTCAAAATAAAATCAAAATGTAGCTCACCATAACATGTACAAAGATAACTTAACTGAAACCTGACACACTCGCACATGCCACTCCTAGGGTACGCCTCACTTGGTTTCCTCGACGTGGTCATTCAGTATAGGGTGTTTTAGAGGTCACCCTCCTGTCTAAAGATCCAAGTTGCATCGAAACGGTTGCCTCGGATAAAAAGGATCTAAGACATTAGGGTTACCGCTAAGGCGTCCTACTATTGCTTTGGTGACCACATGTCCCTATAATCGAATTGACCCGACAGACTCCAACGACGGTGCTACCTACTTCTCAATAGTGGGATAGTACTGTCTAAAGGACATTTACACAGCTTAATTTCTTTTGAGTAGGTAGAGGTTCTCTGGTACTTGCTCTTTCAAAACAAAAATACTTTTTGCACTTACACTCTTTCAAACAAAGTTTTCAAACAAACACTTCATATACTCTTGAGGACTGACACAAGAGTTAAATTGAAGTTTTCAAACAAAACTCTTTTCAAAACCCACAAACACAAGAAAAGCAAATATTTGAAAACACAGTGAGCAAGTACCTAAGAGCCCGTGGATAACCACAGATAGAAAGGGTGCTAACACCTTCCCTTTCTATAATCTACCTCCCGAACCGAGAAACATCTCGAAAAGGAATTTTGCTGTGCTTTTGTCCTTTCCTTGTTGGAGAAAATAAAAGACGGTGGCGACTCTTGCTTACTGCGACATACGCGAACCAGCATTAAAACATTCAGTTCTATTTCCACCGATCACAGGTGGCATTAGGATAGGTGGCTCCTGGAGATACTCTTTGATCCTTTCGAAAGCAACCTGGAATTCATCGTTCCAACATACCACTTGATCTTTCTTCAGTAGCTTGAAGATTGGTTCACAAGTAGCAGTTAGGTGCGAGATGAATCGGGCAATATAGTTCAGTCGTCCTAGAAAGCCTCTGACCTTCTTCTCTGTCTTGGGAGCTGGCATCTCTTGTATGGCTTTTACTTTGGCAGGGTACACTTGAATACCTTTGTCGCTCACGACGAAACCCAGTAGTTTTCCAGACCTCACCCCGAAGGTGCACTTGTTCGGGTTCAATCTCAGCTTGTACAACTTCAACCTGTCAAACAGCTTCTGTAGATGGTCAAGGTGTTCCTCCTCAGTCTGGGACCTCGCAATCATATCATCGACATATACTTCAATTTCATGATGGATCATGTCATGAAACAAAGCAACCATGGCACGCTGATATGTTGCCCCAGCATTTTTCAGTCCAAAAGGCATAACCTTGTAGCAAAAGGTGCCCCACTGAGTAACAAAGGTGGTCTTCTCCATGTCTTCGGGAGCCATTTTTATCTGATTATAACCGGAGAAACCGTCCATAAAGGATAATACCTAGTACTGAGCAATATTGTCAACTAAAACGTCAATATGAGGTAGAGGGAAATCATCCTTAGGGCTCGCCCTGTTCAAATCCCTGTAGTCAACGCACATTCGAACCTTACCATCCTTCTTCGGTACCGGAACCACATTGGCAACCCACTGAGGGTAAGAAGTCACTGCTAGAAAACTGGCATCAAATTGTTTCATAACTTCGGCCTTGATTTTCTAGGACATCTCTGGGCGCATCCGGCGAACCTTCTGTTTTACCGGAGGGAAGTCTTCCTTGGTAGGCAGGCGATGAACCACAATGTCAGTATCCAACCCAGGCATATCTTCGTAAGACCAGGCAAAGATCTCAACATAGTCATGCAGCATCTGAATCAACCGCTGCTTCACACTAAGTTCCAGATTTGCACCGATCTTGACTTCCTTCTTGTCTATTTCAGTACCCAGATTCACCGTTTCCACCGGCTCTTCATGTGGCTGAATGGCCCTCTCTTCCTGGAGTAGCAGTCTTGCAAGTTCACCCGGCACTTCGCAATCATCTACACCTTCGTCTTCGACTAAGTGGATCATATTTTCAAAGTCATAACTGGCAGTAGCAGAGTCGTTACCAGTGAGATCCAGAGTGGATTGAGACCTGTATATGTAAGTGTGTGTAAAATAGCTGTTTTGCAATATATAATAAAGAAAAACAAGGAGCGCAAAATTTGAAATGCAATAAACGTCCAATGCTTTTATTAATGATATATGAAAATGACACACAAAAGCCCTCACAAATGAAGCCACAGTGCCCCGGGTAAGACACCGGGCCATAAAGTTTCAAAACATTGTCTGTTACAAGCTCAAAACAAAGAGTTCATTACTGGGTAACAAAAGTAATAGGGATGAAGTCCTTTGCTGTCCAGTTTCTTAGTCCACCATTGGTCATAGGATAGATCCAACTGTCGAATTCAGACTCCTCCACATCATCTTCAATGGCATTTACTCCCGAGTTGCTGATGAACACGGGAGGTCTTCCAATCCTTGCACTACGAATAGCCCTTTGAGCTTCCTTCTCAATAACAGCCCGGGCATCCTTTAAGGAAGCCATCTTCATAGGAGAATCTTCAACCATAGTCTCAGCTGATTCCAGTTTTTGAGGAACCTCTTCAAAATGCTGAAATGGGGTCTCAATGAACTCCCTATCCATCTCTACATATCTGAACGAGTTAAGGTGGCTGACCATATACTCTTCCTCCCCTTGAACTGTCACAATCTTCCCTCTGACAGGGTACTTTAGCTTCTGGTGAAGCGTTGAGGCTACGACCCCGGCTTTGTGGATCCATGGACGACCCAGCAAACAAGAATAGGATGGCCGAATGTCCATCACGTAGAATGTAGAATTGAAGACCTGAGAACCAACTTTAATTGGAATATCAACCTCACCATGCACCATCATTTTAGACCCGTCAAAGGCCCTGACAATGATGTTACTTGGCTTTAGCTCCAACCCTTCGCAATCCAACCGGTCTAGAGCTTTCTTGGGCAAGACGTTCAATGAGGAACCAGTGTCAACCAATACATATGCAAGAGTAGTGCCCCTACATTCAATGGAGACATGCAGGGCATCGTTATGATTTTTCCCCTTGGTAGTCAGATCGGCGTCGGAGAAACCCAAACCATTATCAGTAGTTAAATTGGCCACACAATCGGTAAACTGATCAGCTGATGTCTCTTGTGGCACGTGGGCAGTCTTCAGGAAGGTAATCAGAGCCTTGGCATGGGCCTCTGAACACAACAACAGTGACAACATAGAAATCTTGGATGGGGTTTGTCCCAGCTGCTCAACTACGTTATAATCACTCTTCTTAATAATCTTCAGAATCTCTTCCATCTCCTGTTTGGAAGCTTCAATAGTAATAGTCTTCGGTGCCTCCGTCTGGGTAGGCACATCAGTGGTGATCCCTTTGCCCCGAGCGTTAGATGACTCGGCTACAGGGGTAGGACTAGGAACTTGATCAGGAATGACAGTAGGTACACTTGCAGGTGTAATGACAACAGGTCTTCGGACAGTTGGTGGAGCAGTATCAGGTGAGAAAAGTCTGCCGCTGCGGGTGACTTTAGCAGGTCCAGTAATGTTGCTGACGCCGGTATCAACATCTAACTCTTGATTAACTCCATGAACATAAACATCAACCCCATAGTTCCAGGGGACAGCTTTTTCAGAGGTGTAGGGGATGGGCCCCGAAACAGTGATAATCACAGGTGCGATCTTTAGAGTAGATGTAATTCTAACAGGCTTCCTCGAGGGAGCCTTGGAAGAATTGTCGAAAATGGTAATGATGGCAACTTATTCAGCAGGAATGGAAGGAACATCAATCTTCTCAAACAGGATCTCCTTATTATCCATAAGGTTTTGGATACCTGACTTCAGAAATGGGCAACCAGTAGGTAAAACGGAACACATATGGCAACCTTCGCCACAACCCGGAAATAAACCGGCTAGCAACAGGTTCTTCTTGACAGTCGTCAGAGGGGTAGAAATATCTTCTACAGAAACCACAAACAAGTCTTCTTCTAGAGCATTCACTCCATGCTTGGGAATGGGAGAAGTTACAACATTAGGCCTCTCGGGCGCCTCAAACTCAATCTCCTTTGCATCAATTAGGTCTTGCACCCTGTTCCTCAAAACCCAACAATCATCTGTATTATGCCCCGGGCTATCAGAGTGAAAAGCGCAATGGGCATTAGGGTTGTATTTTGGTGATGTGGTACTTGGATTCTTCGGAGCTTCTTTTAGAGTCACCAGATTGGTCTTCAGCAACTGTGGCAGAATCTAAGACAAAGTCATGCTGAGACGAGTGAATTGCCTTCGAGGTCTCTCGTCCTTTTGTTGATTATGATGCTGAGGAGCACCAACGGGTTTTGAAATAATAACCGCATTGACAGCTTGGCGGTGTTCAGGTCTATTCTGTCTTCTCGAACTGTAGACAGCACTGGACTCTTTCTTAAACGGTTTCTTCTCGGTGCTCGATGAGGCACCCTTCTGTATCTTCCCAGCCTTAATACCAGCTTCAATCCTTTCACCGGTCAAAATAAGATCTGTAAACCCAACTGAAGAGTTTCCAATTAGATGGTTAAAGAATGGACCCGACAGGGTCCCCAAAAACATGTCAACAAGTTCACGATCAACCAAAGGTGGTTGCACCCTTCCGGTAAGGTCTCTCCACTTTTGAGCATACTCTTTAAATCCTTCACCCGTTCCTATTGACATACCCTGGAGTTGGGTACGCGTAGGAGCGAGGTCGGAGTTGTACTGATACTGCCTATAGAATGCAGTAGCCAAATCTTCCGAGCTACGGATACTGGCTCTGTCCAACTGATAGAACCACTCAAGCTGAGTCCCTGAGAGACTGTCTTGAAAGAAATGGATCCAAAAATTCTTATCAGCAGTGTAAGGTTGGATCTTTCTCACATATGACCAGAGGTGTAGATTTGGACAGGAAACTCCATCATATTTGGAAAAGGTAGGTGCCTTGAATTTATGGGGAATCACCACCCCAGATGAGAGACCTAGATCTCCGAAGTCTAGACCGGACACCTTCTGTATCTCCATAGCGCTCAAACCGTCTTCCAGCTGTTTATACTTATCCTCAGCAGGAGGATATTGTTCTTCATCGTAGTCCATCTCGTTGTCGGAGACCATAGGGCTAGGAGCCCTCCTTTCTTGTAGACTATCCTTCCCTATAGATGAGGTGGTCAGATCAACTTCATTCTGCAGCCTGTTTCCAAACCTGCGTCCAGTATTGAACATGATGGTCTTCTTCTTCTTCTTCTTCTTCTTCTTCTTCTCTTTCAGAATCAAAGTCTTCAGGTCTTGCTGACCCTTGGCCAGATTCATGAACAACTCTTGAAACTGGGCATTCTGGGACTGGAGGGCCTTGATAGCTTGCTCAGTTGAAGGTTCAGTAGACATGATGATTGCTGAAATAAACAGCGAAGAAGATAAGAGACCTGTAAAGAGTACCTGTTTATGAAGTGCATGGGATGAAATGCGTATGATTATGATTTCAAAGACAATCGAGATTCAATTTTGTAAACAAGAAAGGAAACACACTTTATTAGATTTAAACTTCAAAATTTAAATTGTTCAACAAATTGCCCTTAGGCGTTACAAGAATGGAAATATTGAAAAGTAAATAAAAACTGTAAAAGAAATCATCAAAGGTCCATCAATGCTCCCATGGTCTCTTCTTCTCAGTGCGGACATAATCATTCAGGATCTGCTCGTTCTCCAGTTGCCTAGTTAGCTTCTGGATCTTCTGCTCCTGTTCATTGAACCTCTCTCGGTAGGAATTCTGTTCATCCCTCAATTGCATCCAGGACCTCTTCAGTGCCCCAATATCAGTGGGCATATAAGGGTGGAGAATGGTTGGAAGAACCCCCTCCTCATTAGCAACTTCAAGAGTAACAGGTCTGATAGCTTCATATGGCATACCTAGCTTCTAGGCACGAATGCGGACCCATCTGAGATATGGCTCCATTAGCAGAGAAGTCTTTGGACCCAACTCATGTGGATCAGATTGGTGAACTCTGTCCCAAGCCCTTATGAATCTACGACGTAGCTCGTCGCTATCTCCCTGAAAATCAAAGATGATTTGAGGCATCAACATCTCATGAGGCCCTTATCTTCTGGCTCTTCCAAACTGATGGAGAGCTAAGCATGGGTTATAAGAAATCCCTCCATGGGTTCCGATCAATGGAACATTAGGATACTCTCCACAGCGATCAATGACAGTCACCTCATCCATACCTTTGAGAGTCCAGACAATGTCATTATTAGAAAGAGACATCACCCTATAAGCCCAACCCATTCCTTTTTTGTTCTTTAGCACGGACTTAGGGAGGTGAGAAATAAACCACCTCGACAATAAATGAGCACAACACATCAAGGTTCCCCGCTTTCGGGCAGTACGAGCATATAGCTGATGAAGGATATCACCCAAGAGAGTGGGTACCAGATTCTGAGAGATGAAGATCTTTATGGCATTAATATCAACAAAAGTATCAGGATTCAGAAACAATACCAAACCATAAATCAAGAGAGCTAGAATATCCTCGTACGCCTTGAAGTCTAAACTGTCCCAAAAGTAATTGGCCTTGTCAACCAAAAACGTAGTCAGAAAACCCTTAGCTCCACTTCTAGTCTCCCAGTTAGCCATTACCTCCTCCTTGGTCAAGTTAAGGGCTGCAGCAATTTCCTCGGACTTAAGAGTCTTTTCCCAACCAGTAAATAGAGTCTGCTCCAAAACAGAGATACCAAGCAACTCAGAGAACTCTTCCAGAGTAGGAACTAGCTGGAAGTCTTGAAAGGTGAAGCAATGGTATAGCGGATCATAAAACTGGACCAGAACACTCATCATTTATTCGTCCAATTTCGAGGTGACCAAACTGAGAAGAGAACCATGCCTTCTGATGAAGGAAGTAATGTCTGGTATCCTGACAACCAAATCTTTAAGCAGGGTAGGTACTTGGACAAAGTTGATCCGGATAGTATTCCTACGAATGGGCATCATGATGACCTACAAAACAGAGCAAAGATGAAAACCCTCTTGTCCTTGAAATAGGTTAGTCCTTATGCAAGATGTATGCAATGTTATGATGTCATGATGTCATGATAAAGGCACACCACAAGTATCCACAAAAGGCAAACATGGTAAAGGCACACAAGTCACACAAAAGAGCCCTTAGATTTCAGGCTGGCATGGAGCTTAGGTACTACCCTTTTTCAGTTCAGTTGGTTTAAACCTGTCCTAAAAAATAGTAACTGGGTTCTAGAGGATCTCAATATCACTGACTACCCTCAATCGGTCATAATTCCAGTTTAGCAACCTTTTCTTGCAGCCGGAATCATCGCGAGAGTTTAGTCTCAATGAGTGTAGCATACTGCTACTGTTCTATGGCCAAGTTGGTCAATTTAAGGTTCTAAGGTCAGTTGGTGCTTAATGACTCCTTAGAAGACCCATATTCTCCTCGTTCCAACACAAGGGATATCGGTACAGACCAAGGTGTCACAACAACGTAGCTACTGCTTCATCCGTGTCGGTCTACGTCGGATAGATCCCTCACAGTTTATTGCTACTTACCTAAAGGGTATCCCCAGATCCAAGTTAGGATCTATAGAACTCCGATACAAGCCCACAAAATTAAAGCATATAAAGCATACAATTGAAAACATAGTGATCTAATCCTAAGGTACACCTCACTTATAGAAGTCCCCAGCAGAGTCGCCAGTTCTGTGATCGGTGGGAATGAGAACTGACCGTTTTTGGAATGCTGGTTCACGTTTTGCGTTTGTTTTTGCAAAATGTCGCGGTAAGCAAGAGTCGCCACCGTCTTTTACTTTATCCAACAAGGAAAGGACAAAAGCACAGAAAAATTCCTTTTTGAGATATTTCTCGGGTTCGGGAGGTAGATTATAGAAAGGGAAGGTGTTAGCACCCTTTCTATCTGTAGTTATCCACGGGCTCTTAGGTACTTGCTCATTATGTTTTCAAAAGTTTGCTTTTCTTTGTGTTTGTGGGTTTGAAGAGAGTTTTTGTTTGAAAGAGAGTGTAAGTGCGAAAAGTTTTGTTTTGTTTTAAAAGGAGCAAGTACTTAAGAACATCTACCTACTCAAAAAGGAATTAAACTGCACAAGTATCCTTTAGACAATGCCATCCCACTATTGAGGAGTAGGTAGCATCATCGTTGGAGTTTTCGGGTCAATTCAATTAAGGGACGTGTGGTCACTAAAGCAATGTTAGGATGCCTTAGGGGTAACCCTAATATCTTAGATCATTTTATCTGAGGCAACCGTTTCGAGGCAACTTATGATCTTTGGACAAGAGGGTGACCTCTAAAACTTCCTATACTCAATGACCACGTTCGAGGCAACCAAGTGAGGTGTACCCTAAGAGTGGCATGCGCGAGTGTATTGTTTTTCAGTTATTTATCTTTGTACATGTTAATGGTGAGCTACTGTTGATTTTAGGTTAAAGTTGATCTTGTCATGCATTGCCTATTATTCAAACATCTAACAGTTAATGGTTGCGGAAATTAAATTGCGGAAAATAAATCTAAACTATTACAAGGCGTCGGGTATTTACATCGCCAAAAACAAACCCTTTAAAATTAAATTGCAAAAAGTAAATAAAAGCGGTAAATAAATAAAGTCCTAAGTTAAAACTATTACATTCCCGAAGCAGTTACAATATTGAAATACGGATAAAAAATAATTCGCGCGCGAGAAAAATTAAATCAGAGTGTTTTTTAGGGTTTTGACCCTTTTTATTAAATAAAGCATATTTTGTTATTTTTGAATTAAAATTAGTGTAAATTAATAATTGAATTAATTAGTTAAATGAAAATATTTTTGGGTTTTTATTTTAATTAAGGAAATAAAATAAGAATGATTAAAAGATATTAAAACCTAATTCTAAATCAATTTTAATTTATTGCAAAATATATTATTATTATTAAACCTAATTAAACTAAATAAATAAATTAATTGTTTATTTACAAAAATAAATAATAAATTTAATGAAATTAATAAAAATATTTTTGTGTTGTTTCTGAATTTTTGTGAAAAAAAGTTAACTGGTTAATTAATTAATTAAGATAATAATAAAAATAGAAATAGAAAAATAATAAAAAGAAAATAAAAAGAAGAACAAACTCAGGGGGGTGTGGGCCTGAAGAAGGTGTTTGATCAGTAATTTCCAGGCCCATTTACGCTTCACCCTTGTTGGACTTTTGTGATTTGCTATGCGTGCATTGACCTGAGTCCATGGTGGTCCTTCACCTTTGGCCATTGGTTTTGCCCTGTGAGCCACGTAGCATTTGAGATCTGGGGGTGTATTGTAATCCACGCTTGGAGTGCTGCATGTGAACGCCTGAAATAAAATTGCAATAAGGTTTTGGGGGACCTGGGATTCGAACCCAGGTCCCAAGGGGATATGCATTAACCTGCTTGCCAACTCAACCAGCGCGTTCATTCATTATAATAATGCAAAACAAATAATATATTTAAAATCAATTAATCATGCTGAAATAAAAAAGCGCGCAAACACATTTGAATGGGCCAATAACGCAAGGACACGTTATCATCTTCTTCAGCAAATCCCTGGTTATTTACCTGCGGATTTTTGTCCGCAGGAAGATTCGTGGGATCTCTCAAACATCCTTCCTAGGCCATGTAAACGCAAGCTAAGAGTACCAATGTACTCGTCTCTTCCTCCTGGTCATCCCTGTAACCATTATTTGCCTTGATTTTTCCTGTACACAAAATGCCTAAAAACGAAGCAAGGAAACCCTAGGTTCGGGTACCACATTAGAAGCCATGAAAATAGAATTGAATGATGTAGAAAGCTTCGAAATCAAGCATGGATCAAGAATACGTTAATATTTGATCAAGAAGATGCAAGAATGAGGAGTTATATTTTCATGTTCAGAGGCATATTCAGGGACACTTACAGCGCGTTATAGGTGGTCTTAAGGTCTGGTTTTGGTTGCTATAGCTTCAGGAGGTTGCTGGCAAGAGGGCTACGTGAAGCTTTTGCCTTGGAAACGCCTCCAAACAAGAACTCGATCTCTCACTTTTCAAGCTTTTTTACAAACTTGTTCTGGCCGTTTCTGCAGAGCTTTGTGCGTCCTAGGTCTGGCTTGCTTGTGTGCATATAATAGAACGTGTTTAGGTCAAAATTTGGGCCATAATCCTTATGCATTGAAGATGGAAGATTGGATTTTGATCACCATAACCAAGTTGCCATATTTGCATCAAATCTGAGATTTTGTGCTTGTTTAGACTTGGCACGAATTTGATTGAGTATCACATGACATTTGCAACCTGGAATGATCACTAGAATCCCTTTACATCAATTTTTAGATTTTATTTGATTTAATATTGATTTAAAATGAATTAAATCAATAAAAATAAAAAAAAAATAGAAAAATAAATGAATGGACATGAAATTAAATATGGGACACGTGTGTGGCATGACAAGGATATATCAAGTGGAAAAAAGTGGGCCCTTTTGTCAAAAATTGGAGTTTTGAGGATAGTTGACTTTTGACAATTTTGGAAAAATGCCCAACTTCAACAATGCATAACTTCTTCAATTTTGAACTTTTGGAGGTTTACTTTGACTTTTTAGAAACCTTGAGATGTCCTATAATAAACCCTATTTGTCTCATCTCATTTTGATCTCCCATGATCAAGTTATAAACTTTGGCAAAAAAGGTGTTTTTGTTGACTTTCAAAAATGACCTATAATGTCCAAATTTGTAACTTTTTGTGAGAGCATTTATTGATCTTGGGGTGTGAATATGGATTGTAGGAAATTGCATCCTCTTCAAAATGAGCTTTTGATGGGTCATTTCTCATAAAGTATGAGAAATTTATGCTTGGTCAAAGTTGAGTTGACTTTTGCTGCAAAACCCTAATTTAACAACTTTTGAATCTTGATGAATTTTGAGCAATCCTTGATGAATCATGATCAACCCTTTATAAAATGATGAATTATCCTTCAAAATGAGAATGTTGACAAAAAAGCTTGAGGTTTGACTGTATTTGGGACACAGTTGACTTTTGCCCTAGCACAATCGATTTTTGGGCCTCTTGAGTAATTGACTGGCCAAACTTTCTCTGCAAGGCTTGAATTTTGACATGGATGAACTTGAGATCATATTAGGACATTAGGGAGAACTTGAGGTTATTTGGATGTAAGGAAATTGATGCAACACAAAACCCTAATTTTGACTTGACTGCCTTAGGAGGTGATTTGACTATCCAACTCTTGAGCTATCTTGAGCAACTTGAAGATCATTCTTGACAAATCTTGGGGAATATGGGAGGGCAAATTTTGGGGTAAAGCAAATGGTAAATGCATATGCAATGATTTCAAGTATTTTAAAGATTCAAATTTGTTTCAGACAAAAAGGAAACACACGTTATATTAATGAATTAAAGCATGAGTACATCAATGCCTTTTTGGGGGAAAAAAACAAAAAACTCTAAGATAAAAGGTATTACGCATCCTCTTTGGTGCGATGTAGGAATTCAGAGTCTGCTCCTCATGAAGTTTCTTAGTGAGTTCCAAAACCTTCTTCTCCCTAGCGTAGAATTGGGCTTCGAAAGTATCTCGCTCCCTGTGATCGGTGGATCTGGAACTGACTGTTTAACGCTGGTTCGCGAAATGTCGCGGAAGCAAGAGTCGCCACCGTCTTTTATTTTCTCCAAATGGAAAGGACAAAAGCACAGAAAAATTCCTTATAGAGATTGCTCTCGGTTCGGGAGGTAGGTTATAGAAAGGGAAGGTGTTAGCACCCTTTCTATCCATGGTTATCCATGGGCTCTTAGATACTTGCTCATTGTGTTTTCAAAAATGGTTTGTTTGCTTTTCAACTGTGGGTTTTAAAAATTTTCTTTGAAAATTCCAGTTCGACTCTTGTATCAGTCCTCAAGAGTGTTTGAAAAAATGCTTTCGAAAGCTTTTTTGAAAATGTGTTGGTGTGAAAAGTATTTTTGAATTTTGTTTTGAAGTTTAGAGCAAGTATCTAGATTCTTCTACCTACCCTAAGGAATTCGTCTGTGTAAATGTCCTTTAAAGTAGTGCCATCCCACCATAGAGAGGTAGGTAGCACCACCGTTGAAGGTGTTCGGGTCAATTCGAGGTTCGGGACATGGTGATCACCAGAGCAATGGGAAGACACCTTAGAAGCTACCCTCATGCCAGGTTCCCGGATCATGAGGACTTACTGAGACATCCTCTACTCGACGATCACCTTTCGAGGCAAGGCAACAGTGAGGCGTACCCTAGGGGTGGTGTGTGATTTGTGTGTCATGTTCATTTGTATTTATCTTGTCATGGTATAGGTGATCTAGCGCTTGTTTTTATTTTTGTCCATTCATTCTTGCATGCCTTGATTAACAGTAATAAGTGCGAGAAAAATAAAATTCTAAGCTATTACAAAAGGCGCGGGTCCACATCGCCAAAATTTCTTGAACCCGATTTGACAGAAAAATAAAGAATTAAAAATGCGAAAGGTTAAAATGTTACATGGCCTTGGGAGAGATACATAAATGATATAAAGAATAAAAAATAAATATGCGAATTGGAATTAAAGTTGAAACGAGGGCGTTGGACCCTTTTTACCTAAATTAAATTAAACGATTATTAAATTAATAAAATTAAAAGGAAAAGAAATTTGTTTTTTTTTGGTATTTTTGTATTTTATGATTTTAATGAAAAAGAATTAATTAAAATAAAATGCTAACCCTAATTCTAGTTGTTTTTAATTTATTAAGAAAAGATTAAGTTTTGACCTAATATTTAACCTAATTATTTACATGCAACTTTTAATTTATAAAAATAAAAATAAATAATAATATTTTAATAATTAATTACTGTGGAATAAAATAAAAAGAGGATAAAAATTAATTAAACCCTAATTCTATAAGTTTTGAGTTTTAGTGAAAAATGTTAAGATTAAAACCTAAATTTAAAACTAAGTGAATTAATGAATTTATTTACAAAAAATACTATTAAATAAATATATTTAATTTTTTTTATCTTTTCTGATTTTTTGGTGTTTTTGTGTTTTTTGTGAAAATAATTAATTAAGGAATTAAATCAAGAAAACTAATTAAAACAAAAGATAGAAAAATATAAAAAAGGAATTTAAGAGTGCAAACCATGGGGTTCTGCCCCTAATTTGGAGGTAAGACTTAGCATTTTAGGCCCATCAAGACCTTGGCCTGTTTGACTTTCATGCCAGCATGTATACGCGTTGACTAGAGTTCACCATAGTCTCTGGATCCTGGCCCTGGATTGAACACCTTGGGACATGTGGCGCACTGGATTGAATAGCGCATGATAGACCATAGAAGGGCCAAAGTACCTGATCACGTTTCAAAGAAAAAAATAAGGGAATGTGAGGGGGACCTGGGATCGAACCCAGGTCCTATTGATCACCAAACGCTTTCTCCACCGCTAGGCCATTCACACGCTTTTGTTTATATAATAATTAACAATCAATGTAAAAGAAAACATGAGTTAGTGCTATTCTCGCGCGAAGAATTTGAATCACCCAATTGTTGATGGCCACCTCATCTTCTTCTTCCTTTGTTTTATTTTTCCTGAAACATAAAAACAATTAGCAACGGTTTTCTAACCGTTCCCATAGACACCTTTCTGAAAAATAGCGAACAGCCCCTGGGGCTTCATAAATTAGGCGCGATGGTCTCATTCTCTTCGTCCAAGCGTGCTGAGTTGAATGGCCTAGGTTTCAAGCTCCAATTTTTCCATATTCAAAAACCCCTAATTCGAAAACTTAAGAACCCTAAAAAGCAACAATGGTAGATTCGCATACAGTGTATAAAAACACAATTATTCCATGTGGTTAGCTTCAGAATGCATCATTTAGTAAGAATACATAAACAAAATGCCATGAAAATGCCTCAAAATTAAAATACGAATAAGCATTTTTATGAGAAAAATTCGATTTATGTACAATGATTTAAGGCTGTAGGGTTGGTGTTCTTGATCCAGGTACGTTGCTTGATGTCCCAGGGATGCAATGGAATGAGTTTCTTGGCTTCAATCGACCTGCAAATGTGTTTTCAGATTTGGAATTTTTAAGCAAAAATTCAAGTTTTGTTCTCCAGATTCTTGCGCAGCTTTTAGGTTAGGAGGATTAGGTCTTGCTTGTGTATGTATAGGAGAGTGATTAGGGTTGAAAACTTGATCAAAGAATCCTTGAATTGATTGTGCAATATTTGATTTTTTATGGCATTAGTTTTTCAATCTTTTTCATGCAATTTGATATCAAATCATGACAAAACCTTCCAAAAATGATTATGCACGAATCTTGAGTGTCCAATGAGAGTATTTTCTGCACAAAAAGATTTGATTTCATTAGTTTAGTATTTTTTCATATTTTATTTAGTTTAAATGAATTAATTGTAATAAAAAATTCAAATAAATAAATAAATAAAAATAATAAAAAAACTTCCCTTTGGGCCAAATGGTCGTGTGCATGTCTTGGATGATGAATTGTGGAAGAAAAAGAGGCCCATTAGCAATTTTAGGTCTTTTGAATCAATGTTGACTTTTCAAAATATCCAAAAATTTCCCAACTTCCACAAGGCATAACTTGCTCAATTTTTAAGCTTTGCTCATGTTCTTGGACATTTTGGAAAGGTCTTTGAGCCCTATAACCAATGTCTTTGGTCCCATGTCATTTTTATTTACCAATCTCAAGTTATGGCCTTTGACTTAAAGTCCCTTTTTGTTGACTTTTGAAAATGACCTATAATGTTGAAATTGATAACTTTTTGTGAGAGCATTTCTTGGACTTGGAGTGTGAAGAGGAGTTGTAGGAAATGTCTTTCTCTTAAAAATGAGCTTTGGATGGAATTTTTCTGATAATCCATGTGAAAGTTATGCCCTGGTCAATTTACAGTTGACTTTTTCAACTGTCCAAATAAGGAAACTTTTGCATCTTGATGATTTTTGAGCCAAGCTTTGAGAATCATGATCAAGCATTGATCAAATGATGTCTGTGGCTTCCAAATAAGATGTTGACCAAAAATTTGAACTTTTGACTGTCAAATGACCATTTTGCCCCTGTAGTTGACTGTAGAGCAATTAGGGTTTCTGACTGTGCAATTTTGTGCTGTAAGTCTTGAAACTTGGTATGAGGATGCTTGACCATATTTATAGGCATGTGGGACTTGATTGGACCCTTGGAAACTTCATTTTCTTGATCAGAACCAAAACCCTAATTTTGATTGCTTAGGAGGCCCTTGAACTGTGCAACCTTTGGGGAGATTTTGAAGCTTGACTTTGCAATTCTTGAAGAATATGGGAGGGCAAATTTTGGGGTACAACAGTTGCCCCTGTTCAATATTCTTAGACCTGAGGATGCAGATTGGCTGACGTGCCTTTCGTAATCCGAGGGTAGAAGATGATTGAACACTAGAGTGCCCAGAAATTTGCGCTCACATAGTAGCAGTGTGATGATGGGAATGGGCTTATAGATGCCATTTGGAGATTGATGGATAGGATGATGGGCTTATAGATGCCATGCTAAGAGGTGATGGAAGGTGGACGGGCTTATAGATGCCATCTGGATGTTGATCGCATAAGAGATTCCTTAGCGAGAACTTGCATACCTGCAAAAAAGAAAATGATTACCTGACCTGTTACGGGAGCTGGTCTTCAGACTCTTTGTAGATGTGTCCTGACTGGTTACAGGAGCTGGATCTGGAGCTTCAAACGATGATGAATGAACCAGGGATGGTTACTACCTCAACAGGAACGGTGAGAGAACCTTGGACGACTTTAACCTTAGCAGCAATTGTCGAGAAAATCTTGGGATGATTACTACCTCCGCAGTATCGGGGAGAGAACCATAGGCGACTACAACCTCAATAGCAATCATTGAGAGAATCTTGGATAACTTCAACTTCAACAACAATCGTTGAGCGAATCTTGGGATTAACACCTCCGCAATATCGGGGAGAGAACCATAGGCGACTACAACCTCAATAGCAATCATTGAGAGAATCTTGGATAACTTCAACCTCAACAGCAATCGTTGAGCGAATCTTGGGATTACCACCTCCGCAGTATCGGGGAGAGAACCATAGGCGATTACCACCTCAACAGCAAACATTGAGAGAACCTTGGATAACTTCAACTTCAACAGCAATCATTGAGAGAAGTCTGGGATGGAATTATCATCTCTGCATCATTGGGGAGAGAACCATAGGCAATTACAATCTCAATAGCAATCATTGAGAAAAACCTTGGATGGAATTATCATCTCCGCAGGATCGGGGAGAGAACCATAGGCAATTACAATCTCAATAGCAATCTTTGAGAAAACCTTGGATGGAATTATCATCTCCGCAGGATCGGGGAGAGAACCATAGGCAATTACAATCTCAATAGCAATCATTGAGAAAAACCTGGAATGGAATTATCGTCTCCGCAGGATCGGGGAGAGAACCATAGGCAATTACAATCTCAATAGCAATCATTGAGAAAAACCTGGAATGGAATTATCGTCTCTGCAGGATCGGGGAGAGAACCATAGGCAATTACAATCTCAATAGCAACCATTGAGAAAAACCTGGAATGGAATTATCGTCTCTGCAGGATCGGGGAGAGAACCATAGGCAATTACAATCTCAATAGCAATCATTGAGAAAAACCTGGAATGGAATTATCATCTCCGCAGGATCGGGGAGAGAACCATAGGCAATTACAATCTCAATAGCAATCATTGAGAAAAACCTGGAATGGAATTATCATCTCCGCAGGATCGGGGAGAGAACCAAAGGCAATTACAATCTCAATAGTAATCATTGAGAAAAACCTGGAATGGAATTATCGTCTCCGCAGGATCGGGGAGAGAACCATAGGCAATTACAATCTCAATAGCAAACATTGAGAAAAACCTGGAATGGAATTATCGTCTCTGCAGGATCGGGGAGAGAACCAAAGGCAATTACAATCTCAATAGCAAACATTGAGAAAAACCTGGAATGGAATTATCGTCTCCGCAGGATCGGGGAGAGAACCATAGGCAATTACAATCTCAATAGAAAACATTGAGAAAAACCTGGAATGGAATTATCGTCTCCGCAGGATCGGGGAGAGAACCATAGGCAATGACAATCTCAATAGCAAACATTGAGAAAAACCTGGAATGGAATTATCATCTCTGCAGGATCGGGGAGAGAACCATAGGCAATTACAATCTCAATAGCAAACATTGAGAAAAACCTGGAATGGAATTATCGTCTCCGCAGGATCAGGGAGAGAACCATAGGCAATTACAATCTCAATAGCAATCATTGAGAAAAACCTGGAATGGAATTATCATCTCCGCAGGATCGGGGAGAGAACCATAGGCAATTACAATCTCAATAGCAATCATTGAGAAAAACCTTTGATAACTTCTACTGAGTCTTCATCAGAAAAATCTATTTGGGGTCGATTTAGCTGGACTAGAGAAGGCCTTGGACTGGATAAGAAATCCTTGGAGTCGATTAACTGAACCGAATAAGGTCTTAGAGTCTTGAACTATGATTGAGAATTTAGCTGAATCTTTCCTGAAAGGTAAAGGTCAGTCATATGCAATGCATGATATGGACCAAGCAATGATGTTCTCAACATAAATGAGATTTGTAAGATATAATGCGTCTATGCATGTTATAATGATGTATGGAAGTGCGATATTTATGAATGTATTTTTTTTTGTCTAGGAAAGTAAATCCTTGACGGGTGCCGGGAAGTCACTCCTGGGCTGATGTTGAAGAGTAGATTTTGCTTCCGCTGGGGATGCTAGTTGCAAGAATACCGGTAGGAGAAGATGACTCCGTTAGGGAATAAACTTGGCGACTGGATTACTCTGCGGGGAGAAAAGTACTATAACGATCTTGCTGGGAAGCAACACTCTGTGGGGAGAGAGGTACTTTGCTGAGTTGTTGAAAATAACTTGCTGGGGATACCCTTGTTGTGTTGGAAGTGTTGATAGACTTCGCTGGGGGTAAGAAGACTTCGTCGAGGATGCTCTTTCCGTGGCTTTTGGCTGAGGATAACCCAGTTATATCCTGGTAAGGAAATAACTCTTTGAATAAAGCCGGGAGACGCGTTCGCGCTCTGCGAGGGTAAGCTTCCAGAATCTACTGAGGATAAGCTTACTGCTTGGGGAGATGGATCCCAACTTTCCTGGGGAGACTGGATTGGACTCTCCCGGGGAAATGAATTTGATATGCTGGGGAAGTGGCTCCATTGAATGTTTGATATACCGCCGGGGAACAATCTTTAGGTCAAGACTGCCGGGGATGCTTGTTAGGAATGTCTGGGGAATGTTTGAGATCTTCTAGAGGATACACAACTTCCTTAAGGTTTGATAATAGCTTAGCTTGGGGAGAGCGTACTGACTTGCTGGCTCACTCTCTGGGGAATTGGGATGTACTGGTTGAACCCTCCTTGATACCTTGGAGGACAGAACAATTAGATTGCTTTTAGACAACTCTTTATTGCCTCTGTTTCTGAGGTGGGAGAGGAAGACCCGTGAGGTGCTGATAGCTGTTGATGGACAAACTCTTCTTCTGATAGGCAAGTGACAAGATGCCGGGACATAGTCGTACGCTTTGGTCCCTAATTTTTGCCTGGACCGCCCTTTCGGGTTTTCAGTCCACTGGGATACCCATTTTTGCCCAAGCCGCCTTTTTAGGTTTTCGACTTGCCGAGTGTACAGATTTTTTCATTTCATCCCTTCATTTTGCCCGAACCCTTTTGGTTCGCCGGGAAGCCCTTATTTTTGCCTAGGTATGTCAACCTAGCGGGTCTTTGATTTTGCGTAGTATCTTTTCGACTATGTTCGTGCTTTCAGAATGTAGGGAGTTGCCCCTGTTAGAAGTGTTTTGTCATGCCACCAAAAGGTGTTTGATCGTGCAAGATTTGTTGCTGGAATACCCCCAAGTGACTTAGACGGAGATTTGCCCCAGGCTATTTGGCATTTGAGAGATTCTCCGAATCTTGATTGGACTGCCCCAGATAATGGACCATGGTCATGTCTGCCCCTTGATTGGAGGTACTTCTGTTCATTAGGCATTCGTCGTGCGAACTTCTATGCTGTTCAAACAAAAACTCATATGCAAACAAAGTTATGTTAAAAATGCAAAGCCTATGTCTGTCTTGAAGATTTTGAAAATGCATTCTTTTTTCATAAAACAAATGAATGTTTGTAAAACGTGATGTCAACTCGTTATTTTATTGCGAGCCTTAAGGAGTCAGGATACCTTTCATAACAGTATGCTTTCGAACTAACCCATGCTTCAGCTAGGACTTTTAAGGGTTATAACGTGGCCTGGTTCACGGTTTAAGAAACAAAGGATAAAGGCTCAAATTTTATTTGTACCCACCCGCTCTTCGTGATGTTCTCCAAACCTAAACTCAGTTGATCATACGTTAGACCTTGTTTGAGTCTTTGCTCTGATTTTCCGGTGATGATTCGGATGTTGATAACTTATTTTGAATAGGCAGTCATTCCTTTCTTGTTGAGGGTTGGTAAGACCTTTTTCTTGTCTGATTTTTGTTATCCCTTTCTTTTTGCCTGACCTGTTTCCTTTTTTGGAATTACAGTCAGCGGGATGCCCCAGTTTTGTAAGTCTCCTTCATGGGTTTTGACTTAATGGGTTTTTATTTTTTGAGATAATGACTGCCTTTCTTTATTGATTATTCGGAACCATCACTGTCTTTCTTCGTTTTGTAAGGACTTCTTTGGTGCCATTTGTTATGCACTTGGATCAACTGAGAGAACTACCCTGCCCCAGGTTATGATTAAGGATTTTAAATTTCGAAAATAAAAACTCCTACTTCTTTGGCTCAGAGGGGTTGACGAGGGATTATCATCCTTATAACTCCAGTGTTTAGGGATTGAAACAATGCCTGTACCTCATCAGCGGGGTCTGTTCAAAAGCATACTGTAATGATCGCGGTACCGTTTTCGTCATCCTCCCTCAAGAGGTTTAGAATTATTAATTGAGAGTTGACATCAGAAAAAATATGAAAATAATTTGCATATAGTGAATACGAATATATTGCTTCAAAATAGACATATGCGATGCATTAATGGAATAACAATGTTTAACATGAGTAAATGTTTGAACGAAAGAAAATTGCAACTTGAACATTCGAATGAACAAAAATTTCTCAATCCTAGCCATGTTTTAGCAAGGGAACAGTGATCACGTTGGAAGTCTCGGGTACTTCAAACTGAATCTCTCCAGCGTCGATCATGTCTTAAATCTTGTTTTTGAGAGGCCAGCAGTTGTCCGTAGTATGCCCCGAGCTATCAGAATGGTATGCGCACCTATAGTTGGGATGATAGTTAGGAGCAGAAGTGTTTGGATTCCGGAGAGGAGCCCTTAAGGTGATCAGCCCTGCCTCCAACATTTGTTGTAGTGCTTGATCCAGCGACATGTTGATCTTGGTGAACTGCCTTTTAGGCTTGTCTGGTTTGCTCTGATCAGTCCGTTGTTCTGGGCGAGGTCGTTGTTGGACCTGTGAAGTAATAGCAGCTTGGAGAGGTCTATTCATTGGACCCGACCTTTGCCTTCTTGGAAGCTGTTCTATGACCTGGTCCCTGATTTGGGTTGGTTGCTTCATGCCTTGAGGAAGCTGGCTGATCATGGCTCTCAGCTCTCCTTGCTCCTGGGCTAAACCTTGAATGAGGGCCCTTTTCCCCAGCATCTGGGTTTTCAATGTGTCTACCTCAGCTTGTAGACGTTTCAGCTGTTCGTCCTTGTCATCTTCAGGACTCTTTCTGATCAAATTCCCCATGAGGAGTATCCTCAACTCTTCCTGCCCCTTGGATAGGCCTAGGAAGATTTCCCTGAACTGAGTCTCTTGAGCGTGAAGGTCCTGGTTATCTTGTTGTGAAGCCATTCCTGAAATAAACAGCGAGAAAGGTAAGTGACCTGCAACAAGGATACCTATTATGCAATGATGAGTATGACATGCATGTAATGTTTTCAAGGACCTCGCGGGGTAAACAAGAAAATTTGTTAGAATTTGGATCCGGTAGCTTGATTGAAAGAAACTTCATATTTGTTGAGAGTCTTTCTTCCAAGGGTCAAAGGCTCACCATATCAAGTGGGTCATAGCCTCAGACTCAAGTCATCAACCTTATTTTGCTTTCCAAACAACCTTGGCTAGGGGAACCTTCTTCAGGAGTCAAATCTCACCATATCAAGTGGGTCATAGCCCCTGACAACCTTGTCTAGAGGAAAATAAATCCTCTTTGCCCCTTGCTAGGATAGTTGATTCACCATGACCTGCATCACAAGCCCTTGAGATCCTTGAAATGGGTTAGGATGTATGCAATGGTATGATGTTATGGTATGCATGGGGTAATGTGAGTAAACCCTGTTATGAATCCCTAACTAAGGACTACAAACCAAAACCTGCGAGAAACTTAGGATACCCTGTTATGAGTCCCAATTAAGGACTATACACAAAACCTGCAAGAAACTTAGTAGGCCCTGTCATGAGTCCCAATTAAGGACTATAAACGAAACCTGCAAGAAACTCGGTAGACCCTGTTATGAGTCCCAGTTAAGGACTATAAACAAAACCTGCAAGAAGCTCAAGTGTCAGATAACAAGCATGCAAGTAGTCAAGTTGGAAAGCACACAAGTCACGCAAGAGAAACCCTTAGAGTTCAGGCCAGCATGGGGTCTGGGTATTACCCTCTTGAAGTTGATGGGCTCAACCTGTCCTATCAGAAGTAACCGGGTTCTAAGGGTCCCAATATCACCGGATTGCTTTTGTTGTTCATCGTTTCGATTTAGCCACTGAACTGGCGACCAAAATATTCCAGGAAAGCAACCCTCAATTGAGTGTAGTATCGAGTATCAACCAACCTCGGACTGCACCAAAGTCAGTTATCTCACTACCCTAAAGAGGCCAAGATGGTTCAATTAAGGTTCCTAAGGTCTGTTGATGCTTCATGACACCACGCGGAGGCCCCGTACTCTCCTTGACTGAACTCAAGGGTTACCGGTACACACCAAAGTGCCACATCAACGTAGCAGACTGTTTCAACCATGTCGGTATACCCCGCACAGTTCCCTCACAGCCTTGTTGCTACTTTCTAAGAAGGTATCCCCAGATCCGGGTTAGGATCTATAGAACTCCCAAGACAGTCCCACAATTTTAAAGCAAACAAGGGAAGCAATTGAAAACACAGTTATGAACTAACCCTAAGGTACACCTCATTTTAAGTTAAGTCCCCAGCAGAGTCGCCAGTTCTGTGATCGGTGGATCTGGAACTGACTGTTTAACGCTGGTTCGCGAAATGTCGCGGAAGCAAGAGTCGCCACCGTCTTTTATTTTCTCCAAATGGAAAGGACAAAAGCATAGAAAAATTCCTTATAGAGATTGCTCTCGGTTCGGGAGGTAGGTTATAGAAAGAGAAGGTGTTAGCACCCTTTCTATCCATGGTTATCCATGGGCTCTTAGATACTTGCTCATTGTGTTTTCAAAAATGGTTTGTTTGCTTTTCAACTGTGGGTTTTAAAAAGTTTCTTTGAAAATTCCAGTTCGACTCTTGTATCGGTCCTCAAGAGTGTTTGAAAAAATGCTTTCGAAAGCTTTTTTGAAAATGTGTTGGTGTGAAAAGTATTTTTGAATTTTGTTTTGAAGTTTAGAGCAAGTATCTAGAGTCGTCTACCTACCCTAAGGAATTCGTCTGTGTAAATGTCCTTTAAAGTAGTGCCATCCCACCATTGAGAGGTAGGTAGCACCACCGTTGGAGGTGTTCGGGTCAATTCGAGGTTCGGGACATGGTGATCACCAGAGCAATGGGAAGACACCTTAGAAGCTACCCTCATGCCAGGTTCCCGGATCATGAGGACTTACTGAGACATCCTCTACTCGACGATCACCTTTCGAGGCAAGGCAACAGTGAGGCGTACCCTAGGGGTGGTGTGTGATTTGTGTGTCATGTTCATTTGTATTTATCTTGTCATGGTATAGGTGATCTAGCGCTTGTTTTTATTTTTGTCCATTCATTCTTGCATGCCTTGATTAACAGTAATAAGTGCGAGAAAAATAAAATTTTAAGCTATTACAAAAGGCGCGGGTCCACATCGCCAAAATTTCTTGAACCCGATTTGACAGAAAAATAAAGAATTAAAAATGCGAAAGGTTAAAATGTTACATGGCCTTGGGAGAGATACATAAATATTATAAAGAATAAAAAATAAATATGCGAATTGGAATTAAAGTTGAAACGAGGGCGTTGGACCCTTTTTACCTAAATTAAATTAAATGATCATTAAATTAATAAAATTAAAAGGAAAAGAAATTTGTTTTTTTTTGGTATTTTTGTATTTTATGATTTTAATGAAAAAGAATTAATTAAAATAAAAGGCTAACCCTAATTCTAGTTGTTTTTAATTTATTAAGAAAAGATTAAGTTTTGACCTAATATTTAACCTAATTATTTACATGCAACTTTTAATTTATAAAAATAAAAATAAATAATAATATTTTAATAATTAATTACTGTGGAATAAAAGAAAAAGAGGATAAAAATTAATTAAACCCTAATTCTATAAGTTTTGAGTTTTAGTGAAAAATGTTAAGATTAAAACCTAAATTTAAAACTAAGTGAATTAATGAATTTATTTACAAAAAATACTATTAAATAAATATATTTAATTTTTTTTTTATCTTTTCTGATTTTTTGGTGTTTTTGTGTTTTTTGTGAAAATAATTAATTAAGGAATTAAATCAAGAAAACTAATTAAAACAAAAGATAGAAAAATATAAAAAAGGAATTTAAGAGTGCAAACCATGGGGTTCTGCCCCTAATTTGGAGGTAAGACTTAGCATTTTAGGCCCATCAAGACCTTGGCCTATTTGACTTTCATGCCAGCATGTATACGCGTTGACTAGAGTTCACCATAGTCTCTGGATCCTGGCCCTGGATTGAACGCCTTGGGACATGTGGCGCACTGGATTGAATAGCGCATGATAGACCATAGAAGGGCCAAAGTACCTGATCACATTTCAAAGAAAAAAATAAGGGAATGTGAGGGGGACCTGGGATCGAACCCAGGTCCTATTGATCACCAAACGCTTTCTCCACCGCTAGGCCATTCACACGCTTTTGTTTATATAATAATTAACAATCAATGTAAAAGAAAACATGAGTTAGTGCTATTCTCGCGCGAAGAATTTGAATCACCCAATTGCTGATGGCCACCTCATCTTCTTCTTCCTTTGTTTTATTTTTCCTGAAACATAAAAACAATTAGCAACGGTTTTCTAACCGTTCCCATAGACACCTTTCTGAAAAATAGCGAACAGCCCCTGGGGCTTCATAAATTAGGCGCGATGGTCTCATTCTCTTCGTCCAAGCGTGCTGAGTTGAATGGCCTAGGTTTCAAGCTCCAATTTTTCCATATTCAAAAACCCCTAATTCGAAAACTTAAGAACCCTAAAAAGCAACAATGGTAGATTCGCATACAGTGTATAAAAACGCAATGTGGTTAGCTTCAGAATGCATCATTTAGTAAGAATACATAAACAAAATGCCATGAAAATGCCTCAAAATTAAAATACGAATATGCATTTTTATGAGAAAAATTCGATTTCTGTACAATGATTTAAGGCTGTAGGGTTGGTGTTCTTGATCCAGGTACGTTGCTTGATGTCCCAGGGATGCAATGGAATGAGTTTCTTGGCTTCAATCGACCTGCAAATATGTTTTCAGATTTGGAATTTTTAAGCAAAAATTCAAGTTTTGTTCTCCAGATTCTTGCGCAGCTTTTAGGTTAGGAGGATTAGGTCTTGCTTGTGTATGTATAGGAGAGTGATTAGGGTTGAAAACTTGATCAAAGAATCCTTGAATTGATTGTGCAATATTTGATTTTTTATGGCATTAGTTTTTCAATCTTTTTCATGTAATTTGATATCAAATCATGACAAAACCTTCCAAAAATGATTATGCACGAATCTTGAGTGTCCAATGAGAGTATTTTCTGCACAAAAAGATTTGATTTCATTAGTTTAGTATTTTTTCATATTTTATTTAGTTTAAATGAATTAATTGTAATAAAAAATTCAAATAAATAAATAAAAATAATAAAAAACTTCCCTTTGGGCCAAATGGTCGTGTGCATGTCTTGGATGATGAATTGTGGAAGAAAAAGAGGCCCATTAGCAATTTTAGGTCTTTTGAATCAATGTTGACTTTTCAAAATATCCAAAAATTTCCCAACTTCCACAAGGCATAACTTGCTCAATTTTTAAGCTTTGCTCATGTTCTTGGACATTTTGGAAAGGTCTTTGAGCCCTCTAACCAATGTCTTTGGTGCCATGTTATTTTTATTTACCAATCTCAAGTTATGGCCTTTGACTTAAAGTCCCTTTTTGTTGACTTTTGAAAATGACCTATAATGTTGAAATTGATAACTTTTTGTGAGAGCATTTCTTGGACTTGGAGTGTGAAGAGGAGTTGTAGGAAATGTCTTTCTCTTCAAAATGAGCTTTGGATGGAATTTTTATGATAATCCATGTGAAAGTTATGCCCTGGTCAATTTATAGTTGACTTTTTCAACTGTCCAAATAAGGAAACTTTTACATCTTGATGATTTTTGAGCCAAGCTTTGAGAATCATGATCAAGCATTGATCAAATGATGTTTGTGGCTTCAAAATGAGATGTTGACAAAAAATTTGAACTTTTGACTGTCAAATGACCATTTTGCCCCTGCAGTTGACTGTAGGGCAATTAGGGTTTCTGACTGTGCAATTTTGTGCTGTAAGTCTTGAAACTTGGTATGAGGATGCTTGACCATATTTATAGGCATGTGGGACTTGATTGGCCCTTGGAAACTTCATTTTCTTGATCAGAACCAAAACCCTAATTTTGACTGCTTAGGAGGCCCTTGAACTGTGCAACCTTTGGGGAGATTTTGAAGCTTGACTTTGCAATTCTTGAAGAATATGGGAGGGCAAATTTTGGGGTACAACACTCCCCCTTGAGTTGTATCCAATCTCTTTGTAAGTCTTCAAGAGAGGTGGGCATGTCAGGATGTAGGATAGTGTATGGAACATCTCCTTCCATGACAAGCTCAATGATTACCGGGAGAATGAAGGGATAAGGCATCATAAGACTTTGAGCGCAAGTTCATACCCATTTGAGGTAAGGCTCAAGAGGGATGGAATTCATGTGCCCCAATGTGTTGCTATCTATCTTGTTCAACATCCTCCAAGCTCGGATAAATCTCTGGCGAAGACCTTGATTGTCGTTCTCGTAGTCAAATACCAAACCTTGAATGAGCATCTCATGCGGGCCATCCCTTCGGGCGTAACAAAACTGTCTTAAGGATAAACAGGGGTTATAGGTGATACCTCCCGTAATGCCAAGTAATGGGACATTAGGGAATTATCCACAATGGTCGACAATGGTAACATTCTCTATAGATCGGGAACACCAATGGATGTCTGAATGTTTGAGTGTCATTAACCTTTGTGACCACCTTGAACTTTGCTCGTTCTTTAATATAGATTGGGAAAGATACGAAATAAACCATCTTGCCAAGGGAGGAGTACAACACATAAGGACACCTCTTTTCCTCATTGTGCGAGTCTAAAAAGAATGTAGGATGTCCCCTAGTAATGTAGGCACCGGGTTGCGGGATATGAAGATTTTGACGGTGTTCACATCTATGAGTTGGTCAGGATTTGGAAACAAAACCAATCCATAGATGAGGATAGCCACAATTTCCTCAAAAGCTTATAGATCCAAAGAGTTCCAACAGTTTTGGTATTTCTCAAACAAGAACTTTGATAGGAAACCCTTGACACCACTCCTTGTTTCCCAATTAGTTGTGACATCAAATGATTGTAAGTGTAGAGATAACAATCTCTTCTGGCTTTGGGTCTCTTTCCGTACTCTTGAAAGGTAGTTGACTGAGAATGGGAATCCTCAAGAGTCGGGAGAATTCTTCCAAGTTTGGCACAAGTTGATAATAGGGGAATGTGAAGCAATGGTGTAAGGGATCAAAGAATTGAAAGAGAACCTTCATCATGTCCTTATCAGTGTTCGAGGTTACCAAGTTTAGTAGGCGACCATGTCTCTCAGTGAATGGAGAAATTTAAGGAATCCTTGAAGCTAGCTCCTTAAGTTGTGGAGGGATCCTTACAATATTGACTTGAATAGTTTTCATGCGAAGAGAATCCATATCCTACAAAACAGAACAAAGATAAATCCCAAGATCCTTGAAATGGTTAGTGAATGTGTATGACGTTATGATGTTCATGATGTTATGTACAAGTATATATACACAAACAAAGAAAACAAGGATTCTAAGGGGATCAATATCACTGGTTTGTTTCCTTGGTCATTGTTTCAGCATAAGCCTCTTTAATGGCGACCAAAATATCCCAAGAACCCAAACCTCGATGAGTGTAGTATCGAGTATCTACCAACGTCAGACTGCACCAAAACCAGTCATCTCACTACATCCTAAAGGCCAAGTTGGTCAAGTAAAGGTTCTAAAAGTTCATTAGTGCTTCATGACATCACTCAGCGGCCCTGTATTCTCCTTGATTAACTCAAGGGCTACCGGTATCCACAAATACGTCGCACTAACATAGCTATTGCTTAGACCATGTGGGTATACCCCGCACAGTTTCCACAACGTATTGCTACTTACTTATAAGGTATCCCAAATTCGGGTAGAGGATTCAAACCCAAACAAAGAACCATAATGTAAAGCAAACAAGTCAAATAATGAAAGCAAGTAAATGTGATCTAACCCTAAGGTAACCCCACTTTTAGAATTTTCCCCAGCAGAGTCGCCGGTTCTGTGATATGGTGGGAGAACTGACTTGAAGGTTTTGCATTTTATTACAAAATGTTGCGGTTAGCAAGAGTCTCCACCAACTTTTCTTTTATCCAAAAGCAAAGGTGAAAAAGTACAGGAAAGACCTTTGAGATTATTTCTTGAGTTCGAGGGGTAGATTATGAAAATGGAAGGTATTAGCACCTTTTTCATCCATGGTTTTCCATGGGCTCTTAGTTACTTGCTAGATCACTTGCTTTTTGTTTGAAATTATGCTTTGTGTGATTTTTGAAAGTATTTTGTAAAAAGGCTATTGTTTAGGCAATCTTTGTAATGACTCTCGTTCGTAAGAATGTATACAAAGATGTTGATCTTTTGAAAATGTTTTCAAGTTTGTAAGATGTTTTGAAAGTGTAGGTGTTTGTTTTGAAAATAGCAAGGATGTTTTGTTTGAAATTGAGAAAGTAATTAGGAGCATTCTACCTACTCGAAAGTCTTTCTTGTTCATTTTCTTTTCCTTTGACATTGTTATCTTACATTTGATTTGGTATGTAACCCTATCTTTGGATGTAAACGGGACATGCGTGGGTCATCGTATAACCATGATTAGCAATGTTGCAAGGTATCTTAGCATTCTCTTTTAGGGACTAAGATCATTTGAAAAGCAACTTAGATAGCATCATCGAGGGACTATGATCTTGTATTCGCTTGTTTTTTCTAAGATACCCCGTATGCGTAATATGGCCATTTTGTAAAGGAAACCAAGTGGATTTATCCTAGGGGTGCTTGTGTGCAAATGTATTGTTTTCATGCTTGATTTTGTCTTGAATTAGGGTTTTCTAAGTATTGGTTTTAGTCTTTCCATACAAACCCTAATTACCAGCATGTTATATAAAAGTGATAAATTACTGAATTTAAAGTTCCTACGCTATTACAATACTTGTGGGAGGGGGGAATACAAAGTATAAATGGGGATTGCAAGAATATAAACCTAATTAATCTATTACAACCATATTGAATTGGTACAAGAATTGAATAAATAAATGTACAAAGAAATTAAATGTGCAAGAATGCAAATATAAAGAAAAATGGATATTTGTTTGATTTTTTAGGAAAAGGGAATTTGTTTTAACCGAACTAATTAAAAGAAAATAGTTAATTAAAGTAGTAAAAGGTAAAACCTAAAATTACTAAGAAATATTTTAAATAAAAACCCTAAATCTATTAATTGATTAAAAGGAAATTAAGTTTAAGAAAAGTATTTTTGTCTTGAAAATAATTTATAGTATTATAAAATATTTTTGGCCTTTTTTTTAATATTAAAATAATATATTTTAATTGGTGTAAAATAAAATAAATAAAAACCTAGGAATTTTTTTTATTAATAACCAAGTATTAAAATAATATTTCGCAAATAACCGCGTTTCAGGAAAAAATACGCAAATAACCATGTTTCAGATGACTCCCCAAAGGAGGAGCCATCTGAAATGGCACATGCTCCTATATTTTGAAGGGAGGCGCCATCTCACTTGGCGCCTATGTGCTTAGGGCATGCCCTAAGCCAAGTGAGATGGCGACTAGGTGTATTTTTAAGGCAAAAAATGATTTTTTTATATTTTTTTTAGGTGCGTTGCGTGTTGGACAGAGATCAACAAAAAGGACTTTTTATTAAAAAAAAAGATAATTACATCCAACTGTATTATATTAAAATAACAGTAAAAAAACAGATTAAAAAAAAATGGATAAAAAAATACTGGAAAAAAAACAGATACATCAATGATCCCCCAGAACCCGGTAATGACCCCCGGTTCCGCATCCCCGTCCTCGCCTTTCTCGTGCTGGGTGTCGTCGCGTTTTCTGCTGCGGCAAGGTCGATGGCCCAGCGAAGTCAATGCGGTCCGAATCCATAAAATCAGTCATATCTCCATATCTAGAAGATCCGCTCTGGTACAGTCGGTTACCCATACCCTCAAAGTTTGATCGTGTTGGCGGTGGGTGCGGTTCCATAGTGGGCCTGTAGCATTGATCGTCTAAGTACGGTGGGTAGAAAGGAAATGGATCTTGGGGTGTTTGGTATTGAGGATGTTGGGTGGTTTGGTATTGAGGATATTGTGGGTGATGGTAGGTTGGGTCGGTTTGTTCGTAATCTTCCGAAATTCCCATATCAGGGCTAAGGCTGGATGTTGAGGGGGCCATATTGGGATATGTGGAAGACTGAAATTGTGTGTGGGGTATGCGGGTGTGCTGGTATTGGGATTGGTATTATGGTTGGGTTTGAGGCATATCGGGGTATTGGTAGTTTGGTGGTGATTGTGCGACATTTGAGTGTAGTTTTGTTATGGTGGGGACTGTGGTTGGGTGTTTGTGGGTCTGTTTCTTCTTGGGGGTTGGTGGGAGGTTGATGGGTTTTGGGTTTGTTGATGGGGAATCGAGGGTTGTGCCCATTGTGTGCATGGGTCAACCAAGTACCTTGGATGAGACACGTGCATTTCTGGGTTACTAACCGACCTGTACCAAGACAAATATTGTTCCGTGTGTCGCATATTACCTTGAGTAAGGAAATCAGGGAATTGCAAGACATAGAGGTGACGCCTCTGCCACATCTTACACCATTTCGGAGCGAAGTCTTTCCAGTTGGTAAGACCCCACTGGGAGTCGACCCTTTTAAGATGCCATGGGGACAAACAAGTTGGATCACTTGGTATATCTTGATGCATTCCGAACTGCATCTTCACACGGTCTCTGTGGTGCATCTCCACAATGTTGAACCGAATGATTGCAGTCTTCGCGGTCCAAGTTGCTGCATCCTCTGGGTTTGGATCATGGACCAAACCCAAATATGGTCTCCATACGAACTGCGATAAAATGTAAATCAGGTTAATGCAAAAGTAATGTATAAATAATTTAGTTGAACAAAAGTTAAAAGCTACGACGTACGTCATCCGGGCCTAAGTGATCCAACAGATTGTGGTAGAGTGCGACATTGAATCTTGGATTCTTGCTGTAATCCATACCCCTCACGCAGTACCTAAAGGAAATGAGAAACATTTTATTCTTAGCATATATTTTGGGAAGAGAAGAATAGTTATAAATGCTATAACGTGATGACTTACTTTGTTGCGTACGGGAAACCGAAAGTGTTGTTGTTGACGGGGTTTAAGGACTCCATCCTCCACCAACCCCAGGCTTGTAGTAAAAAAGCGCACCCATAAAATGTACATTTCTCCTTGACTGCGTTTTTGCACAAGGAACTGTATAGGTGGGCTAAAACTGCAGAACCCCAACTATATTTTCTTCTTTTTTCAAAATTTCTTAGTAAATGTAAGTACATAAAATTTACACTATTTTCCGTACTTTCGAGAAATAAAAATGTACCAAAAAGTATCATAAGATAAGTTCTGGCTTTTACTACCCTGTCATTCTCTGAGGAATTTTCATTTAATTCCAAACTTGCATAATGACTTTTCAGCTCAGTGAGTAGTATTCCCTGCCCTCTTGCACCACCACCTTCTACCATATCCCTGCCCAACAGTTCTTCACACTGAGAGTTGGGTTGTTGAACCGACCCGTTCACGGCCTTACCGTCGACAGGGAGACCTAGTAGCATGTATACATCCTCTAGTGTGATGGTACATTCACCTATTGGTAGGTGAAATGTATGGGTCTCCGGTCTCCACCTTTCCAACATTGCAAGAATGAACTTCGAGTCAATTGTGCAGTTGGAGATCTTTATGACATGTCCAAAACCTGCGTATTCCAGATATGGGACGATAAATGGGTCGGGAGCCAGGTAGTTATGCAAACAGATTCTGAATCTTTTTGTGTCCTGAGTTCATAATGTAACATGTGTAAGATTAATTAAGATGAACAACGCGTTATTTGAAGTATGAAAAATGTATAACCAAAAAAGAAACTTACAAATGCGGCAATGTTTTCCCTTGTGCCTCTATGAGTATCGCCCATTGTTAGAAGAGCCATTGTTTAAAATGCTTGAGAGTATTAAAGACTTAGGAAGAGATAGAGAGTATGATAGACTTTTGAAATATTTTGTAGCAGAGAGTGAGACTTGTGTGGGTGTGAGAGATGTATGATATGGTATGTATTTATAGGCAAATAAATTTGATATAGTGGTTGCTTGTGCTTGCATGCCTGCGAAGTGTCACATTTGCATTCTTAGGGGGTTACACATATGCATGCATGCATGTACAAAAAATGAAAGGTGTCACTCTTGCAGGCTAGGTGGCAGCCCATGCATGTATCATAATTGGACAGTAAGGGAGGCGCCATTGGACTTGGCGAAAGAGTACAAAAATGAATGGTGTCGCCACCCCAATTGGCGAATAAGAGGTGTCATTTGTTGCAGCCTATGCTCAGGCTACGTGACAGCCTTTGGGATTCCTTTCATTATTGCATGTAATATTATTGGAGTTGATGGGAGGAGTCTTACAAAATACATGTATAGGTGCAGACTAGGGGCAGGCAAGGTGGCAGCCAAGGGGGTTACATAAGCCCATGCATGTATCACGATTGGACAGTAAGGGAGGCGCCGTTGGACTTGGCGAAAGATTACAAAAATGAATGGTGTCTCCACCCCAATTGGCGAATAAGAGGTGTCATTTGTTGCAGCCTATGCTCAGGCTACGTGACAGCCTTTGGGATTCCTTTCATTATTGCATGTAATATTATTGGAGTTGATGGGAGGAGTCTTACAAAATACATGTATAGGTGCAGACTAGGGGCAGGCAAGGTGGCAGCCAAGGGGGTTACATAAGCCCATGCATGTATCACGATTGGACAGTAAGGGAGGCGCCGTTGGCCTTGGTGAAAGAGTACAAAAATGAATGGTGTCGCCACCCCAATTGGCGAATAAGAGGTGTCATTTGTTGCAGCCTATGCTCAGGTTACGTGACAGCCTTTGGGATTCCTTTCATTATTGCATGTAATATTATTGGAGTTGATGGGAGGAGTCTTACAAAGTACATGTATAGGTGCAGACTAGGGGCAGGCAAGGTGGCAGCCAAGGGGGTTACATAAGCCCATGCATGTATCACGATTGGACAGTAAGGGAGGCGCCGTTGGACTTGGCGAAAGAGTACAAAAATGAATGGTGTCGCCACCCCAATTGGCGAATAAGAGGTGTCATTTGTTGCAGCCTATGCTCAGGCTACGTGACAGCCTTTGGGATTCCTTTCATTATTGCATGTAATATTATTGGAGTTGATGGGAGGAGTCTTACAAAATACATGTATAGGTGCAGACTAGGGGCAGGCAAGGTGGAAGCCAAGGGGGTTACATAAGCCCATGCATGTATCACGATTGGACAGTAAGGGAGGCGCCGTTGGACTTGGCGAAAGAGTACAAAAATGAATGGTGTCGCCACCCCAATTGGCGAATAAGAGGTGTCATTTGTTGCAGCCTATGCTCAGGCTACGTGACAGCCTTTGGGATTCCTTTCATTATTGCATGTAATATTATTGGCAGCCTTGGGGGGTTGCATCCTTACTTAATTGAAATTTTTAGCCTTACGTTTATCATAACATTGATTCACATAATCTGTCAAATCTTCCAACCTTCAAACGTTCTTACAACCAAACCTTCAGACCTGCAAACAACCAAACATTCCAACCTTCGGATCACTCATAAAATTCAAACATTCCAACCTTCAAACATTACAGCATTCAAACCTTCATACAATCAATAAACCTCAAACATTCCAACCTTCAAACCTTAAAACAATTCTACGCAATGGCCTCTGCACCATAATTTGTCGTCAAAGCGCATTTCAACAGTGAGACATACATTTGTCCCACCGCTGGGTTTTTGTTTAGAGACACAGACAACATCCGATTTCTCTTAAACGGGAAAGCCAATTTCTCGTACTTCAAAAAAAGATTGGAGGCCAAACTTGAACGAGGCCCTGTGTCCCAGATATTTTATCAAAATCCAGTTTTCTTTGGAAACAACCAAGTAATTTTTTATAAGGTTGAAGTTCAAGATGACGAGGATCTCCAGAATATGATTTCCAGCCATGTCTATTCTGAATACGACTCTATTGAGTTGTACGTTTTGCTTCAAGAGCCTCAGGTGACACCGGAGGTTGATCCTTTGGAGAATGAACAAGATGAGGTAGATGCAGTTGATGATGAAGAAGAAGATAACGAGTTAGAGTTTGATGAAATGGTGAATGATGATTCCGACGATGATGGCATCCCTAGTATTCCTACAGACAAAATCTACACACCACCTCCGCACATGACAAACTTCAACATGGGCGGAGATGAACCTTCTACTGACTTATTTTTCAATCCGTATATGCAGTCGGATGAAAATTTAAAAGAGAAGGACAAGTTTCGTAACATAGAGGAATGCATCAGGGCCATTAAAAAATTTTACATGCTCAACTCAGTTGATTTTAAGGTGGATCGTGTCAACCCGGAAAGGTACAAGATCAAGTGTGTCCACCCTGACTGTATGTTTAAGCTGACCGCATCATACAGATTAAGGGGTGACTGCTGGGTCATAGGTTCCATGACTACCCACACTTGTGTAAGTTCCACTCAAACACAGGACCACCGAAAAATCAACTATGATCTAATTTATCAAGAAATCCTACCCCTGGTCAGCAACGACCCATCTTTGAAGGTGAAAACAATCATCTCCCACATCACCACGGTTTTTAACTATACTCCGTCTTACCGTAAGGCGTGGTTAGCAAAGACTAAGGAGATTGAAAGGGTGTACGGAAACTGGGAGGAGTCATACCGAGAACTTCGCTGCTACCTAAATGCACTCAAGACGTATTCTCCAGGTAGTGTTTACGTTCTGGAAACATTGCCAGTGTACGCCCAAGATGGTAGTCTACTGCATGACAACGGAATATTCAGTCGCGTGTTTTGGGCATTTAACCCATGCATCATAGGGTTTGCATCATGCAAACCAATTTTACAAATTGATGGGACTTGGTTGTATGGGAAGTACAAAGGCACGCTATTGATGGCAGTTGCACAAGATGGCAACAACAATATTTTCCCCGTTGCCTTTTCCCTTATCGAGGGGGAGACCAGTGGTGCTTGGAGCTTTTTCCTGAAAAATCTTCGGACGCACGTGGCTCCTCAACCAGATCTCTGTTTGATCTCGGACATACATGCCTCCATTGGAAGTGCCTACAATAATCCAGCAAATGATTGGCATGACCCTCCTTCTACGCATGTCTATTGCGTTAGGCATATCGTCCAAAATTTCTCGAGGGAGGTCAAGGACAAAACATTGAGGAAAGCGGTTATGAATGTGGGATATGCATTGACACAACCCATATTCAAATATTACCGCAACGAGATCCGTTTGTCTAATCCGGAAGCCGATAGGTGGATCGACAATATTCCGGTGGAAAAATGGACTAGGTCATACGACAATGGCCAAAAATGGGGGCATATGACAACGAATCTTATTGAATCAATGAATGGGGTATTCAAAGGCATACGAAACCTCCCAATCACTGCCTTGGTAAAATCTACGTATTTCAGGATGGCAGCATTATTTGCCAAAAGAGGTGAAATGTGGAATGCGGTCTTGCAATCCGGACAACTATGGAGTGAAAGCTGCATGAAATACATTAAGGCTGAAAGTGCTAAAGCCAACACTCACATGGTTATACGGTTTGACTGACACAACCACAACTTCATTATGAAAGAGACAATCGACCATCATGAAGGCCTGGAAAGACAAGAATATAGGGTCATTTTACCTTCTCAATGGTGCGATTGTGGCAGGTTTCAAGCATTTTGTATGCCTTGCTCTCATGTCATTGCCGCTTGTGCTCATACCCATCAAGACGCGCTGCAACTTCTGTCAAACGTTTACAAATCTGAAACGTTGCTCAATGTTTACAACAACAACTTTCCTTTGGTAGCAAAACCAGATTATTGGCCTGCATACGACGGTGAAATAGTGTGGCACAATGACCAAATGCGAAGGAACAAGAAGGGTCGTCCCAAAAGTAGGCGCATCACAACAGAAATGGACGATCTAGACAGGTTGGAAAGAAAGTGTGGTTTATGCCGTCAGGTTGGACACAATCGCAAAAACTGTCCGAATCGGGCGTCTGCCTCGACCATATAAATATTTTAATACATAAAATATTTTCATAATTGTGTTGTAAACATTTGGGTTTTCCGTTAACAGATTTTGCTACAATTAATAAAACGCGTACAAAAAATAATTAACGATATTCCATCTACGAAATTACAACTGTTAACACAATTTCATCTGACCCATGCATCATCAACATTACATCGCTGTCTGTTTTGACTTCCTCCAACCACACATTAGGTCTTCCTGTCGCATGACAGGTTGTGGTTCGTTTTCGCTGGATCCTTCAAATTTTTCCCCCCTCATCAATGTCTCCATCTAGACATCGCATCAACTCCCGCTTCAGACGCTCCATGGAGTGAATGTGCCAGAATTTCATTTTCATCACAGGTTTCGTGGCGGAGAAGATAACGTAACCATCTCGGCTAAAAATCATAGGCGGCGTCATGCAGAAAATAACAGAGTACATAATAAAAATACAGTGCGAGAAAGTGTGAGAAATTTCGGAGAAACGGACGAATTATTTATAAAACAACATTTTGCCCTAGTTTTTCCCTAGGAGCCAAGTGAGATGGCGCCTCCTCTCACTTTTAAGGAGTGTTGTACCCCAAAATTTTCCCTCCCATATTCCTCAAGATATGATCTTCAAAGGGCTCAAAATTGTTCAAGGGTTGCACAATCCAAATCACCTCCTAAGCCAGTCAAAGTTAGAGTTTTGGTTCTTTCAAGGAATTTGAGGTTTCCAATGGTTCAATCAAGTCTCATATGCCTATATACATCCTCAAGCACCTACATGCCAAGTCTCAAGATTCACAATGCCAATTTGCACAGTTAAAAGCTCCATTTGATCCACAGTCAACTGCAAGGGCAAAATGGTCATTTTACAGTCAAAAGTCAGAATTTTTGGTCAACATCTTATTTTGAGCTCACAATCATCATTTGATCAAGTCTTGAACATGATTCCACAAGGATAGCTCAAAGATCTTCAAGATGCAAAAAGTTACTATTTTTGGACAGCAGAAAAGTCAACTGTATCTTGACCAAGGCATAACTTTTTCATGGTTCATCAGAAAAATCCCATTGAATGCTCATTTTGAAGGGGATGACATTTCCTACAATCCATATTCACATTCCAAGTCCAAGAAATGCTCTCACAAAAAGTTATCAATTTCTACATTATAGGTCAAATTCAAAAGTCAACAAGAATGCACTTTAAGTCAAAGACCATAACTTGAGATTGGTAAATCCAAATGACATGGGACCAAAGGCATTGGTTAGAGGACTTCAAGAACTTTCCAAAATGTCCAAGAACATGTTCATATGATCAAAATTGAGCAAGATATGCATTGGAGAAGTTGGGAAATTCTTTGTGAATTTGCAAAAGTCAACTTTGCTCAAAACACCTTGTTTTTGCTAATGGGCCTCAAATTTCTTCTTGAAACTTTATCCATGGCCTATGCACGACCCATCCAGCTTAATTGAATTATTTTCTTATTATTTTATTAATTAATTGGATTTTTTATCAATATTAATTCATTTTAATTAATTTAAATTGTAGGAAATACAAAGATTTGATTTTTCAATCTTTTTGTGAAGCAAAGATGACCTAAAAAGGCTGGCAATTTCGTGTACCAATCAAGGATGCAAATATCTCCCAATTTGGTAACTTTCTTTAATCAAAAAGATTCAAAAAGATGTGATTTCCAATCAAATATTGAATCATCATTCCATGGATTTTTTGTGCAAGATTTTAACCTAATTCCATTCTCCTATAAGTACACAAGCCAACCCTAATCATGCATACGTGAAAGCTGCTGCAAGAAATCCATAACCACATTGAAAAAAACTCACGAAACTTGAAAACTGTTTTCTGCATTCTAGCACGATTTAAAGCAATTTGTGGATTCTAACACATTTCAGGGAGTATGGGGAACGTGTAGCAATCAAAACCAAACGCTAAAGCTCAAGAAATCATCATTTACAGTCGCACGGTTTGACACTTTTTTTCATAATCGTAATTCATGATTCATGCATCATTAACATGATTTCTTGTTTGTTTTGTGTTGCTAGAGACCTCATGAAGCTATTGGCATAATTTAATTGAGTTATAATGCATAGAATCATAAATTTCCATTGACAAATTTTAGGGTTCATAAACTTTGAATTTGGGGATTCAGTAACCAGGAAAAATTGAGACCACTAAGGAATATGGTTGAGACCGTCAGAACAAGACGAACATAGTTGGACCCTCGCGAAACATTTATATAGAGCACAACTCTATTCACTATTTTTGGTCACTGTATATTGTGGGGGTTAAAAACCCCCGCTATCTATTTGTTTTTTACAGGCATCAGCGAAGACGATGATGAGGTGGTGATACATGGTTGGTTAATTCAAAAAACACGCGCGCTTTATTTGTTTTGCAGCTTAGCGTTTGGTTTCTTAATATTATAATTGATTGCTATTATATTATCAAACGCGTGCAGATGGCTTGGTGGTTGATGTGCTGGCTGGGTATCATTGGGACCTGGGTTCGAATCCCAGGTCCCCCAAAATAATTGTTTGTTCTTTTTCTTCATGTGTTCCTATGCAGGCTATCCAAAGCGTTCCACCATGTATTTCAATCATCAACGCGCCATGTGGCCATGGTCACAAATCCAATGGCCATGAGATGATGGTCACCATACCCTTGGTCAATGCACGTGCAGATAATCTCAAAGGTCAAAGCAGACTTGTATGCAAATGGGCCTGAGAATTACTTTCTCACCTCCAAAGCTGGCCCATCACCCCCTGGTTTCTTTACTCTTTTTTCTTTTATATTTTAATTTAAGTGTTTTACTAATTATAATTATTTTTATTGCTCAAATTAACATAATTAATTATTTTCATAATAAATTCAGAAAACTAAAATATTTTTATTATTATTGTTATTTATTAATTTCACATTATTTTTGTAAATAAATATAATTAATTAATTTAGTCTTTTAATTAGGTTAAATTTCAATAATTTTTTGCAATAAATAAAATAAATTAGAATTAGGTTTTTTTACTAATTTGTGACTTTTTCTTTATTTTATTTTCATTAAAAACATTAAAAAATTCAAAAACATTTCTCTTTATTAATTAGTTTTAGGTTTAATTTAATTAATTGCAAAAAGGACCAAAATTTCTTTATTTCTCAAATAAGGGTCAAAACCCTAAGGACTTCTCCGATTTAACTTCTTTTCGCGCATATAATTTTTTGATCATATTTATGTAACTGCTCTGAGGATGTAATAGCGTAATTAGGACCTTTTATCACTTTCTTTTATTTTCTCACATTTACTTTTCAAGGGTTTGCTTTTGGCGATGTAAATACTCGACGCCTTGTAATAGCGTAGATTTACTTTCCGCAATTTACTTTCCGCACAATTATTAACTGCTATGCATGACAATACTTGCCTGAAAATAAAATCAAAATGTAGCTCACCATAACATGTGCAAAGATAACATAAATTGAAACCTGACACACGTGCACATGCCACTCTTAGGGTACGCCTCACTTGGTTGCCTCGACGTGGTCATTGAGTATATGGTGTTTTAGAGGTCGCCCTCCTGTCTAAAGATCCAAGTTGCCTCGAAACGGTTGCCTCGGATAAAAAGGATCTAGGACATTAGGGTTACCGCTAAGGCGTCCTACCATTTCTTTGGTGACCACATGTCCCTCATAATCAAATTGACCCGACAAACTCCAACGACGGTGCTACCTACTTCTCAATAGTGGGATAGTACTGTCTAAAGGACATTTACACAGCTTAATTTCTTTTGAGTAGGTAGAGGTTCTCAGGTACTTGCTCTTTCAAAACAAAAATACTTTTTGCACCTACACTTTTCTGACAAAAGTTTTCAAACAACACTTCATACACTCTTGAGGACAGACACAAGAGTTAATAGAAGTTTTCAAACAAAACTCTTTTAAAAACCCACAAACACAAAAAAGCAAAACATTTTGAAAACATAGTGAGCAAGTACCTAAGAGCCCGTAGATAACCACGGATAGAAAGGGTGCTAACACCTTCCCTTTCTATAATCTACCTCCCGAACCGAGAAATATCTCGAAAAGGAATTTTGCTGTGCTTTTGTCCTTTTCTTGTTGGAGAAAATAAAAGTCGGTGGAGACTCTTGCTTACCGCGACATACGCGAACCAACATTAAAAACGGTCAGTTCTCATTCCCACCGATCACAAGGCGCGTGTGCCATCTCACTTGGCTAAAAGCCAAGGGAGGCGCCAAGTGAGATGGCGCCTAGGGCAAAACCCTAGGTGGAGGCGCCAAGTGAGATGGCTCCTCCTTTGGGGAGTCATCCGAAACATGGTTATTTGCGTAATTTTTTCCGAAACCCGGTTATTTGCGAAATATTATTTTAATACTTGGTTATTAATTAAAAAATTCAAAAACCTAGTTTTAATTAAATTTACAAGGATAATTAGTAAAAATAAATAAAGTGTGGTTAAATAAAATATTTTTTGTGAGAAAAAATAAATAAACTAAGTTAAAATATAAATCTACTATTTTTGTATATTTTTTTTGTGATTTTTTAGTATTAGAAAATATTTAAGAAGCAAATAAATATAAATATATAAAAAAAGAAAAAGAAAATAAAATCTGGGCCAGGGGTGTTGATAGCCTGCAAGGGGTGAGAAGTAACAAAAAAATATAGACCCAAAGATTGGAGCCCAGCGCCTGCAAAAAAGGTCAGAAAATGCAAAAAAAATGTGAAAAAACAAAAGGGTACCACTGGGGCTCGAACCCAGGTCCCAAAGGTTACAGGTGCGCGCTTCTACCACTGGGGTGGCTATACATCCGTTAACATAAGCAAAATAAAAAATATATGATACAAAACGCACCCAGAGTTACATTTCATCTTCAACCTCCAGCTAGACCAACTGTAACTTGTTCATTTCTCAACAAAAATGAAAACTGTAAACATGAAACTTGTAGCAAATTTTCTCATCGTTTCAAAAATGTAAAGCATTAAAACTATAGCTCAAAGATAAACATGAATTTTAATGGACCTATTCTGAACCCTAAAAATCTCAGAAAATTCAATCTTAAAATTCTCTAAACTCAGGCAAAATTAATGGAAACTATGGACATGGTTAGCTTTAGGGCAATGATATCTACATGTTTCCTTCACAAATAAATCATTGATGATGTCTGTATGAGAAGTTCCAAAGTTAGAAAACTAACCTTGCAAGAGGGTATCAGGTTTGAAGTTTGAGCAGTTTTCAGGGAGTTCCAATGGTTGGGTTAGGTCCCTCAAGTTCCCAGGAAGCTAATGGGATGCTTAGCTTGAGCTGAAAGTACCTGAGGAGTTCTGGAGAAGTCCAAGTGAAAAGCTCTATTTTTGAAAATGGAAGATGGTGTTAATGGTGTTACAGTTCTGTAACAGGATGTGGGATCAGTTCTAAATGATGTTTATAAGCTTTAGGAACCAAAAGGCTTGAAAGCGCACGAGGGAGTTATGAGTTTCAAGTTTTTGGTCAGTTTATGTGAAAATGGAGACATGAGATGTGATTCTGAGTTCTAGCTGTTTTTAGGGCTTGAGCATTCGTGTCTTTGTAGCCAATGGTTTATGTATGTATAAACAAAAGAGTTTGAGAGCTTTGGACAATCATAAGTATAAATTTTTAGCTTTTGGCTAGGTTACTTGATTTTGAAGAAAACTGGGAAACAAGTTTCAAGAGGAGGTACAAGCATGGGATGGGTGATTGTAAGTTTCTAAACCATTTCTTATGAGTTATGAGACTTGTATGATCAGAAGAGAACAAGTGCAAGGCTCAAGAACAAGTTTTGTGTAAAAAAACACTTAATCAAAATGGCAATGTACACCTTCTTCCAAAAATGGATATAAAGCATGTCCATGCATTGAATGCTTGAAATGAGACCTCTAAAAGTCGTGCAAGCCATTAACTATGGAGTGCCTAACAAGTTTGAGGCCTGCAAAGTAGAGTTTATGCAACATAGTTTGAATTTTGAATTTGGTTCATCACAAAATGACTTGTAATTCAAGTGATAAAACCCTAACTTCATCTCTTCGATTCTCCCTACTCAAGAATGATCTAAAGGAGTTCTTGGACATTTTGGAAAGCTTGTAATATGCTATACAACCCATATTTGAATTTATTTTAAATATTACACTTGGAACTATATGAAAAAGTTCCATGAAGTTGAGTCAAAATCCTGACCAAATTAGGGAAAAAATTTCAATAAGTATTTTGTTTCATGACCACATGTTCTTAAAATTATAACTTGAGATACAAGTACTTTTGGAAGATGTTGTGTGAAGAAAAGTTGTAGATTTAATGGAGATCTACAACTTTCATGTTGGATGTTTCTTTTTAATCATCTTGCATCATGGTGAAAATTTTGCTCAAAGTTATGAAAAAATAAGAAATTTCTAACACTTAGTAAAATTTCTAAGTTTGTAAATTTTCACTTTTTAAAATGAAATCTTGACTTTTTGATTTCTTGATGAACAATTTTCGTATTTTGACATGTTTTGATGATTTGTGATCTTTGGCATTTGAATTTGACCAAAAAGTCAAAGTTTGACTTTTCAGTATATAGTTGACTTCTGATCAGTTGACTGAAAAATTCATCTGTCAATCCATTGGACTTGAGAAATGTTTTTGAGCCATGTCATTAGGTAAAAATGATGCAATTGGACTCTTTAGATCATGACTTAAACCAATTGATCATTTTCTAGGTCAAAAATCAGAAATTGCCCTTTCCTAGTCAAAATCCTAATTTTGACCATTTTGCCCTTTTGAAGATTTGATCAAATTTCTTGAGGAATTATGGTCCAAACTTGATCAAATGATACATATGAGTTTAAAATGTTGATGTGGATAAAAAATTATGAGGTTCGACTATAAATTGGCCTTGGTTGACTTTTCCCCAATACAGTTGATTTTTAGGTCAACTGCTCAATTGACTTAGCAAAAGTGTGATCCAAAGTTTGAAACATGACATGAGTAATCTTGAGGGTCCATAATGACCTATGAAAGTCATATGGGGCATTGGAAGTCCAAAAATCCCTGTGCAAACTCAAACCCTAATTTTGGTCATGAGTGCTTAAGGAGGTGTCTTGAGCTGATCAAACCCTAATGCAATCTTGAGCCCCAAAGGAGATCTTGTGATCAAATTCTTGATAAGTGAGAGGGAAAATTTTGGGGTACAACATTTTGCAAGACATATTTTGTGATGAACATGAACCAAATCCATAGCCATGTTGCATAATCCTCACTTTGCAGGCCTCAAACTTGTTTTTCACTCCATAATTAATGGTTTGCACAACTGATTATGCCCTTATCCAAGTGTTTCAAGCTTTGTCCAAATCAATTTGCCATTTTAGGGAGAAAGTAACATATCTATTCTTGTAAAGTGATCTTTATGCACAAAGTCAGCTTCTTGAGCTCCCAACTTGTTTTTCTTGATTACACTCCATCCACAAAGTCAGAGATATTATGTTTAAAGTGGTTAACAACTCTATGAACCAAGTACAAGGCATGGGAACTTGAATTTCTAAAAAAAAATCACATGTTATGCATAAACTTGTGATTTTGAATTCTGATTAATAACAAGTCTCCAAACTTGTTACTTATAAATAAAGTCACTATTTGTGAGCTAGGACACGAGCTTAAGCACCCTGAAACACTCCCAAACTCCCTCTAGCAAGAAATTGCACAAAAGCTCCATTGATACACATTTCTGACCTTAAACTTGTATCTCTCATTTTCCTTGTGCGTTTTCCCTCAAATTCATTTCTAAAGCTTCCTTACATCAAATATAGTTCATCCATGTCCTTGGTTTGGAACTGTAACTCCATCTTCATCATCCTCCATAACCAAAAACAGAGGTCTGCAACTTGACTTCTCCAGACCATTTTATCCATCCATTGCTCAAGCAAACCATCACATTAGCTTCCTGGGAACTTGAGGAAGCTAACTTGATCATTGCAGCAACTTGAATCAAGCTCATTTGCATTTCACGATTTCTATTTTTGAGGTATTTTTCTTGAACTTCTATCTTCATATTTAGGTATTATTAGGCTTGCATTTGTGAAGATAAAATGTAGACATCATTGCCCTGGAACTATACATGTCCATAGATTTCATTTATTTGAGCTAGGAAAATTTTGAGTTTGAACTTTATGAAATATTTAGATCAGAATTTGGTACTTTTAGAAATTCTCATTCATCTTTGATTTATAGCTTATGATATTTATATGGTTGGATTCGTGTGGAAAAATGAAGCAACTTTCATGTTTGCATCTTTCATTTTTGTTGAGAAATGAGCAAGTCACATATCCTTTGGCTGGAGGTTGAAGAAAAGTACAGTCAGGGCACGTTTTATGTTATGTATTTATCATTTCATACAAGTTAACGGATGTATCACCACCCCAGTGGTTAAAGCGCGCGTCTGTCACTTTAAGGTCCTGGGTTCAAGCCCCAGCGTGACCTTTTTCCATTTTTTCCACTTTTTTTGACATTTTTTTATGTTTTGCAGCACCCGGGCCTCCAATTGGGCTTATTGTTTTTTTCTTTTGCTAACCCTGACTTATTTGTGCACCCCTGACCCAATTTCTTTTATTATTTTCTTTTTCTTATTTTTTGTTTTATTTCTTTTCTTCTTTAATATTTTTATTACCATTATTATTATTATTATTATTATTATTATTATTATTATTATTATTATTATTTTTATTAACGAAAAAATCCAAAAATATTTTATTTATTATTTATACTTATTTATTTTATTTTCTTATAAAAAACAAAAGGACTAAAAACATTTTCTTAAATAAATTAATTTCTTTTTTAATTAATGAATATTTGGACTTAGGTTTATTTGTTATATTATTTTCTTTTAAAATCAATTTAGAACTTAGATTTATTTTAATTAATATCCATATTATTTTCTTATTAATTTAAAAACCTTTTCATAAGTAAAAACCCTAAAAAACTTGCTTTCCTTAAATTAATTTATTTTACTAACTTAATCTTAATTTTCTTATTTTTAGTTAATTATTTTATTTTAGTTAATTAGATTAAAAAATCTTTTCATAAAAAAACAAAAATCATATTTCTTTACATTTTTATTCTTGCATTTTTATCTTTATTTTGTACATTTATTCAATTTCAACATGGTTGTAATAATTAATTAGTTTTAATTTTCTTGCAATATTCCCCATTTGTTATTTGTACACCCCTCCCCTAAGTATTGTAATAGCGTAGTAATTTTAAATTCCGCAATTTATCACTTTATATACAAATGCTAGTAATTAGGGTTTTGTATGGAAATAGCAAACCCTAATCAAAGAAAAATCAAGCATGAAAATCAATCCACTTGCACACAAGCACCCCTAGGGTAAATCCACTTGGTTGCCTTACAAAAATGGCCATATTATGCATGTGAGGTATCTTAGCAAAGACAAGTAAAAAATACAAGATCATAGTCCCTCGATGACGCTATCAAAAGTTGCCTTTCAAAATGATCTTAGTCCCTAAAGAAAATGCTAAGATATCTTACAACATTGCTAATCATGGTTATACAATGACCCACGTCCGTCCCGTTTACATCCAAAGATAGGGTTACTTACCAAATCAATGGTAAGATAACAATGTCAAAAGAAAAAGGAAATGAACATGAAAGACTTTTGAGTAGGTAGAATGTTCCTAGTTACTTGCTCAATTTCAAAACAAAAACATCCTTGCTATCTTAAAAAATAAACACCTACACTTTCAAAACATTTTTCAAACTTGAAAACATTTTCAAAAGAACAAACACTTTGTATACATTCTTACGAACAAGAATCATTACAAAGTTTGCCTAAACAATGGCCTCTTTTCAAAATACTTTCAAAACCACACAAAGCACAATTTAAAACAAAAGCAAGTGATCTAGCAAGTAACTAAGAGCCCATGGAAAACCATGGATGAAAAGGGTGCTAATACCTTCCCTTTTCATAATCTACCCCCTAACTCAAGAAACAATCTCAAAGGTCTTTCCTGTGCTTTTTCACCTTTCCTTTTGGATAAAAGAAAAGTCGGTAGCAACTCTTGCTAACCGCAACATTTGTAATCAAACGCAAAACACCCAAGTCAGTTCTCCCACCGTATCACAGAACTGGCGACTCTGTTGGGGAGAATTTTAAAAGTGGGGTTACCTTAGGGTTAGATCATATTTACTTGCTTTAATTGTTTGACTTGTATGATTTACATTATGCTTCTTTGTTTGGGTTTAAATCCTCTACCCGAATTTGGGATATCTTATAGGTAAGTAGCAATACGTTGTGGAAACTGTACAGGGTATACCGACATGGTCTAAGCAATAGCTATGTTAGTGCAACATATTTGTGGATACCGGTAGCCCTTAAGTAGTCAAGGAGAATACGGGACCGCTGAGTGATGTCATGAAACACTAATGAACTTTTAGAACCTTTACTTGACCAACTTGGCCTTTAGGACGTAGTGAGATGACCAGCTTTGGTGCAGTTCGAAGTTCGTAGATACTCGATACTTCACTCATTGAGGTTTGGTTTTTTGGGATATTTCGGTCGCCATTAAAGAGGCTTGCACTGAAACAATGCCCAAAGAAACAAACCAGTGATATTGAGCTCCTTAGAACCCGGTTACTATTTCTAGGACAGGTTTGAGCCAACTAAAATTCAAGAGGGTACTTACCTATGAGACTCCATGCAAGCCTAAACCTAAGGACTTGTTTTCTTTTTTTGTGTATATACACTTGTACATAACATCATAAACATCATAACATCATACTCATATTCACTAACCATTTCAACGATCTTGGGATTTATCTTTGTTCTGTTTTGTAGGACATGGATTCTATTCGCAGGAAAACTATTCAAGTCAATCTTGTAAGAATCCCTCCTCAACTTAAAGAGCTAGCATCAAGGATTCCTGAAAACTCTTCATTTACCGAAAGACATGGTCACCTACTAAACTTGGTTACCTCCAACACTGATGAAGACATGATGAAGGTGCTCTTCCAGTTCTTTGATCCTTTACACCATTGCTTCACATTTCCCGATTATCAACTTGTGCCAACTTTGGAAGAATTCTCCAAACTCTTGAGGATTCCCATTCTCAATATACTACCTTTCAACGGTACGGAAAGAGATCCAAATCCAGAAGAGATTGCTCAAGCTCTACACTTGCAACCATATGATATCACAACTAATTGGGAAACAAGGAGTGATGTCAAGGGTTTCCTAGCAAAGTTCTTGTTTGAGAAAGCCCAAAACTGTTGGAACTCTTTGGATTTGCAAGCTTTTGAGGAAATTGTGGATCTCCTCATCTATGGGATGGTTTTGTTTCCAAATCCTGACCAACTCATAGATGTGAACTCCGTCAAGATCTTCATGTCTCGTAACCCGATGCCTACTTTGCTAGGGGACATCCTACATTCTTTTCACACTCGTACCATGAGGAAAATAGGTATCCTTATGTGTTGTACTCCTATTTTGGAAATATGGTTTATTTCGCATCTTCCCCAATCTGTATTTAAGAACGAGCAAGGTTCAAGGTGGTCACATAGGTTGATGACACTAAAACATTCAGACATTCATTGGTGTTCCCGATCCATAGAGAATGTTACTATTGTCAAATGTTATGGAGAATTACCTAATGTCCCTTTACATGGCATTAGAGGAGGTATCACCTACAACCCATGCTTAGCCTTAAGACAATTTGGTTACGCTCGAAGGGATGGCCCACATGAGATGCTCATTCAAGATTTGGTATTTGACTACAAGAACGACGATCAAGGTCATCTCCAGAGATTTATCCGAGCTTGGAGGATGTTGAACAAGGTAGATAGCAAGACATTGGGGCATAAGAATTCCATACCTCTTGAGCCTTACCTCAAATGGATATGAGCTCGTGCTCAAAGTCTTATAATGCCTTATGTGATACGGTGGGAGAACTGACTTGGGATTTTGCGTTTGTTTTCGCACTTGTTCGATTTAGCAAGAGTCGCCACCGACTTTTTATTTTATCCTAAGGAAAGGTTAAAAAGCACAGGAAAAACCTTTTTGAGATGTTTCGTGGGTTCGGGGGGTAGATTATGAAAAGGGAAGGTATTAGCACCCTTTTCAACCATGGTTATCCATGGGCTCTTAGTTACTTGGTTTAGATCACTTGCCTTGATTTTTGATTGCTTGAAATGGTGGTGTGTGTGTGTGTTTTGAAAATGTTTTGAAAGAGACGCCTTCGTTTCGGCAACCGTTGTAATGACTCGTGTTTGAGTATAGACAAAGGTGTGTATCTTTTCGAAAAGATGTTTCAAATGTTTTTTGAAAGTTTGTTTTGTTTGTGTAGTATGGTTTGAAAAATATGCAAGTGTTTTTGCAAGTTCGATCAAGTAACTAAGAGTCGTCTACCCCTAAATTTACTCAAAGGTTGTTCTTGTGTTTTAACCCTTTTTTAACAATTTTGTTCCACCATTGTATTTGGTGGACAATCTTGCGTTTAGGATGTTTAACGGGACAGGCGCGGGTCATCATATGGAGCATGAATGCAATGATGCCAAATGTCTTTGGCAATTTGCTTGAAGGGACTATGATCATTTGATTGGTTAACTTTCGAAAGCGTCATCGAGGGACTTATGATCATTTGAATTGTTTTGCCAAAGAAACTAAACGTGCAAGCATGGCCCATTTTGGAAGGCAACATGTGGGATTACCCTAGGGGTGCAAGTGTGATTGTGTATTGATTTCATGCATTTGTCTTTGTATTAGGTTATCTAGCGTTTGATTTTATGTACATACAAACCCTAGGTCTAACCATGGTATAATTCGAAAGCGATAAATTGCGGGAATTTAAAGTCCTAAACTATTACAAATGAGTATCCGGGAGTGGGGGTACAAATTTACAAATGGGGATGAGACTTTAGGAGCATAGTGTCCAAATAATTACAACCAAATCGAATTGCAATCGCAAAATGTAATAACTATCAAATGTATAAGATAAGCAAATGTATATGTGTAAAGCAAAGTAGATGTATCAACGTATTTGTGTATTGTAAATGTGTATGATTATTTACAAGGTGAGAAATGTTAATGTATTATTGAGTATGTATTTGTTTTTTTGTATTTTTGTTAAGTATGTACAAATAAGAAAATTTAATAAAAGAAAGGAAAAGGCTTTAAGTTCCATTTTTTTATGTATTAAAATTAATGTATTTTAATGAATATTTTTATGTACAAAGATTTATTAAAAGAGCTTTTTAGATAAAATATAATAACCTAATTATATATATTAATATTTATGTATTTTAATGAATATCCTTATGTATAAAATAGAAAAGAAAAGTATTTCAAACTTAAGAGAAAAAAGTTAATGTTTGTATATTTTCTACAATATAACAATTAATAATATTTTAAAAAAAAAGGTTGTTATTTTATTTATCAAAACAAAAAAAGTATTATATTAGTTTAAACTATGAAAATAAAAATGATAGAAAAGATGTTAGTTTATAAATATTTACAAAGGATAAAAAATGAATGAAAAGATAGAATGGGCTTTAAGAGTTTTAGGCCCAAGCTGAAACAAATGAGCAGAAGCAAAAAGGGGGGGTACGTTTGGAAAAATGAACGCATTTGGGCTTTAGGCTTATAACGGGCAAGGCCCAACGCTTGGCACAAGTTTGAAAGGGTTTGTCATAGTTTGTTCATTTGGAGAAAGCTAGGGTTTACGATACAGAAAGGTGCCGTTCACCTCTTTACTTCGTTCCTCTTCATCCGTTCTCATGCCATGGATTTTTGAGCTTGTCTCCTCGCCCCAAGTCGCTAGGCGTTGCCTCCGTCTCCATCTTCTCAAGGTTGGGCCAAACGGTGACGACATGCAAGGTAGTTTCGTATACTTTTTTAGGGTTTTCGAGTTTCTGTTTTTGAACATTTTACTTTGTTCTGATTGTGTGCGTTGTCATCGCTTGAGGTGCGTGAATGGAAAAGAAAAAGGAGAGATACTACCTTTGGAGACGGAGGAGGAGGACGGCGGCGCTTCCGGTGGCTTGACGGCGAGGTGAGCGGTGAAGCTGGCTTGCTGGAAAAACTGGTACCTGTATTTGCTTTTTAGGTTGTTGGTTCGATGATGACGCTTGAGAACTTTATAACTTTCTTTTCCTCTTCCTTTTTTCCTACTTCTTTATGCTTGCTTGATACCTTTGCCTCAGTTGCCTTGTATGATGGCTTGATTCCTCTTTTTCTCTTCTGTAAGCTTTGTGTGCTTATTGAAATGTTCGCTTCTTTTCCTCTTTGAACACTTCTGTTGCCTTTTCTGCTGTATGCTTGAATATTTGGGATGCTTGTTGATGTTATGTTTGAGTTGTTTTGATGATCAACCCAGTGATGACAATGTTCTGAGGGTTTGTGTTTGATATTCTGGTTTGGACTTGAAGTTTTAACAGGTTTTAGGCTATTACAGGTTTGACAGTTCAGGCAGGTTTTGGCCTTCAAGCTTTGGGTTTCATATTTGGTGTAGTTTTACTTTTATTGTTGGTTAAACTTCTGGTTTATGCACATGTTCTTGGCTTGGCAGGTTAGGTGTTTTGAATGGTAAGGCTTTGGTGAGGTTTGGATATGCTGGTTTAGGCTTTGATCTGGACAGGGTTTTAGACTTCTGGTTTAGTCAGGCTTAAGGCTTTTGTGGCTTAGGCTTGTGTTACAGATTCAAGGCTTGTTGAGGTTTGGACAGGTTAAGCTTGGCTTATGCTGTATGTAAGCTTGTATAGCAGGTTGTGTTTTTGATACTGTTTGGAGGCAATGCAGGCTTTAAGGCATGTACAGGTTTTGAGGCCTTTTGGCTTATGCAGGTCTGAGGCAGCTTAGGTTAAGCTTGAGGGCTTAGCTTCATGTTTGTTAATGCAGGTTTAGGACATTTGAGCTTGAAAGGTTCCTAGTTTTTGTGTGGAAGGCAGTTCTGGTTTGGAGGTAGGATGCTTGATGTTTTCAAGTTTGGTGTTATCTTGGTTATGTATTTTCTGCCCTTCTCCCTCTTGTGTTCATGACAGTTTGTTTTATATTTCCTTATGCCTAAAGCCAGTAAGCATGTACTTCTTTTACTCTCTCTCTCCTCTCTCTTGACAGTTTTTAAGCATTTTATATTGCTTATATTGTCTTTTACTGAAAAGGTGACTGGTCCGAAAATGATGTAGCTTTACATGCTTGCACTTGTGGTTTTCCTCTGCATAACTTTTATCTCTTTTTCCATATTTTCTGCTTCTTTGTGACAGCATCTTGTACTTTGATATCTTGAGATATCTTTGGATAGCTTTTTGGATAGTTTGAATGTGAACTCAGTTTGGACTTTGTTGGCCTAGTTCAGTTTGCCTTTTATCCTTGGTTTAGAACTTTTGGAATTATGCAGTATGTAACTTTTGTGCATTTTCAAACTTAAATTGCAAGACATTCCATCCCTCTTTGTGAACCGGGAGAAATCCCGTGATTTGCAGAGAGGGCAAACTGATTCCGGTCAGTCGCCTTTAATGATGAGCCCAAATTAACTGTTTATCTTCTTAATTTATCTGCTTTGACGTTTCTTTCTTTTCTTTGTTTTGCAGATAAACAATCAAATGGAGCGAAAGAGGAGGCATTGGATAGAAGATGAAGACTTAGGAATTAGGATGAAATTTTATTTGAATTTTTAATCATTGTAATCATTATTAGAATACTTTGTAAATAAATACTGTATTCAAATAACAATTGTAACGAATAATTAAAGATGAAATAAAATCCAATCTTGATCAGTTAATTCTTTCTTTCGACTCAATGTTCATTTAATTATTTGAATTTCTTTAAATTAAAATAACTGGAAGTATCCAATTATTCTGACTTTAGAAAAATAATTAATAAACACTGTGGCCTTATCATTTGAAACAATAATAAACCCGGCACTTCCAATTAAACAACACAGAGTTAATCAAACCAACATCCAGATACTTATCCTTTTACTGATCAAATCAATCACTGTAGATTCTCAATTTAAACGCCTCAGCTTTTATCTCATCTCAAATCAAATGCCTTAGCCTTTACTGATTAAACAAAACACTGCAAGTTCTTGATTCAAATGCCTCAATCCAAATCTCAGTAAACTGAAAAGAAACTGTAAAGATAATCCTTTCTGAGAATGCGCGCACAAAAAACCATAATTCTTGATTAAATGTCAAAGAAACGTCCGCCTGATCAAAGCCTGAGCCAAAATCAACCAAACCCTAAGCAAACTGTTTGAACTGCTCCAAAGCCAAGAAAACCCTAATTCGGATAGACTGACAAGAAAAAGTTTGTTTGACTGATTCTAATGCCAATTTAAAAAATCAGGAAACGCCCGAGGCTGTGATTTCTTGTGGAAAAATACAAGGGCAAATTTTGGGGTACAACAGTTGCCCCTGTTCAATCTTCTTGAACCTGAAGAGTTAGATTGGCAAGTTTGCCTTTCACGACTCGAGGGTAAAAGGAGATTGGACACCAGAGTGCCCTAAAATTTGCACTTGGTGATGTGTTGGTGGAGGGAATGGGCTTAAAGATGCCATTTGGTGATGGGCTTAAAGATGCCATCCGGTGACTGCTGATAGGAGGATGGGCTTATAGATGCCATCTGGAAATGGGCTTAAAGATGCCATTTGGAAGTGTTTGTTGAGGAGGATGGGCTTATAGATGCCATCTGGAAATTGTTGAACTGTATGTCCTTAGTGAGTATCAGAAAGGTATTCGTGTTTTGGAACATCTCTGAACTGGGGGTCTGAACGAGCAATAGATTGACATCCATGTTTGGAGAATTCGTAAACTGTTTTCTGGAGTTGGAGTTGAATAAGCAATAGAGTAGCATTCGTTGTTGGGAAGCGTCCATAAACTGTTTTCAAAAGTTGCATCTGAACAAGTGATAGATTAAAATCCGTTGTTAGGAAGAATCCGTAAACTGTTTTCAGAAGTCTTGAAGTGGAGAAGGAACCGGTGTAGGGTTTCCTGATGATGAGTCCGTGTAAAACTGCATCTGGATGAATCTGGAATAAGTATCAGAATGTCGCCGTGTCTGGGTCACATTTGAACTATCTCTGGATGAATCTCGGAAGATGATGGTCTTTGTCTGTTGACTGCTCTTTCCTGAAAAGGTAAAGAGTTAGTTGTATGCAATGTCATGATGCATGATGCAACGTATGTTATATCAATGTTCATGATATGAATGTGATGAATGCGCATGTAAGCTGATGAGCTATCTTGCTGAGGATAGATGAATCCTGGATGGCTGAAGATAAAAGAATCTTGACTGCTGCCGGGGAGAACAATTCCTTGGCTGCTGCTGTGGAGGGCAAGAATCTTTTGATTGCTGCAGATGAGAAGTCCTGGGACCACTGTTGGGGAGTCAGAAGCTTGGGTTGTATGCCAAACTACTGGGGAATTCCTGTCTTTGAGGAGATCTTCGATGGAGAATATTTGAATATTCTGTGAGGACCTGAGAATGAGAGTCTTCATTCTGCTTGGAGATTGATAATTGGGAGTTTTAGCTCCGCTGGGGATTTGACAGTTTTGACTCCACTGGGGATTTTGAAACTTGACTCTGAGGGGAGTTAGCTTCTGGAAGGCTCTCTGGCCGGGGAAGTCGAGAATCTTTGATTGTTGCAGGTACTTGATCTCGGGAATGGGCTTACAGATGCCATTTAGAGATAGGATGGATAGTTAACTGGAGATGTGTTGAATTGTAAGTTGAAAGAAGGAACCTGTGTAGGGTTTCCTGATGATGAGTCCGTGTAAAACTACATCTGAGGTTGAGAGGGAACCGGTGTAGGGTTTCCTGATGATGAGTTCGTGTAAAACTGCATCGGGCTTTGAGAAGGAACCTGTGTAGGGTTGCTTCATTATGAGTTCGTGTAAAACTGCATCTTCCAACAGGTGATGAAGGAATTGTTGAACACTTTTGACATTCGAATGCCCCAAGTGGTGATGTAGATAAATTTCCTGGCTTGTTACAGGTGTTGATCTGGAATGAGTTACTGAATGTCGCCATCTTTGGGTCACATCTTGAACTATCTCTAGATCTTGATTTTGTTCGGGGTCAGAAATTGGGAGTATGCCAATCTTCTGAGGTTTCAAGGATGAGAGTCTTCATTCTGTTTGATTCATAAATTGGGAGTATACCAATCTTCTGATGCTTCAAGGATGAGAGTCTTCATTCTGTTTGATTCAGAAATTAGGAGTATACCAATCTTCTGATGCTTCAAGGATGAGAGTCTTCATTCTGTTTGATTCAGAAATTGGGATTATACCAATCTTCTGATGCTTCAAGGATGAGAGTCTTCATTCTGTTTGATTCAGAAATTGGGAGTATACCAATCTTCTGATGCTTCAAGGATGAGAGTCTTCATTCTTGAGGGTTAACTGTTATCTGGTCGTAATCCAGACTTCACAGAAACTTGTATTGTCATCTGGTCGTAGTCCAGGCTTCACAATAACTTGCTAAGCTGTTATCCGGTCAAATCCGGGCTTCACGGCTTGTGCTGAAGATATACCACTATCTGGTCGCAATCCAGGTTTCGTAGTATTCTTGACTGCTGTCTGGTCGTAGTCCAGGCTTCACAGAAACTTGTATTGCTATCTGGTCGTAATCCAGTCTTCACAATAACTTGTTGGGGATTAAACTATTATCGGGTTTCATAGCTTGCTCTGAGGGGGTACCACTATCTGGTCGCAATCCAGGCTTTGTGGTAGTCTGACACTGTTATCCGGTCGCAGTCCGGTCTTCACAATGTGCTGTAGAGATCAAGATACTATCCGGTCAAATCTGGGCTTCATAACTTGAATTTTGTGAGAATTTGGTCTTTGACGATCGTAACTTCCAACAGGCGATGAAGGAAACTTGAACACTTTTGACATTCGAATGCCCCAAGTGATGATGAAGGAGACTTGCCCCAGGTTACTCTGCTAATTGAGAGATTTGTTGAAATCTTGACTGGACTGCCCCAGGTTAATTGGATGGTGACATGTCATGCCCCTTGTCGATAGGAGATTTGTAATGGAAGTGTCATCCTTTTGAAGTGACTTTGTTCACCGAGAGAGCCTTCGTTCACAGGATATTCGTTGTGTGAATTTCTCCGTTGTCAAACAAAAAGCCAAATGCAGACAGTGATATTCAAGCAATGCAGAGTTTATGTTTGTCTCGAAGTTTTGAAAAATGCGTTTGTTAGCAGAAAACTTTTTTGTAAGACAAGTCAACACAAGATTTAGAGCAAAGCCTTACAGGAGTCAGGATACCTTTTGTAACAGTATGCTTTCGAACTAACCCATGCTTCAGTTAGGACTTTTGAAGGGTTGTAACGTGGCTTGGTTCACGGTTTAAGAAACAAAGGATAAAGGCTCAAAGTATATTTGTACCCACCCGCTCTTCGTGATGTTCTTCAACCCTAAGCTCAGTTAATTGTGCGTCGCACTCTGTTTTGAGTTTGGAACGACCTTTTGGGTGATGGTTCACCAATTGAATTTTGGGAGACAGTCATCATCTCCTTTTTCTTTTGCAACATTTTTCATGTTGTTGAGGATTTGTAATGACCTCTCTATTTTGATTTTGATTTGTTATCCCTAACTTTTGCCTGACTGTCTCTGTTTTTCGAGATCACAGTCAGCGGGATGCCCCAACTTTCTTAAGCCTCCTTAACAGGTTTTGGCTCGGTGGGGTTTTTCTCTGTTGAGAGATTGACTGCCTATGTGATAGGGAACCACCCTTGTCTTTTGATTCCAAAGGAATGCTCTTTCTTTTTTGACGTCGTTCGTTGTGTTACGAACTGAGAGTTTGCGACTTCAATGCGCATTTTCTTTTGAATTAACTCAGATACTACCCTGCCCCAGGTTTATATCAAAGGTTTTGATTGTTTAGAACAGAAAACTCCTACTTCTTTGGCTCGAAGGGGTTGACTAGGGATTATCTTCCTTATAACTCCAGTGTTTGGGAATTGAAAGAAATGCCTGTACATCATCAGCAAGGTTTGTTCAAAAGCATACTGTATGAGATTATGGTATTGTTTCGTCATCCTCCCTCTAAAGGCAGACAACTTTTTATCGAGAGTTAAATATCATAAAGAAAACATAAGAGTAGTGAAAACGAATGGATGAATTCAAGACAAACATATGCAATGCATTAATGAAACAGAGTTTGACATTAACAGTTAATTGTTTGAATAACAAAAGAAATTACAACTTTGAAAATTCAAATGAAGCAAAAGTCTTTCAGTTTGAGCTCTGTCACTTCAGGTGGAGAACTCCTTAACGGAAGATTTTCATCTCGCTGTCTAGCATGAACCTCAGCACTCCAATGTCAATCAGATCTTGAATCTTGCCCTTCAAGGCCCAACAGTCGTCGGTGTCGTGTCCCGGGCTGTAGGAGTGGTATACACAAAATGCATCGGGATGATAGTTAGGAGCGGAGGTATTTGAGTTCCGGATAGGATCCCTCAAAGCAGTCAGATTGACTTCCAACAAACGCTCCAATATTAGAGATGACAGTATGTCAGTCTCCGTGAACTGTCTTCCAGACGTATTTTGCTTACGCCGATTACCCCGTTGACGCTGGCGAGGTTGTTGCTGGGCTTGTGACCCTGAAGCAAGCAGAGGAGCCTTCCCCTTGTCTTCTTGAGTGGTTGGGGGTTGAGTGGTGACTTGCTCTCCAACCTCAGATGTTTGCCCCAGTTGGTTGTTCCGAAGCAGTTGGTTGACGAGAACTCTGAGTTCCTCTTGTCTTTGAGACAAATCTTGGATGAGAGCCATCTGGCCCACCAGTTGCCCCGTCATTTGGATACTCATCGTTGTCAGCTCAAATTGCAGGGCTTCCAACTGATCACTCCTGGCATTGTTTGAATTCCCCTGGACCAAACCCTTTGTGAGGAGAGTTTTCACTTCTTCTTGCCCCAGAGACAGGTTCAAGAACATTTCCTGCAGCTGAGCAGTCTGGTCCTGGATATCCTTGACAGTCCTCTCTAGAGCCATCTCTTACTGAAATAAACAGTATGAGAGTAAGGAAACCTGAAAAGGAAAAACTGTCAAGATGCAATGCATGATATGTGGATGCATGCTTTCAAGGATCTCTTGGGGTAAACACGAGAGAATGTTAGAGGTTGAACTTCGATCTTTGACTGGAGTCCTTTGTACCGGTGGATGTCTTTCCACGAGAATCAAGCTTACCATGTCAAGTGGGTCATAGCCCCTGATTCAAGTTGTTGCACTTGATCTTTGATTGGAGAACTCTGCATCGGTGGATGTCTTTCCACGAGAATCAAGCTCACCATGTCAAGTGGGTCATAGCCACTGATTCAGGTTGTTGCACTTGATCTTTGATGGCATTTGTTTAGAGGAGAAACCTCTTGCCCTTTGGTAGACGTCTGGTTCAACGTAACCCTGCATCAAAAGAACCCTCAAGATCCTTGAAATGGTTATTAAAAATGCTATGGTATGATGTCATGATGTTATGTACATGTATGCAAAAGCAAGTGAGTGTATATACAGGTAATCATATTTACACAAAGCAAACAAGTCCATAGGTTTAGGCTTGCATGGGGTTGTAGGTAAGTACCCTCTTGAAGTTAGTTGGCTCATCCTGTCCTAAAATAGAAACTGGGTTCTAAGGAGCTCAATATCATTGGATTGTTTTCCGTGTTCATCATTTTGGTTTAGCCACTTAACTGGCGACCAAAATATTCCAAGAAAACAACCCTTAATGAGTGTAGTATCGAGTATCTACCAACTTCGGACTGCACCAAAGTCGGTCATCTCACTACCCCTAAAAAGGCTAAGATGGTCAATTAAGGTTCTAAGAGTTCGTTAGTGCTTCACGACATCACTCAGCGGCCCCGTACTCTCCTTGATTGAACTCAAGGGTTACCGGTACTCACAAATATGTCACACTAACATAGCTTACTGCTTCAACCGTGTCGGTATACCCTGCACAGTTCCCTCACAGTTTTTTTGCTATTTACCTAAAAAGGTGCCCCAATTCCGGGTGTAGGATTTACAACAAACCCAAACAAGGACCCAAAAAGTAAATAAATCAAGGCAATCAAAGCAAAAATGTAAAGGTGATCTAAACCCTAAGGTAACCCCACTTTTAAATTTTTTCCCCAGCAGAGTCGCCAGTTCTGTGATACGGTGGGAGAACTGACTTGGGATTTTGCGTTTGTTTTCGCACTTGTTCGGTTTAGCAAGAGTCGCCACCGACTTTTTATTTTATCCTAAGGAAAGGTTAAAAAGCACAGTAAAAACCTTTTTGAGATGTTTCGTGGGTTCGGGGGGTAGATTATGAAAAGGGAAGGTATTAGCACCCTTTTCATCCATGGTTATCCATGGGCTCTTAGTTACTTGGTTTAGATCACTTGCCTTGATTTTTGATTGCTTGAAATGGTGGTGTGTGTGTGTGTTTTGAAAATGTTTTGAAAAATACGCCTTCGTTTCGGAAACCGTTGTAATGACTCGTGTTTGAGTATAGACAAAGGTGTGTATCTTTTCGAAAAGATGTTCCAAATGTTTTTTGAAAGTTTGTTTTGTTTGTGTAGTATGGTTTGAAAAATAGGCAAGTGTTTTTGCAAGTTCGATCAAGTAACTAAGAGTCGTCTACCCCTAAATTTACTAAAAGGTTGTTCTTGTGTTTTAACCCTTTTTTAACAATTTTGTTCCACCATTGTATTTGGTGGACAATCTTGCGTTTAGGATGTTTAACGGGACAGGCGCGGGTCATCGTATGGACCATGAATGCAATGATGCCAAGTGTCTTTGGCAATTTGCTTGAAGGGACTATGATCATTTGATTGGTTAACTTTCGAAAGCGTCATCGAGGGACTTATGATCATTTGAATTGTTTTGCCAAAGAAACTCGACGTGCAAGCATGGCCCATTTTGGAAGGCAACATGTGGGATTACCCTAGGGGTGCAAGTGTGATTGTGTATTGATTTCATGCATTTGTCTTTGTATTAGGTTATCTAGCGTTTGATTTTATGTACATACAAACCCTAGGTCTAACCATGGTATAATTCGAAAGCGATAAATTGCGGGAATTTAAAGTCCTAAACTATTACAAATGAGTATCCGGGAGTGGGGGTACAAATTTACAAATGGGGATGAGACTTTAGGAGCATAGTGTCCAAATAATTACAAACAAATCGAATTGCGATCGCAAAATGTAATAACTATCAAATGTATAAGATAAGCAAATGTATATGTGTAAAGCAAAGTAGATGTATCAACGTATTTGTGTATTGTAAATGTGTATGATTATTTACAAGGTGAGAAATGTTAATGTATTATTGAGTATGTATTTGTTTTTTTGTATTTTTGTTAAGTATGTACAAATAAGAAAATTTAATAAAAGAAAGGAAAAGGCTTTAAGTTCCATTTTTTTATGTACTAAAATTAATGTATTTTAATGAATATTTTTATGTACAAAGATTTATTAAAAGAGCTTTTTAGATAAAATATAATAACCTAATTATATATATTAATATTTATGTATTTTAATGAATATCCTTATGTATAAAATAGAAAAGAAAAGTATTTCAAACTTAAGAGAAAAAAGTTAATGTTTGTATATTTTCTACAATATAACAATTAATAATATTTTAAAAAAAAAGGTTGTTATTTTATTTATCAAAACAAAAAAAGTATTATATTAGTTTAAACTATGAAAATAAAAATGATAGAAAAGATGTTAGTTTATAAATATTTACAAAGGATAAAAAATGAAGGAAAAGATAGAATGGGCTTTAAGAGTTTTAGGCCCAAGCTGAAACAAATGAGCAGAAGCAAAAAGGGGGGGTACGTTTGGAAAAATGAACGCATTTGGGCTTTAGGCTTGTAACGGGCAAGGCCCAACGCTTGGCACAAGTTTGAAAGGGTTTGTCATAGTTTGTTCATTTGGAGAAAGCTAGGGTTTACGATACAGAAAGGCGCCGTTCACCTCTTTACTTCGTTCCTCTTCATCCGTTCTCATGCCCTGGATTTTTGAGCTTGTCTCCTCGCCCCAAGTCGCTAGGCGTTGCCTCCGTCTCCATCTTCTCAAGGTTGGGCCAAACGGTGACGACATGCAAGGTAGTTTCGTATACTTTTTTAGGGTTTTCGAGTTTCTGTTTTTGAACATTTTACTTTGTTCTGATTGTGTGCGTTGTCATTGCTTAAGGTGCGTGAATGGAAAAGAAAAAGGAGGGATACTACCTTTGGAGACGGAGGAGGAGGACGGCGGCGCTTCCGGTGGCTTGACGGCGAGGTGAGCGGTGAAGCTGGCTTGCTGGAAAAACTGGTACCTGTATTTGCTTTTTAGGTTGTTGGTTCGATAATGACGCTTGAGAACTTTATAACTTTCTTTTCCTCTTCCTTTTTGCCTGCTTCTGTATGCTTGCTTGATACATTTGCCTCAGTTGCCTTGTATGATGGCTTGATGCCTCTTTTTCTCTTCTGTAAGCTTCGTGTGCTTATTGAAATGTTCGCTTCTTTTCCTCTTTGAACACTTCTGTTGCCTTTTCTGATGTATGCTTGAATATTTGGGATTCTTGTTGATGTTATGTTTGAGTTGTTTTGATGATCAACCCAGTGATGACAATGTTCTGAGGGTTTGTGTTTGATATTCTGGTTTGGACTTGAAGCTTTAACAGGTTTTAGGCTATTACAGGTTTGACAGTTCAGGCAGGTTTTGGCCTTCAAGCTTTGGGTTTCATATTTGGTGTAGTTTTACTTTTATTGTTGGTTAGGCTTCTGGTTTATGCACACGTTCTTGGCTTGGCAGGTTAGGTGTTTTGAATGGTAAGGCTTTGGTGAGGTTTGGATATGCTGGTTTAGGCTTTGATCTGGACAAGGTTTTAGACTTCTGGTTTAGTCAGGCTTAAGGATTTTGTGGCTTAGGCTTGTGTTACAGATTCAAGGCTTGTTGAGGTTTGGACAGGCTAAGCTTGGCTTATGCTGTTTGTAAGCTTGTATAGCAGGTTGTGTTTTTGATACTGTTTGGAGGCAATGCAGGCTTTAAGGCATGTACAGGTTTTGAGGCCTTTTGGCTTATGCAGGTCTGAAGCAGCTTAGGTTAAGCTTGAGGGCTTGGCTTCATGTTTGTTAATGCAGGTTTAGGACATTTGAGCTTGAAAGGTTCCTAGTTTTTGTGTGGAAGGCAGTTCTGGTTTGGAGGTAGGATGCTTGATGTTTTCAAGTTTGGTGTTATCTTGGTTATGTATTTTCTGCCCTTCTCCCTCTTGTGTTCATGACAGTTTGTTTTATATTTCCTTATGCCTAAAGCCAGTAAGCCTGTACTTCTTTTACTCTCTCTCTCCTCTCTCTTGACAGTTTTTAAGTATTTTATATTGCTTATATTGTCTTTTACTGAAAGGTGACTGGTCCGAAAATGATGTAGCTTTACATGCTTGCACTTGTGGTTTTCCTCTGCATAACTTTTATCTCTTTTTCCATATTTTCTGCTTCTTTGTGACAGCATCTTGTACTTTGATATCTCGAGATATCTTTGGACAGCTTTTTGGATAGTTTGAATGTGAACTCAGTTTGGACTTTGTTGGCCTAGTTCAGTTTTCCTTTTATCCTTGGTTTAGAACTTTTGAAATTATGCAGTATGTAACTTTTGTGCATTTTCAAACTTAAATCGCAAGACGTTCCATCCCTCTTTGTGAACCGGGAGAAATCCCGTGATTTGCAGAGAGGGCAAACTGATTCCGGCCAGTCGCCTTTAATGATGAGCCTAAATTAACTGTTTGTCTTCTTAATTTATCTGCTTTGACTTTTCTTTCTTTTCTTTGTTTTGCAGATAAACAATCAAATGGAGCGAAAGAGGAGGCATTGGATAGAAGATGAAGACTTAGGAATTAGGATGAAATTTTATTTCAATTTTTAATCATTGTAATCATTATTAGAATACTTTGTAAATAAATACTGTATTCAAATAACAATTGTAACGAATAATTAAAGATGAAATAAAATCCAATCTTGATCAGTTAATTCTTTCTTTCGACTCAATGTTCATTTAATTATTTGAATTTCTTTAAATTAAAATAACTGGAAGTATCCAATTATTCTGACCTTAGAAAAATAATTAATAAACACTGTGGCCTTATCATTTGAAACAATAATAAACCCGGCGCTTCCAATTAAACAATGCAGAGTTAATCAAACCAACATCCAGATACTTATCCTTTTACTGATCAAATCAATCACTGTAGATTCTCAATTTAAACGCCTCAGCTTTTATCTCATCTCAAATCAAATGCCTTAGCCTTTACTGATTAAACAAAACACTACAAGTTCTTGATTCAAATTCCTCAATCCAAATCTCAGTAAACTGAAAAGAAACTGTAAAGATAATCCTTTCTGAGAATGCGCGCACAAAAAACCCTAATTCTTGATTAAATGTCAAAGAAACGTCCGCCTGATCAAAGCCTGAGCCAAAATCAACCAAACCCTAAGCAAACTGTTTGAACTGCTCCAAAGCCAAGAAAACCCTAATTCGGATAGACTGACAAGAAAAAGTTTGTTTGACTGATTCTAATGCCAATTTAAAAAATCAGGAAACGCCCGAGGCTGTGATTTCTTGTGGAAAAATACAAGGGCAAATTTTGGGGTACAACACCTTACCCCTCCATTCTCCCGGTTATCATAGAGCCTATTGTGGAAAGAGATGTTCCATACAGTATCCTACATCCTGACATGCCCACCTCTCTCAAAGACTTACAAAGGTATTGGATACATCTTAAGGGGGAGAGATACACTTTCGAGGCCCAATTCTACGCCAGTGAGAAGAAGGTTTTGGAACTCACTAAGCAAGTTCATGAGGAGCGGAACCTGAATGCCTACATTGCACCAAAGAGGATGCGTACAACTTTTTTATCTTAGAGTTTTTCGTATTTCTTTGTAAGCCCAAAAAAGGCATGATGTACTCAAGCTTTGATTTATTAATATAACATGTGTTCCTTTTTTGTCTAAAGCAAATTTAAATCTCTAATTTCCTTGAAATCATTGCATATGCATTTACCATTCATCATAACATAAGCAGGTTTTCTCACAACAAGTCTCCTCATCTTTCTACTATTTATTTCAGTAAGATGGATCTCGAGCAGACAGTGAAAGACCTCCAGGCGCAGAATGCTCAGTTTCAACAGATGTTCTTGACTCTAGCCAAAGGACAAGAGGATCTGAAAACTTTGATGGTTGAAGAAAATAAGAAGAAAGCAAAGAAAGTAACCGGAGTTTTAAATATGGGAAGAAGGTTCCAAGGATAAGCCAAACGGACCCTAGACTTTGCAACGTCATCTGGTGAAAAGGATAATCCAGAAGTGAAAGGCAAGGAAGCGATTTCCCAGCCAGAATCTGAAGAGGAAGAAGAAGAAGATTACTCTGAAGAGCAATATCCTCCGGCCGACGACAAATACAAACATCTGGAAGAACGTCTAAGTGCAATGAAAATTCAGAAAGTGCCCGGGCTGGAATTTGAGGAGCTGGATTTAGTATCTAGGATTGTTATTCCACCAAAATTCAAGGCACCAGTGTTCGCTAAATACGACGGGGTTTCGTGTCTCAAGATGCATCTCCGATCTTATGTGAGGAAGATACAACCTCACACTGCTGACAGAGATTTGTGGGTCCACTTCTTTTAAGACAGTCTATCCGAGACTCAACTAGATTGGTTCTATCAACTGGAAGGGGCCAATATCCATAATTGGGAAGACATTGCCGCTGATTTTTATAAACAGTATCAATACAACGTAGATCTTGCTCCCACCTGTACTCAACTCCAGAGTATGGCTATGGTTTCAAGTGAAGGTTTCAAAGACTACACCCGTAATGAAAATACAAGGCGTTTTGAAAAGAGATATAGAGTTTGGGGGTTGGTTATACAATGGGAAGGTATTAGAACCCAATGCATCTATAGTATCCTATAGGAACCTTTTGAAATATTTGTTTATTAAAATGGTTTGCTTGATTAAAAATAAATTGTTTAGCCAAAAATGGGTATGGATGAGTTTTTGAAGATACGACGACCTAACGTCGAAGTTTTGACTTAAAAGGTATGAGTTTTGAAAAATAGAACATTTGGGAAAATTATCTTAAGTTTTTTAACAAAATAATAAACGGAAGATGAATGAGGGTATTCGCATGATGTGTTTGATGATGTGAAGTCGACAAAAATTAAACAATTCCCTTGGATTGAGACGGATGAAAGATATGAAGATTAACGATCGATTAATTAAAATTACAATTGAACAATTAACTAATGAAATTTAAATCATACTAGCATGCATTTTAACGATTAAATAAATAATCAAAAGTACATGAAGATTAAATTACGAAATCATAGATTTTTAATAAGTAAACACATAACAAAAATTAAATCATGAAACATGTATTTTTGAATAATTAAATAAACAACAAAACAAAATAAAAATAAAAACTAATAGTATGTTGACAAAATTAAATAAAGATGTATTTTAATTAAGCATGTTTTTTATGTGTTTTTATAATAATTAATAATTATACAGCAAAGTAAATTAATGGAATCCAATTAACGGAATAAAACTTAAAAGAACTAAAAAGAATACCCCAGCAAGAATTTAACTGAGGTCTCTAAGATTGCTGGTAATATACTTTGCCAATTGAGATAAGCTGCTATTCATTTACTATGAGGATTTAATTATTGGATAAGGAGAAACGGTATTGAAAGTTGGACCAAAACAGGCCCAATGGGCCATCCGGGTTATGAGGGAAGAAACAAAAAAATATGTAACCCTAATGTGCTAAAGGAAGGGCGCCGCGCAGCTACTGTTGGCATGGGGAAGAAGGAAAAACAAAATTATATTATTATTACTTCTTTTTATTGGGAAGAGGAAAATGATAGATTTTTATTATTATATTTTCAATAAAAGAACAAAAAATAGTAATATTGAGTCTTGTAAAACAAAAACAACGTTATCCTCTCTCTCACGGGATCACTTCTCTTCTTCCTCTCTCTCACGGAATACCCTCTTTCTTCCTCTCTCTTTATTTCTCCTTCACCTTGTCACATTCAAGAGCAATTCGAACCAACCCAAAAACCATTTCACGAACCAAACCAGTGATTGGTGTTGCAAGCTCGATGAGAAAAGTTGGTTGTGAAGTGGGGTCTTTCTGAAAAGCGAAATGGACATGGCCACGACGGTAACCGAAGAGTGTTCCAACAACTCGTGAACCGAGACCGGAAGGTTGATTTGAACGGTTCTTGTTGAAGACTGTTAGAACTGAACGAAGCCGTGAAATTGCTACGGATTGAAGCTTCTTCCTTGCTGTTGATGAATGTCCTGAAACGACTTTTTCATCTTCTTTTTTGGTTTGTTCATCTATGATTTTTGACATGGTTGAGGGTTCTTATGGTTCTTCATTTCCAACTTTGTTTGTCCAATGAAAGTGTCTCTTGGAAGAAAGATCTTGAGAAGTTAAGGTTGTGTTTGTGTTTGTTGTGTCTTCCATGTTTGGTGTTTTCATTTTCAGAGAGAAAAAAAAACAAAGCTTTAAGAACAGGAAGTGAAGAGACAGAGAGAGAGAGAGACAGGGAGAGAATGAATCTTAGTATTTGTTTTGATATGTTGAGCGTTTGGACAGCAAGCTTGAGGTTTTTTTTTTTGATACAGCAGGTCCCAAAATTCTAATATGTTAAGGTTTGTGCATTTTCTTGGTTCTAACATGCTGTCGTGTTTGTACAGGTTAAGGTGGTTTTATGCTGGGTTTTTTTTTGACAGATAAGTTGGTTGTAAGATTGACAGCAGGTTCTGAGTTGGTACCGTTTTGGTTTTTTGTAACAGCAGATTCTAAGGTTCTAAGATTTTGCAGGTTAAAATTTGGTAACAGCAAATGGTTTTTTTGGATTTTGTAACAGCCAATGGTTTTTTTGGATTTTGTAACAGCAAGTGATTTTTTTGGATTTTGTAACAGCAAGTTGGAAAACATGTTTTTTTTGACAGGTTTTATTGATTATGCAGGTTTTATGTTTTGGACAGCAAGTGTTATTGGTTAATCGGATCACATAAAGTAAGCTCTATAATTTATTTCTAATATTCTCTTAAAACTGTTTTTTTATTAATACTAACATTTTCGAAATGTAACAAATTGCAGCAACTAACAAAAAAAATCAGCAAGGAAAGTAATGAATAAGCAAGCATCACATGGAAGAAAAAAATGGTATAATAGAATGGTTCAAGCATGAATATATGCAACAGTATATAGGGAGGAGGAAGAGAATAATACCTATCGGAGCCTCGCTGATGGGGCTTCTAAAAAATAGTAAGTTTTCTTGAGTGCTATGTTTTCTTCCTTACTGAATTTTTTAGAACAAAACCAATTTTTCTGTTTTCACTCTTGCTGAAACTTTAGAACAAAACCAATTTTCTGTTTTCACTCTTGCTGAAACTTTAGAACAAAACCATTTTTTCTGTTTTTCTCACTTGCTGAATTTTTGATTTCTCTCCTCTCTTTTGTGTTGACAAAGGCCTCCATTTATAGTGGAGTGTGTGGGGTTTTAGGGGGAAAAACAGTAGAGATTTGAATTATTTTGGCAAGTTGTTTTCATGCTTTGTTCATACAATTTATTTTAGCCATTTTGATGTAAACTGTGGCTACTTTGATGCAGGTTGGAGCAGATTTTAGCAGCATTTGGGGCTGCTGTATGTTGCTATTTTTTCAGGCTATTTGTAGCATTTTACAACATTTTTCTTTGCTGTTTTTTTCAGGCTGTTGTAGCATTATTGACCAACAAAAATACAACAAAATTGGGCTTGAAGATGGGTTACAAAAATGGACTGCATTAGCAACTTTGCTGAATTTTTTTTAGTGTTGAAAATATATCTTGTACAAACTTGTATCTTCTTTGCAACTTTGTAATAAACCCAAATAAATTGTAACATGAATAAACTTGTATTCTTCAATATATTCTCTATTTCCTTTGGTAGTTATAAATAATCTTGAATCTTCATATAAACATGAATCTTGATATATCTTGATATATCTTGATAAAAATTCAAAATCTTCCACTTAAATTTGGGAAATAATTGAATAACACTTGGAAGAATTGTTGAATGATGGATAAATAATAATGCAAGTCTTGGACTTTAATCTTGCATTTTTGTAATAGAAATCCAAATAAATCACATGGATTAATTTTGTAATCAAATAGAATTCCTCATGTAATTAAATAGTATTCCCCACTAACTTCTTGAAATAATGCTTCATGTATTTAAATAACCATGATGTAGATCCACCAAAATAATTACAAAAATAATCTTGAATAAATATTTCATGCGATAAATGAATATTCTTGATTGAGATCTCTTGATAGCTCCTCTTTAATTATCACTTGGATTCAAATAAAGAAAATTCCAAATATTCCGAATAAATTCTTCTAGAACGGTTTTAAATTTAATTATCCCATTTTGGCGAAATTCAACCCGCGTCGTGAGAAAATTTGCAGATGACTTTTGGTTCAAGAAATCGAAAATGACGGTATAACTTGGTTTTTTCTGGTATTTTAGAATAATGTGAAACACATATGAACCAAAGTCGGTAGAACTTCAACTGTTCTTCATAAAAAAATATCCAGAGAAAACGGAGACCATCCGTTGGACAGAGTGTGGAAATAAACGCACAATTCTATGAAAATCTTTGATGAACCAGTCTTTTGGAAATTAACAAATGACAACATTTCTGTCCCGAGACTCGAAATCCTAATCGACGTACAACGTCTGATGCTCTTCTTTCAGACCTATTTTCTGCACATGAAAACAAAACAGCAAAACATACACTTCGTGCTTGATTAGTGGTTAGTCATTCATAAGATAAAACGCTCATAACACTCGATAATCTCTACACAGTCAAAGCTCGAAAGCGAAATGTCCGAAACTTACCATACTCTGCGACCTTGCTGTATACAAAATAATGCAGATGAAGCAGGGATCTTAGGTCAAAAATTGGGGTATGAAAGCTGCCCCTATTTAAGTTTCTTCTATCCGGAGATATGAAGATTAAAATCTTCGTCTCGACGAGATTGAAGGTACTTAAATACATAATACACAATTTTTGCCCTAAGATACCGCTATTATGTTTATGATATGAATGTGGTATTTAACTTTATGGAGAATGATACTGTATGAGACAAAATAATGCTGGAGAAACCAAACACCAACAAACCACAGGAACATAGATTATACACTACTGGGGAAATGAGTCATCGACTTCGAATTATATACTCTTGACGGCGAATAAAATTTGAGAGAAAACGACCTCTAACCCTAACAAAGAAGACGTCTTGCATAGGCCACAAAAAACAGATTATTGACCCAAAATGGTGGTGAGTTCACAACTCAAGGTCAAAGATAGACAAAAAGATGTATCAATTTTTGCTGATAACGAACTACCGACTTCTGAAGGCAAAGATTCACAACAAATTTCTCTGTGAAATTTTTCCGGAGGGATACCAATTAATGCTGAAATAATATATGGTTGTAGATACACAAGCTGCTCAAATAAAGAAGCCGCCACTTGCTGTCTTTGATGAAAACTATAACATACAAGCTTCTCAAATAAAGAAGTCGCCACTTGCTGTCTTCCATGAAAACTATAACATACAAGCTGCTCAAATAAAGAAGTCGCCACTTGCTATCTTCGATGAAAACTATAACGTACAAGCTGCTCAAATAAAGAAGCCGCCACTTGCTGTCTTCCAAGAAAACTATAACATACAAGATGCTCAAATAAAGAAGCCGCCACTTGCTGTCTTTCAAGAAAACTATAACATACAAGCTGCTCAAATAAGGAAGCCGCCACTTGATGTTTTCCAAAAAAATTAATAACACACAAGTTGCTCATGAAGAGACCGCCGCTTGCCGTTTTCCAAAAAATAATAACGCAAGTTGCTCATGAAGAGACCGCCGCTTGCCGTTTTCCGAAGAATATTAATAACGCACAAGTTGCTCATGAAGAGACTGTCGCTTGCCGTTTTCCAAAGAATATTAATAATGCACAAGTTGCTCATGAAGAGACCGTCGCTTGCCGTTTTCCGAAGAATGTTATGATAACACTGCTAGAGAATAAAATTCTTCTTCAAAAGGAACCATGAATATATCCTTCCTGAGGAGATCAAATACTTAAATGCGCAAAATAAATGCACCCTTCATCTAGATTGCCTAGCCTAGAGAAGACCACGAGATAGCCTATGCAAGAGACAAAACTCAATCCAGGAATAAACCAGAGAGAAGACAGTCAAACAAGACTCCACCCAATGAGAAAATAACTCGATTGGGGATTCATCTTATCCAGAAATGGACAAGGAAGGCTAAATCAAAAATTCATCCACGAGGATTAGCTCAGTTGGGGAATTAGAAAGGAAGCACATTTCCTGCCTAAGTTAACATTCTACTTGGAAAGAACATGTATGCTGTTTGAATAAACACAAACAAGGTATACGACCCGAAATCAACGACAAATGTGAATATGCATGCGTGATATAAGTGTAAATGAGTAAATGAATGTTATGCTAACAAAACAGATAGAGGAAATAACTTGAAGAAGATAAGATATCACGAAATAATTAGATACTCGGCCAATCTCAAAGAGGCGAAAAAATAACTGGAACTGGAACCAAAAAGCAACGTCAGAGCATATCACGCTACAAGGCTCAGGTCTTCTGGGGAGAAAAATATTCAAGTCCAATCTTCTAACACCAATAGACCACTGACATGATGCAAAACGTACTACACTTCAGAAATTTGCTCAAATATAAAGATAACCAAAACAAAGCTTAACCGAAAATGCTGGGGAGTCACCAAGCCTAGTACTGTACTAGAAACGCAAGTTTACACAACCAACACCTCATGACGATTTTGAAAGAAAACATGTTCATCATGCAAGGATAAATTACTGTATTGTTTTGCATTTCATGGCTTAACCATCCTCGGAACAACTGTTAATATTCCTTTCAGTATTCAATGACATATTTAAAAATAGGAATACGTTAAATAACTTTGTTTCAAATATTGCCTTAAAAGCTGAAATTTTGCCCACAAAAAGATAAATGCTCAAATTTCATTAATAAAATGGTAGTTCACTAACAACGTGACTCCAACGGTTTACAAAAGTTTGGGAAATAGTACATGAAAGAAAAAGGTTACACAAAAACAATGATCACTATTCTCCCTAACAACTTCGAATTCTGAGATGTGCTCAAACGCCAAGACTGGTCTGACCAAAAGCCTGCCTAAGCCGCCCCTTCGGGTTTTCAACTTAGCAAACTGTCAACTCAAACCTAGGCGAAATACTTCTTGACTACATCGGCGTTCACGGAGCGCGGGAGCTCTTCACCGTCCATATTTGTGAGAATCATGGCACCTCCAGAGAAAACTTTCTTAACGACATACGGTCCTTCATAATTCGGAGCCCACTTTCCCCTAAAATCAGGTTGGAAAGATAATATCTTCTTGAGCACGAGGTCACCTTCTCTGAACTCGCGTGGTCGAACCATCTTATCAAAAACCTTCTTCATTCTTTGCTGATATAGTTGACTGTGACACAATGTTGTCAATCTCTTTTCTTCAATTAAATTCAGCTGGTCATATCTACTTTGACACCATTCAGCCTCAGAAAGTTTAGCTTCTATCAAAACTCTCATAGACGGGATCTCAACCTCCACGGGGAGTACTGCTTCCATGCCATAAACTAGGGAAAATGGGGTTGCGCCTGTTGAAGTTCGAACTGAAGTACGATACCCATGCAGAGCAAACGGAAGCATTTCATGCCAATCTTTATAAGTGACCACCATCTTCTAGACAATCTTTTTGATGTTCTTATTAGCAGCTTCAACAACCCCATTCATCTTCAGCCTGTAGGGAGAAGAATTATGATGTTCGATCTTGAACTCTTCACAAAGCTCTTTCATCATCTTGTTATTCAAATTCGAGCCATTATCAGTAATGATCTTGCTCGAGATGCCGTATCGACAAATAATCTGATTCTTGATAAATCTGACTACCACCTATCTGGTTACATTAGCATAAGATGTTGCTTCCACCCATTTAGTAAAATAATCAATCGCTACCAAGATGAAACGATGACCATTTCAAGCTTTGGGTTCAATCATCCTAATTATATCAATGCCCCACATAGAGAAAGGCCAAGGCGAAGAGATAACATTGAGGAGGGTCGGTGGCACATGTATCTTGTCCGCATAAATTTGGCATTTATGACATTTTTTTCACATATTTACAGCAATCAGATTCCATCGTCATCCAATAGTAACCAACTCTCAAAGGATCCTTCATGTCTGTCTACGCATCTGAGTAAGACCATGTCATAATTCCTCTTATATAATACTTCTTCATTGAGGAAGAAACTACTTGCCAATCTCCTCAATGTATTCCTGTCCTTATTGGATGCCCCAGGCGGGTACTCTTGAGTTTGAAGAACACGTTTAATGTCATAGAACCACGGTTTGTCTTCGGTGACTTCTTCTACTGAGAACACATGAGCAGGTCTGTCGAGGCGCATAACTCTGATTGTAGGCACATCGTTCCAATTATTCACTTGAAACATTGAAGACAAAGTAGATAAAGCATCATCCATTTGGTTTTCATCTCTAGGGATATGATGTAATTCCACTTTGTTGAAGAAAGTTAACAATCTTCTAGCATAATCTCTGTAAGGGATCAAACCAGGATGACGAGTCTCCCATTCTCCTTTGATTTGATTAATTACCAATGCCGAGTCTCCGTATGTATCATGAATCTTAATCCTTAGATCCACGGCTTCTTCGAGGCCCATAATACATGCCTCATATTCAGCCATGTTGTTCGTACAGTCAAACTTCAATCTCGTTGTGAACGGGATATGAGTACTTCGGGGAGTGACGATGATTGCCCCAATTCCATTTCCATAAGAATTTACAGCTCCGTCAAATATCAAACCCCAACGGGATTCGGGACCAGGTCCTTCTTCAGGTAACGACTCTTCACAATCTTTAGCTTTCAAGTACATAACATCTTCATCTGGGAAGTCAAACTTGATGGATTAATAATCGTCAATTGGTTGGTGAGCTAGATGATCGGCTAAAATACTCCCTTTGATTGCTTTCTAAGTGTGATACTCAATGTCATATTCAGATAACAACATCTACCAACGGGCTATTCTTCCAGATAAGGCGGGCTTCTCAAAGATATACTTGATCAGATCCATTTTGGAGATCAACCATGTGGTATGGTTAATCATATACTAGCGCAGACGGCGAGCAGCCCAAGCTAAAGCACAACAGGTCTTCTCAAGCATTGATTACCGAGACTCACAGTCTGTGAATTTCTTACTCAGATAATATATGGCATGTTCCTTTCATCCAGTCTCATCTTGTTGACCAAGCACACATCCCATGGAATCTTCCAATATAGTCAGGTACATAATCAAAGGTCTTCCTTCCACCGGAGGGATCAATATGGGAGGTTCAAGTAGATATTCTTTGATGCTATCAAAAGCTTTCTGACAATCTTCTGTCCACACACATCCTTTGTTCTTTCGGAGAAGCTTGAAAATCGGCCCACAGGTAGCAGTCATATGAGATATAAATCTAGAAATATAGTTTAGTCTCCCAAGGAATCCTCTTACTTGTTTTTCCGTTTTGGGTGCGGGCATTTCCTGAATAGCTTTGACTTTATCAAGATCTACCTCAATACCTTTATGACTGACAATGAAACCCAGAAGTCTTCCAGAACAAACACCAAAAGTGCACTTGTTGGGATTTAGACAGAGTTTATACTTTCTCAAACGCTGGAATAATTTTGATAAATGTTCCAAATGATCTTCTTCAGTTTGTGACTTTGCTTTCATGTCATCTACATACACTTCTATCTCTTTATGCATCATATCATGGAATAAGGCAGTCATGGCCCTTTGGTACGTTGCACCAGTATTCTTCAAACCAAATGGCATAACCCGATAACAAAATGTTCCCCAAGGTGTAATAAGAGTTGTCTTCTCCATATCCTCTGGTGCCATCTTGATTTGATTGTAACCAGAGAAACCATCCATGAAAGAAAAGACTTTGAACCTTGCGGTGCTGTCGACCAATACGTCAATGTGTGGTAATGGAAAATCATCCTTTGGGCTATCTCTATTCAGATCTCTGTAGTCTACACACATCTGAACTTTGCCATCCTTCTTAGCAACATACACTATATTGGCTAACCATTGAGGATAGACCGGTGTAACAAGGAAACCTGCATTAATTTGCTTTTTAACTTCTTCTTTGATCTTGTCAGCCATATCGGGACGAGTCCTTCTCAACTTCTGCTTAATCGGAGGACATTCGGGTTTCAACGGAAAACGATGCTCCACAATATTGTTATCCAAACCTGGCATGTCTTGGTAGGACCAAGCAAACACATCAACATATTCTCTGAGAAGCTCCAACATTTTCTCTTTGACCTTTGGGATAAGAAACGCTCCGACCTTGACCTCCTTTTTATCTTCTTCATTACCCAAACTGATCATCTCTATAGGCTCTTCAAACGGCTGAATAGTCTTTTCATCGTGCTCAAGTAAACGGGAAATTTCATCAGGAATCTCTTCATTATCCTCTTCCTCGGCTCTGAACACAGGGAATTCAAAGTTGGGAGGGGGCATAGGATAATTATTTTCAATGGTTAAGTCATGGATTAATCTGCACATATGATTATGCTTTATTTTAGAAATCGATTAATGTGAATGTTGTACAGATATAAAAAAGATTATTATATTTTCCTATTACTACCAATTAATTTTCAATACCATTTTCCATAAAAAGTGAAAAATAAAACAGTAATGGACAAAATAACATTTTTATTCATGATTGGCAATACTTGAAACAAAAGAGCCTAGACATTTTCTCTTTTGCCTTGGGCAGAGCAAAAGGATTTATTTTCAACATAGCCCAACACAAATACTTTTTCGCCTTGGGCAGAGCGAAAGTTTTTTTTTTCAAAAATAAAACAGAACATTACTCAGAAATGTGCATCACAACAGGAATATCAACAGAAATCCAGTTCTGGCAAACCACTCCATGCGTTACAAAGTCGGGTAAATCCTCTTCAGAATCGTCTCCTATTATAGCATCAACTTCAGGCGGAGTCAGATGGATAAAACCTGCGCTTCGGAAAACTTCTTGTATCGGACGGGTAACTGTATCTTGCTTAACTCTTGTAGACACGGGATGAAAACCAAGACCTTCTCCATACTTGTTCTCAGGCAAAGTCAACACCTGGCCCCAACCTTCAGCCAAACCACTCTCAACCACTCGTCGCGCATCCTCAAAAGAAGAAATAGATGCCCCTTGCTTCTTCACTTCATTATTAGCAACAGATAGAGCTTGGAATTGGGTTCCAAGATCCTCATCAGCATCAATAAAAGAGAAAGATGACAAGTTGCTTACCACCATAGCTTGCTCTCCACCAATCATTACCAGCTTTCCATTCCTTACAAACTTCAATCTTTGATGTAGCTTAGAAGTGACTGCCCTTGCATCATGGATCCATGGACGAACCAATAGGCAACTGTAGGCGGCACAAATATCCATTACTTGAAAAGTGATCTGAAAGGTATGAGGACCGATTATTATAGGAAGATCCACTTCACCAATGACAGTCTTCCTAGAATCATCGAACGCTTTGAAAATTACACCAATAGGTCTCATGGGAGCACCTTGATATGAAAGTCGAGATAATGTAGTTTTGGGCATTACATTTAACGACGAACCTGTATCTACCAGCACACTTGATAAAGTATCATTTCCACAACTTATTGAGATATGCAAAGCCATATTATGGTTCCTTCCCTCCTCCGGAAGCTCTTCATCACTGAAACCAAGATTGTTACACAAAGTAATATTTCCCACAATTCCATCAAATTGGTCAACCGTCACATCATTATCTACGAATGCCTGGTCCAAGACCTTCATCAAAGCTTCCCTATGGGAACCAGAATCTCTTAGTAAAGAAAGCACAGAAATCTTGGAAGGAGTTTGCAATAGTTGGTCCACAATCTTGTATTCACTTCTCTTTATGAGCTTCAAGATCTCATCATCATCGGGGTGTGGGATAGGTTCATTGGATCGGCCTATCTCAACCCTTGGTTCAACATTTCTCGTTGGAATTTATGCTGGTATAGGCCTCCTGACTTGAACTTCTGGTCTTTTCAAAGGTACTGCCGCAAAGATACGCCCGCTTCTTGTTACCCTGCTCACATCAACAATGTTAACAAAAGATGGCATTGTCGGTATAGGAACTTCTACCCCGTTCTCGATCATTGTGGCATTATACTTGTACGGTACAACTTGGTCTGAGTTGTAAGGCACATGACCAGGTGGATAAATGATCAAAGGAGCAACAGGTGCAGTCTGACTGTCATAAACGATCTCTACTGGTTCCGGCATGTTGAATTATGGTACTATAACGTTAACTTCATCAACCGGATCTCTATCATGTGTAATAGTGATAACCCTTTGGTCTAACAATTTTTGAATATCCTCCTTCACAATAGGGCAATCAACTTCTCTTGAACAAAATTCGCAAACATCATAATCATGTTGATGCTTAAAGAAGGCGAGTCTTCTTAAGCTTTGATGTAACCTGATCAACGAATCTCTTATGTGCTCAACTTGAAAAACTCGAAACTTTCCCGGACAACCTTCCACCATATTCACTGATGCTGCCCCATGTCGAGGCAAAGGATTATCTCTAACATTCTGGTTAACATCCTTAAAAGACAAAATACCGTTCTTAATCAACCTCTGTACACTCGCCTTTAAAGAAAAGCAATTTTCAATGTTGTGCCCCGATGACCCTTGATGATACGCATAGAACTGATCCGTCTTGTACCAAGGAGAAGTACTATTCGGTGCGATATGATGAGGCTTTGTCGTTATGAGGTTTTTTCTGATCAGAGCGGGGAACAATTCAGTGTAAGTCATCGGAATGACATTAAATTGTGGTTTCCTTGGTGAACGATTCTGGTTATTAAATTGATGAGCATGTTGTCGAGGCTGTTGTTGAAATGGCCGTTGCTGAATTGGTGGGGTTTGATGAGTTGGGGTCACCATTGTTGGGCGGACAGCCGGAGTGACTGCCGCAACATGTGAATAGCCTCTCCTTGGTCTCCCTGGAAAAATTACACTGACATCTTGTTCTTTTCTTTTAGGGAAAACACTTCCAAACTTCTTGACACTACTAGATGGACTTCCTCCCTTAACCAAATGTCCCTCACGAATTCCTTCTTCCAACCGCATGCCCATACTTACCATCTCGATGAAATCACTGGGTGCGCTTGCAATCATTTTTTCATAATAGAAAGATCCTAAAGTCTTCAGGAAGATATTTGTCATTTCCTTCTCTTCAAGAGGGGGATAAATCTGAGCAGCAATCTCGCGCCACCTCTGGGCATATTCTTTAAAGGACTCTCTGTCTTTCTGGGACATCGCCCGGAGTTGATATTTGTCCGGCGCCATGTCGACATTGTACTTATATTGGTGAACAAAAGCTTCACTAAGATCGTTGAAATTACGGATCCGGGTGCTATCCAAACCCATATACCATTTTAGAGCGGCACCAGTAAAACTGTCTTGGAAGTAGTGAATTAACAAATTATGGTCATCAGAATAAGTGAACATCTTTCTTACATACATAGTTAAATGACTCCGTGGACACGAGTCACCTTTATACCTTTCAAAGTCCGGCACTTTGAATTTGGCTGGAATCTTTACATTTGGAACTAAACACAAATCATGAGCATTCTTTCCAAATAAATCTTTTCCTTTTAACGCTCTGATCTCCCTCTGCATCTCTTGAAACTGGTCTTGAAATTCCTCCATTCTATCGAAAATACCCATACATTCAGCAGGCTCAGCATGATAGGTGGGTTCATTCATGTATGGCATAATATGGATCACAGGAGCGGAAGTAGTCATCACTGGTTGATGGAAAGGTGCCACAGGCGGAATTACATATGGCATAGTTGTTGTCTCCGGTTGAGGAAAGGACACAGCGGGTTGAATCAAAGGTTGTACGGCAGGCTGATACCCTTCTGGCATGAAGTTATAAGGCATTCCCCACGGAAAACCTTTCGGCATCTGATGTTGAAGCGGAGAGTTGAATTGAGTCACAAACGTTGGAACGGTGACAATCTCAGAAACCACAGTAGTTGAAGTCTGAATCTCAGCAGCTGAAGTCGGTGGCTGATTCTGAGCAGCCATCAAGCTTTCCACTAGCGCAATTAACTTTTCCATTCCGACACGAAGGGTAGCAACCTCCTCGCGAAGCTCGTGATTTTCCTGTTCCAGATCTTCCATCTTCCTTTGACGATTGGCTCGGGTATCGTACCGATGAGACAGCTTGACAATCTATCGAAGTGGAAAAAGAAACAAGGATAAGACTCTAGAAAACATGTGAATTGGAATGTTGGATGATGCATGATATGTGATGCAAATGATCATTTGTTTTGATAGTTTTTTCAAGGAACTTCGATAATTTTGCACACATCAATGGTAAAGGAATTTGGAACAACAAAACTCATTTCATTAATCAAAGCGGTAAATCATAACTTACAACTTTGGAACAACAAAACAATAAATTACAACTTTGGGATAACAACCCAATAATAAAAAGCAGTAAATTACAACTTTGGAACATGAAGCCCTTTTACAGAGTTTTACAAAATGACATCAGTAAAAAAAACAAAAAAAAACTAAGAACTAAAGGTCACTCATAATCATCAGATGAAGGACCAAATGCCAACTGTAACTGGAGCTTCCTAATCTTCTCTTCATAAAAGTCTTCCATCTCTTTCTTCTCAGCTACCAGTCGATCAATGATTTCCTTCCGTGGATTAGGAACAAGAGCAACGCTTACCGAATCTTCCTTCTTTCTCTTCCTTTCACTAGCATATTTCTTGAGTAAAGCATCCTTTTGACGAATCTTCTCATCATGATCAATGAACTAGCCATCTTGAATAAATAGCAAATCCTCCTTTTCCTTTAGCTGTCGAGTCAGGACCCTATTCTCGTATTCTGACATATTATACTTTTCCTTCCAAGCATCTCTCTCGGACTTCATCCTAGCTAGATTTCCTTGGTATTCTCTCATATTCTCGATAGGGATATCAACAGATGATGATGCAACAGCAGGGAATAAAGGTTTCTCGGGGTTATAAGGCATTTTGAGAGCACAAGCCCTAGAAAGAACCCATTGTAGGTAAGAATCCAAAGAAACAACACCTCTATGCCTTAACATGTCTCTCCCTTTTCTATGGATGTGATGCCAAGCTCCTTCGATCTCGTTCTTAACTGCTTGATGATCTTTTCCTTCTTGTAGAAAGAAACCACTCACATGGATGTTGTTCGGCTTGTCCCTCATCGGGTATCTAGACTGACGGCGCGCGAGAACAGGATTATAGTTAATTCCTCCTTTCGTACCAAGAAGAGGCATGTTAGGAAAAGCACCACAACTATCAATGATCTTCACGTCATAGTAAGCTCGATTATACCAATCAATGTCGGAATGGGTGAGAGCCATAATTTTTGGTGCCATTGTGGCTCCTTCTCGAGATCCTAGAAGACATCAGACCTAGGTAGATGAGAAACATACCACTGATACAGCAATGGTGTACAAAAACTAATCATCCCTCCTTGCTAAGAGTTTCAAAGATGGATGGAGTAGTAGGTATCTCCTAGCAGCGTAGGGATCGGATTTCCAATCAAGAAGATTCCGATGGCGTTGATATCCACGAATTTATCAACGTTAGGGAATAAGAATAGGCCATAAGCGAGTAAAGCAAAAACATTTTCAAAGGCAATAGTATCTTTTATCTCAGCGAAGTGATGAGCTTTCTTCAACAAAAACTGCGCAGATAAGCCTCAGATTCCCCCTTTGGTAGTCATGTTCTCCTCTATCTCCGACTTCCTCAAATGGGTGATGGTTGCTATCTCGTAAGATTTGGGTTCCTCTTCTAAGCCAGAAAAAGGAACACAACCGGTGACCGGCAAACCAAGTATGTAGGAGTACTCTTCTAAGGTGGGCATTAACTGGTAATCCATAAAGGTGAAGCATCGATACAACGGATCGTAAAATTGGACCAATGTACTAAGGATGCCTTCCTTCATCTTGCGCTTCATGAGAGGTATAATGGACCCATATTTCCTTTGAAACTTTATCGGGTTCTCGATCTTAGGAATCAAACTCTTCAGTTCTTCAATCTCGGGCTTCTTAAAACTATAACTTTGAGTGTTTCTTCTTCCAAACTCCATAATAACAGTACCTGAGATGTCTGCAAAAATCATTCTTAAGTTCCTTGAAAACATGTTTTACAAAAAATGTTTATGGATGTATGGATGAATGATAATGCAACAGTTACACACAAGTTCACAAACATGGGGTTCAAAGGTTCAACGCTTCGAGCATGGAGTCAAAGGTAAAGCCCACCCCAGGGTATGTACTAAAGGTTTAATCACACCTGCAAGACAAGGTTCTAAGAGTTCCCAGAGTCTACATTCCTCCTTCGGATATTACCAACGTCTTGATTACTCAATAATTAGCAATATTCTTAAGAGAAACTCATCCGAGCGTAGCATCGCATAACAACTACTTCCGGATTACTCTGTTATAGTCTCCGCGCTACACCTAAAAGGCCAAGATGGGTTAGGGTTCTATGGTTCTTAGCTTCTCTGGCTCCCAGGTCGAAAATAATAATGTCTTCCCGATTACTCGGTAAACAAATACTACGTTCAAAAGGGCCTTCCACTGAGTGGGGGATTTCATGCCTCCTTCTTAGGGATTACTCCCTCAAAGTTAACATGACTATACCGACCATCCTATTCTTAAGTGTAACTTAGTCCGGGTATAGGACTTGTCCTTTGCAAAAAACCCAAATAACCCTAATATAAACATATAATCAAACAAACAAGCAAATGATAATAAAACAGATAAGACAAATTAGGCTTAACCCACTTAGGGATGGACCAGCAAGAGGTCAATCTGTCCCCAGCAGAGTCGCCATTTCTGTAGCGATAAAAAATGTAGCAGGGTAAATCGGAGATCGAGCTATTAATTAACTCGTCTCACAAAATCAAGAGTCGCCACCGCGCTTTATTATTTCCAAGGGAAAAGGGAAAAGAGCGAAATAAAACCCTAAAATATGCAATGTAAAATAATACTTTAAAAGTAATGAAAATACAAGGCGTTTTGAAAAGAGATATAGAGTTTGGGGGTTGGTTATACAATGGGAAGGTATTAGCACCCAATGCATCTATAGTATCCTATAGGAACCTTTTGAAATATCTGTTTATTAAAATGGTTTGCTTGATTAAAAATAAATTGTTTGGCCAAAAATGGGTATGGACGAGTTTTTGAAGATACGACGACCTAACGTCGAAGTTTTGACTTAAAAGGTATGAGTTTTGAAAAATTGAACATTTGGGAAAATTATCTTAAGTTTTTTAACAAAATAATAAACGGAAGATGAATGAGGGTATTCGCACGATGTGTTTGATGACGTGAAGTCGACAAAAATTAAACAATTCCCTTCGATTGAGACGGACGAAAGATATGAAGATTAACGATCGATTAATTAAAATTACAATTGAACAATTAACTAATGAAATTTAAATCATACTAGCATGCATTTTAACGATTAAATAAATAATCAAAAGTACATGAAGATTAAATTACGAAATCATAGATTTTTAATAATTAAACACATAACAAAAATTAAATCATGAAACATGTATTTTTGAATAATTAAATAAACAACAACACAAAATAAAAATAAAAACTAATAGTATGTTGACAAAATTAAATAAAGATGAATTTTAACTAAGCATGTTTTTTATGTGTTTTTATAATAATTAATAATTATACAGCAAAGTAAATTAATGGAATCAAATTAATGGAATAAAACTTAAAAGAACTAAAAAGAATACCCCAGCAAGAGTTGAACTCAGGTCTCTAAGATTGCTGGTAATATATTTTGCCAATTGAGCTAAACTGCTATTCATTTACTATGAGGATTTAATTATTAGATAAGGAGAAACGGTATTGAAAGCTGGACCAAAACAGGCCCAATGGGCCATCCGGGTTATGAGGGAAGAAACAAAAAAATATGTAACCCTAATGTGCTAAAGGAAGGGCGCCGCGCGGCTACTGTTGGCATAGGGAAGAAGGAAAAACAAAATTATATTATTATTACTTCTTTTTATTGGGAAGAGGAAAAGGATAGATTTTTATTATTATATTTTCAATAAAAGAATAAAAAACACTAATATTGAGTCTTGTAAAACAAAAACAACGTTATCCTCTCTCTCACGGGATCACTTCAATTCTACCTCTCTCTCACGGAATACCCTCTTTCTTCCTCTCTCTCTTTCTTTCTCCTTCACCTTGTCACATTCAAGAGCAATTCGAACCAACCTGGAAACCATTTCACGAACCAAACCAGTGATTGGTGTTGCAAGCTCGATGAGAAAAGCTGGTTGTGAAGTGGGGTCTTTCTGAAAAGAGAAATGGACATGGCCACGAAGGTAACCGAAGAGTGTTACAACAACTCGTGAACCGAGACCGGAAGGTAGATTTGAACGGTTCTTGTTGAAGACTGTTAGAACTGAATGAAGCCGTGAAATTTCTACGGATTGAAGCTTCTTCCTTGCTGTTGATGAATGTCCTGAAACGACTTTTTCATCTTCTTTTTTGGTTTGTTCATCTATGATTTTTGACATGGTTGAGGTTTCTTCTGGTTCTTCATTTCCAACTTTGTTTGTCCAATGAAAGTGTCTCCTGGAAGAAAGATCTTGAGAAGTTAAGGTTGTGTTTGTGTTTGTTGTGTCTTCCATGTTTGGTGTTTTCATTTTCAGAGAGAAAAAAAAACAAAGTTTTAAGAACAGGAAGTGAAGAGACAGAGTGAGAGAGAGAGAGAGAGAGAGAGAGAGACAAGGAGAGAATCAATCTTAGTATTTGTTTGGATATGTTGAGCGTTTGGACAGCAAGCTTGAGGTTTTTTTGTTGATATAGCAGGTCCCAAAATTCTAACATGTTAAGGTTTGTGCATCTTCTTGGTTCTAACATGTTGTCGTGTTTGTACAGGTTAAGGTGGTTTTATGCTGGGTTTTTTTTACAGATAAGTGGGTTGTAAGATTGACAGCAGGTTCTGAGTTGGTACCGTTTTGGTTTTTTGTAACAGCAAATTCTAAGGTTCTAAGATTTTGCAGGTTAAAATTTGGTAACAACAAATGGTTTTTTTGGATTTTGTAACAGCAAGTGGTTTTTTTGGATTTTGTAACAGCAAGTGGTTTTTTTGGATTTTGTAACAGCAAGTTGGATAACATGTTTTTTTTACATGTTTTATTGATTATGCAGGTTCTATGTTTTGGACAGCAAGTGTTATTGGTTAATCGGATCACATAAAGTAAGCTCTATAATTTATTTTTGATATTCTCTTAAAACTGTTTTTTTTTGTTTATTAATACTAACATTTTCGAAATGTAACAAATTACAGCAACTAACAAAAAAAATCAGCAAGGAAAGTAATGAATAAGCAAGCATCACATGGCAGAAAAAAAAATGACATAATAGAATGGTTCAAGCATGAATATATGCAGCAGTATATAGGGAGGAGGAAGAGAATAATACCTATCAGAGCCTCTCCGATGGGGCTTCTAAAAAATAGTAAGTTTTCTTGAGTGCTATGTTTTCTTCCTTGCTGAATTTTTTAGAACAAAACCAATTTTTATGTTTTCACTCTTGCTGAAACTTTAGAACAAAACCAATTTTCTGTTTTCACTCTTGCTGAAACTTTAGAACAAAACCAATTTTTCTGTTTTTCTCACTTGCTGAATTTTTGATTTCTCTCCTCTCTTTTGTATTGACAAAGGCCTCCATTTATAGTAGAGTGTGTGGGGTTTTAGGGGGGAAAACATTAGAGATTTGAACTGTTTTGGCAAGCTGCTTTCATGCTTTGTTCATACAATTTATTTTAGCCATTTTGATGCAAACTGTGGCTACTTTGATGCAGGTTGGAGCAGATTTTGGCAGCATTTGGGGCTGCTGTATGTTGCTGTTTTTTCAGGCTATTTGTAGCATTTTACAACATTTTTCTTTGCTGTTTTTTTCAGGCTGTTGTAGCATTGTTGACCAACAAAAATACAACAAAATTGGGCTTGAAGATGGGTTGCAAAAATGGACTGCATTAGCAACTTTGCTGAATTTTTTTTTAGTGTTGAAAATATATCTTGTACAAACTTGTATCTTCTTTGCAACTTTGTAATAAACCCAAATAAATTGTAACATGAATAAACATGTATTCTTCAATATATTCTCCATTTCCTTTGGTAGTTATAAATAATATTGAATCTTCATATAAACATGAATATTGACATATCTTGATAAAAATTCAAGATCTTCCATTTAAATTTGGGAAATAATTGAATAATACTTGGATGAATTGTTGAATGATGGATAAATAGTAATGCAAGTCTTGGACTTTAATCTTGCATTTTTGTAATAGAAATCCAAATAAATCACATGGATTAATTTTGTAATCAAATAGAATTCCTCATGTAATTAAATAGTATTCCCCACTAACTTCTTGAAATAATGCTTCATGTATTTAAATAACCATGATGTAGATCCACCAAAATAATTACAAAAATAATCTTGAATAAATATTTCATGCGATAAATGAATATTCTTGATTGAGATCTCTTGATAGCTCCTCTTTAATTATCACTTGGATTCAAATAAAGAAAATTCCAAATATTCCGAATAAATTCTTCTAGAATGGTTTTAAATTAAATTATCCCATTTCGGCGAAATTCAACTCGCGTCGTGAGAAAATTTGCAGATGACTTTTGGTTCAAGAAATCGAAAATGACGATATAACTTGGTTTTTTCTGGTATTTTAGAACAATGTGAAACACATATGAACCAAAGTCGATAGAACTTCAACTGTTCTTCCTAAAAAAATATCTGGAGAAAATGAAGACCATCCGTTGGACAGAGTGTGGAAATAAACGCACAATTCTCTGAAATTCTTTGATGAACCAGTCTTTTGGAAATTAACAAACGACAACATTTCTGTCCCAAGACTCGAAATCCTAATCGACGTACAACGTCTGATGCTCTTCTTTCAGACCTATTTTCTGCACATGAAAACAAAACAACAAAAAATACACTTCGTGCTTGATTAGTGGTTAGTCATTCATAAGATAAAACGCTCACAACACTCGATAATCTCTACACAGTCAAAGCTCGAAAGCGAAACGTCCGGAACTTACCATACTCTGTGACCTTGCTGTATACAAAATAATGCAGATGAAGCAGGGATCTTAGGTCAAAAATTGGGGTATGACAATCAGCAACATCGCAGGAACCAGCAAAATAACCCGAAGTGGCAGAGTATTCTCCCCATAGATTGCTCCTCCGAAGACTGTTACCAGTCATGTGATCATCCCTATTTCTATTCCTGCTGACACCACTACAACTATAATTCCTATAATCACACCTGCTGATACTCCTACCACCGAGTCGACTGTGAATCAGGGCAAAGGCATTCTGGTTGAGCTTGTCCAGATGAAGGCGCAATCAGTATCTATCCTCGAGGCCTCTCAAAAGGAGATGGAAGAAATTGAAAATTATAAAGAAAAGTGACTACAACATAGTCGAACAGCTAGGGCAGACTCCGTCAAAGATTTCCATGCTGGCTTTATTGTTGTGCTCCGAGGCTCATGCGAAGGCCTTGGTGAAATTCCTTAAAACTGCCCATGTACCAAAAGAAACCTCTACTGATCAGTTCCAAGATTGCGTGGCCAGTTTAACCGCTGACAATGGTTTAGGTTTTTCTGATGCTGACTTGACACCTAGGGGGAGGAAGCACAACGAGGCATTGCATGTCTTTGTCAATACAGGGGCACAACTTTGGCCCATGTCTTGGTTGATATTGGTTTGTCTTTGAATGTGCTGCCTAAGAAGGCTCTTGATAAACTCGATTGTGAAGGTTTGGCCTTAAAACCCAGCAATATAGTGGTAAGGGCCTTCGACGGTTCAAAGAGAATGGTGCATGGGGAGGTGGTTATCCCCATAAAAGTTGGAACCCAAACCTTTGATTTAACTTTTTACGTGATGGACATTCGCCCTTCTTACTCCTGCTTATTGGGCCGACCACGGATTTACAACGCTGGTGTCGTTACCTCTACATTACATCAAATGCTGAAATATCCAACTGAGGGGAAAATCATTATTGTCCATGGAGAAGAGGAATATATGGTCAGTCACTTAAACTCCTTCAGATACGTGGAATTGGATGGTGAATTCATTGAAACTCCATTTTATCATTTCGAGGAAGTCCCACAAACCGTGGCAGTAACCAAGGCTGTTTCCCAAATCCCAAAGATTACAAGGCCTCCGCTAAAGATGTCGTCTTTGAAAGATGCCAAGGCAGTGATCGAAGAAGGTGGGTGTACTATTTGGGGCCAACTCCCGGATATCCCATACAAATCTGACAAATTTGGTTTGGGTTTCACTTCAGGAGCCCAGAAAGGTGTACACGGTGCTCGTTCCAGGGGACCACCCTTAAAGATCAGCAACTACAGAGTCAACACAGTGGAGGATGATGAGGACAACTATGACCTAGAGGAATGGATTTTCCTAACTGTCAATGGAGGACTCAGCAACTGGGAAGCTAAAGATTTTGTCCCAATTACTTTTATCCAACAATAATTGTCTTTAAATTTTTGTCGGACTTGTAATTATAAAACAGTTCAGACTTTTTAAACCTTGTGTCTTACCCGAGGCACAATGGTCCATTTGTAAGAGTTGTTACCGCATTTTCATATGTCATCAATGAATCATGGACATTTTTGCATTCAAATTTTGTGTTATTTGTCTTTATTTTCTACATTTTTACTTCTTTCAATGATAGTTATACTCTTACACACACTCACATTCAAAATGCAGATCTACATCCATTCGGGATCCCATGGGTAATGATTCTGATATGGCTTTCTGTGACTCTGAAAATCTAGTTTACCAAGCCGAAGACGAAGGTGTGGATGATTTTGAAGTGCCAGGGGAATTAGCCAGGTTACTACAACAAGAAGAGAGGACCATACAGTCCCACGAAGAACCAGTGGACATAGTTAACCTAGGTACCGAAGAGGACAAGAAAGAGGTCAAGGTGGGTGCCAATCTGGAACCCAGTGTCAAGAAGCGTCTGACTCAAATGCTGCATGATTATGTCGAGGTCTTTTCCTGGTCGTACGAAGACATGCCAGGACTTGATGCTGATATCGTGGTACATTGTCTGCCAACAAAAGAAGACTGCCCTCCGGTAAAACAAAAGGTTTGTCGCATGCGACCAAACATGTCAGAGAAGATCAAAGCGGAAGTCATGAAACAATTCAACACCGAATTCTTGGCAGTCACCTCTTATCCGTAATGGGTCGCCAATGTTGTTCCCGTGCCTAAAAAGGACGGAAAAGTGAGAATGTGCGTGGACTATAAAGATTTGAATAGGGAAAGCCCTAAGGATGATTTCCCACTTCCCCACATCAATATTTTGGTTGACAATACATCACAACATAAGGTTTTTTCCTTCATGGATGGTTTCTCAGGCTACAACCAGATCAAAATGGCGCCTGAGGACATGGAAAAAACATCCTTTGTCACATAATGGGGCACTTTCTGTTACAAGGTTATTCCATTCTAGTTGAAGAACGCTGGGGCAACCTATCAGCGTGCCATGGTAGCTCTATTTCACGACATGATATATCACGAAATAGGGGTCTATATGGATGACATGATAGCCCAATCTCAAACTGAAGAGGAGCATCTTGACCATTTACATAAACTCTTTGAAAGACTAAATAAATACAAGCTGAGGTTGAACCCGAATAAATGCACGTTTGGGGTGAGGTCTGGTAAACTACTAGGCTTCATCGTCAGCGGTAAGGGTATCGAAGTGGATCCTGACAAAGTTAAAGCTATACAAGAAATTCCTGCTCCTCGTACTGAGAAGGAAGTCATAGGATTCTTAGGACGACTAAATTACATTGCTAGATTCATTTCTCACTTAACAGCTACTTGTGAACTAATCTTCAAATTACTGAAGAAAGATCAAGTAGTCAAATGGAATGATAAATGCCAAACTACCTTCGACAAGATCAAAGAGTACCTGCAAGAGCCTCCTATTTTAATGCCACCAGTCGAGGGAAGACCCTTGATCATGTGTTTAACTGTTTTGGAAGATTCAATGGGGTGTGTGTTGGGGCAGCATGACGAGTCTGGCCGAAAAGAGCATGCTATTTATTACATGAGCAAAAAGTTTACCGACTGTGAAATAAGAAATTCACTGCTCGAGAAAACTTGCTACGCTCTGGCATGGGCTGCTCGCAGGCTAAGAAAATATATGTTGACCCATACTACCTTATTGATATCCAAGATGGATCCAATAAAATACATATTCGAGAAGCCTGCCCTCTCTGGGAGAATAGCAAGATGGCAGATGATTCTGACAGAATATGACATTCAATACACTACCCAGAAAGCAATAAAGGACAGTGTGCTATCTGATCACCTTGCTCACAAAGTTATGGACGACTACCAGTCCATGGAGTTCTAATTCCCGGATGAAGACATCATGATGGTAAACAACTGTGAAGAATTTAGACCATATGATGGACTTGAACAAGGATCCCGATGGACCCTAGTTTTTGATGGGGAGTCCAACACACTCGACAATGGTATTGGTGCTATACTCATATCCCATGAAGTATGTCACACTCCCTTTACTGCAAGACTCTACTTTAACTGTACAAATAACATGGCAGAATACGAAGCGTGCATTTTTGGTCTCAAAGCTGCCATAGATTTGGGGATCAAATCCTTAAGCGTATTTAGAGATTCAACCTTGGTCATCAGTCAGGTCAAAGGAGAATGGGACACTAAACACCCTAACCTCATCCCCTACAAAGAACATGTGTTGACATTAATCCCACATTTTGAAAAGATTACCTTCAAGCATTTCCCGCGAGAAGAAAATCAACTAGCGGATACACTAGCCACAATGTCATCCATGTTTAAACTTAAATGGGATAACGAGGCTCCTTAGATCACCATTGAACGAATGGATGAACTAGCTCACTGTCACGAGATTAATATTGAAGAAGTAGTGAACCGGCCTTGGTTCCACGAAGTTAAGAGGTGTCTCGAGGCTCAAGAGTATCCGAAAAGAGCTTCAATCAATGATAATAAGTTCTTAAGTAGATTCTCTGCTAAGTTCTTCCTTAGTAATGGCATTCTCTACAAATGCAACCATGACTCTGTTTTGCTCCGTTGCGTAGACAAGGTTGAGGCAGAGAAGATCATGGATGATCTACATGAAGGAACTTTTGGCACCCATTCCAGTGGGAATACGGTGGTAAAGAAGATCCTACAGGCAGGTTATTACTGGTCTACCATGGAAGCATATTTCTATCAACACTCTCGAACCTGCCACAAGTGTCAAATCTATACTGACAAGGTGCACGTGCCTCTAGTTCCTTTGAATGTCTTGACGACTCCTTGGCCCTTTGCTATGTGGGGAATCGACATGATCGGTGAAATCAATCCAACAACCTCTAATGGACACTGATTCATCTTGGTGGCTGTGATACGGTGGCAGAACTGACTATTTGACGCTGGTTTGCATTTTGCGTTTTTTGATTGCAAAATGTCGCGGTAAGCAAGAGTCGCCACCGACTTTTATTTCATCCAATCGGAAAGGAAAAAAGTACAGAAAAAAAAAACCTTTTTCGAGATATTCTGAGTACGGGGGGTAGATTATAGAAAGGGAAGGTGTTAGCACCCTTTCTAAAATTGCTTGTGTATGTGCTTTGTTTTAAAAAGTTTGACTTCGTGATAACCCTTGTATCAGTCCTCAAAGGTGTGACGAAGTTGTTTTGAAAATTGTTTTGAAATGTGTAACTGTGAAAAGTTTTGATTTGAGCAAGTACCTACTAACATCTACCTACTCGGAAAAAAAGATCGTTTCTATTCTTGTTTCCTTTAGACAACGATATCCTACTATTGAGAAATAGGTAGCACCATCGTTGGAGTTGTAAGGGTCAATTCAAAAGGGATGTACGATCACTAAAGCAATGTTAGGACACCTTAGTAATAACCCTAGAGTCTTAAGATCATATTCGAGGCAACCTTTACGAGGCAACGTTTAAACGAGACATTTGATCTTTTTAGACAGGAGGGAAACCACTAAGACACCTTATACTTAATGATCATTTACCGAAGGCAACCGAAGTGAGAGTATACCCTAAGAGTGATATGTGCGAGTGATTTGTTTTCAGTTATTTATCTTTGCACATTAGGGTTTTCTAACCGTATTAATTTGTCATGCATTCTTGTCATACAATTCTATTAGCATACATCTAACAGTTAAATATTTGCGGGATTTAAAAATGAGAGAAAGTAAATCTACGCTATTACAACACTTCGGGGAGTGGGATTAATTACATAGCCAAAAACCCGGGGAAAAGCGATAAGTAAAAAGCCCTAGATTAAACTATTACAAGCCATGAACAGTTACAAAAAATATTAGCAAAAATAATTAACACGCGCGCGATGAATCAAGTACGAGACAACTAGGGTTTTGACCCTTGACTAAACCTATTGGCGATTGATTAAAAAACTGTTTTTTTGTCATGTTTTGTTATTTGAGAAAATAATGAAATAGTTAAATTTAAAAGAAAATCCTAAGTTCTAATTAATTTTTAAATTAAGAAAGTAAATAAATTAATTCAACCTAAAAAAAACTATTTTTGTATTTTTATTTATTTGAGAAAGAAAGAAAAATTAAATCAAGAGTTAACCTAATTTTCTAATTGAATTTTAATTGTGAAAGAAATTAAAGTTGCCCTAAATTAATTAAACTAATTAATTAAAAAAAACTTATTAAGAAAATAAATCTTTTTTATGATTTATAAATTAGTTAATTTAAAATAAAAATGATTTTTGCGTTGATTAAAAAAAATAGAATAATTAAAGAAAAAGGAATTAGAGAAAAAAAAGTAGAAATAACCAAATGGGCCTACTGTCAGCAGATCTGGATGGATCCATAGGATGAGATGCGTTGGACCTGGCTCTGGCCGATAGATCCAGAAGATGATGACCCTCGGAATATGGGGTGCAATGGATCTGGTTTTGGAGATGGATCAAGAAGATGATGGTCCTCAGAAGGTGTATGAGGTAGATCTAGCTGATGGGTCCTTAAGGTGACCAGAGGACGGTTGATCTGGTTCTGGCTGATGGATCTAGAAGGTGACCAGAGAATGCTTGATCTGGTTCTGGATGATGGATCCAGAAGGTGACCAGAGAATGCTTGATCTGGTTCTGGCTGATGGATCCAGAAGGTGATGCGCTGGATCTGGTGAAAACAAAGAAGAAAATTCCAAAAGCTCACGCATGGATCAACTGGGTTTGAAACTCTGATCCTCATGGTACCCATTATCAGGCCTAATTTTGCTTGAAAACCAAAACCCCAAATTGGAGCACGAAACCCTAACAATGGCAAAAGCTTATTCCTGCACTGTAACTCAAATCAAACTGTCCAGAAACATTGCAAACATGATGATGAATATAAATACGTAATTTAAACATGCTAATTATGCAAGAATTACAGTAATTAAATTTGGATAATTGTGCAAACTGTAAGCGTGAGAGGGAGTGATTCTAGATGTTCTGGCGCCTTCAAATGCTTGGGAATGCCTCCTGAGATGCCAAGGAATTAATTTCTGGCTTTGAAACTCCTTGATTAGCCCTCTGTTCCAGAATTTGGACCTCACTTTCTATAAAAAATTCTTAGTTTCTTTTTGGCCGTTTAACGCCTCTAACCCCTTTTTCTTGCCTTGGTTGCATTCTCTATATGTACTAGAGTGAATTAGGGTTGCAAGACAGATCCAATCTTTAAGCTTTGATGATATTTGATTTGATTCTTTAGCCATATGATATCCTTCCAAATTTGGCCTAATCATGCCATACTCATGCCAATTATCCTTTATGTCATTTGATTATGATCTTCCAGCATAATGAGCTTATGATTCTGTCCAAAAATCCAATCAAAACAAATCTTTGCTACTATTTACCAATTATTTGATTTAATTCAATTTTTAATAAATAAAAAATAAAAATAAAATAAATAATGAAGCAAATAACATGTGAATGAACCATTGGGTCGTGGACCACATTATATTTGAGGTGCAAGCATAAAAAGTTGGGCCCATTTAGCAAAAAATGCAAATTTGAGCATATTTGATTTTTGGCAATTTTGCAAAAAAGGTCCAATTTGGCCAATGCATAACTCTCTCAATTTTGACACTAGAGAGGTGTTCTTGGACTTTTTAAAAAGCTTAAGATGTCCTCTAAGCAACACTTTTGGTCTCATATCAATTGAGTATTGCATGTTCATGTATGAAGTTTTGACCCAAAAGGTGTTTTTGTTGACTTTTCAAATGACCTATAATATCAAAATTCATATCTTTTTGTGAGTGCATATTTTGAACTTTGGAGATGAAGATGAATTGTATGGAATTTCATCCTCTTCAAAATTAGCTTTGAATGGGTCATTTCTGATAAAGAATGAGAAAGTTATGCTTGGTCAAAGTTGAGTTGACTTTTCCTACAAAACCTTAATTTAGCAACCCTTGATAAAATGATGAATGATACTTCAAAATGAGGATGTTGACCAAAAATCTCGAAGTTTGACTATATGTGGGCCACAATTGACTTTTGACCTAACACAATCTATTTTCAGGCCTTTGAGCAATTGACTGAGCAAACTTCTTCTGCAAGGCTTGAAACTTGTCATGGATGATCTTGAGAACATATTAGGACAATGGTGAGCATTTGGGATCCTTTGGACTCAAGCATCTTGATGAAAAATGAAACCCTAATTTGAAGTAGACTGCCTTAGGAGAGAGTTTGTCTGGTCAACTCTTGAACTTCCTTGAGAAATTTGGGGACCTCACTTGCCATGTGTTGAGAAATATGGGAGGGTAAATTTTGGGGTATAATATCTTCCCCTGTTCAATCTTCTTAAACCTGAGGATGTAGTTTGGCTTGTCTGCCTTTCGTGATCTGAAGGTAGAAGATGATTGAACACTAGAGTGCCCAAAAATTTGCACTCGCACGAAGTGATATTTGATTTGTGATATCGGGAATGGGCTTATAGATTCCATTTGGTAGCTTATAGAGAATTGTTGGAGATGGGCTTAAAGATGCCATCCAAAGAGATGTCAATCTCATAAGAGATTCCTTTGCGAGAACCCGTATACCTGCTATTGAGGAGGACATCGCTAGGGAATGCTAGTCTCTGTCTTGGGGGAAATAAAGTTTTAGGAGCTTCAGTTGTTCGTTACTCTACTGGGGAATAATTCCGGTTTGGGAAGCGGAAGTGAACTTGTGTGTTTGGTCGAGGTATATGCTGCACCACGACTTTATGGGGAAATGTGAAATTAATGGTGTTTGATCGGTTCCCGGTCTTACAGTGTTGGGGACTGTTGTTAGGGGATCAGAGAGGCAGAACCCGGATAGTAGGGTTATGAGAAGGAACCTGGATAGTAGGGTTACTTCGAGATGAAAGCCTGGATAGTAGGGCTGTAAGAAGGAACCTGGATAGTAGGGTTACTTCGATATGAAATCCTGGATAGTAGGGTTGTGAGAAGGAACCTGGATAGTAGGGTTACTTCGATATGAAAGCCTGGATAGTAGGGCTGTGAGAAGGAACCTGGATAGAGGGTTACTTCAATATGAAAGCCGGGATAGTAGGGATGTGATAAGGAACCTGGATGGTAGGGTTACTTTGATATGAAAGTCGGGATAGTAGGGTTGTGAGAAGGAACCTGGATAGTAGGGTTACTTCGAGATGAAAGCTTGGATAGTAGGGTTGTGAGAAGGAACCTGAATAGTAGGGTTACTTCGATATGAAAGCCTGGATAGTAGGGTTGTGAGAAGGAACCTGGATAGTAGGGTTACTTCGATATGAAAGCCTGGATAGTAGGGCTGTGAGAAGGAACCTAGATAGTAGGGTTACTTTGATATGAAAGTCTGGATAGTAGGGTTGTGAGAAGGAACCTGGATAGTAGGGTTACTTCGATATGAAAGCCTGGATAGTAGGGCTGTGAGAAGGAACTTGGATGGTAGGGTTACTTCGATATGAAAGCCTGGATAGTAGGGCTGTGAGAAGGAACCTGGATGGTAGGGTTACTTCGATATGAAAGCCTGGATAGTAGGGCTATGAGAAGGAACCTGGATGGTAGGGTTACTTCGATATGAAAGCCTGGATAGTAGGGCTGTGAGAAGGAACCTGGATGGTAGGGTTACTTCGATATGAAAGCCTGGATAGTAGGGTTGTGAGAAGGAACCTGAATAGTAAGGTTACTTTGATATGAAAGCCTGGATGGTAGGGCTGCGGGAACCTGGATGAGGTTGCATTTGTTGCCGATGATTACTCTATTTAGCTTCGAGTGTCGATCACGTACCTGCTGGAAATTGTTGATAATAACTGTCTTTTCCTGAAATAAATACAGGGTTAGTTATGTGCGATGCATGAGATGCATTGTGATGAGGTTCTCAAAATAACTGAGATTATGTTATATGTAATGTATGCACATGTCATGATGTATGAACATGAAATGCTTACGTGATAATCTGAGTCCGGGAAAATAAATCCCTGACTGCTGTTTGAAGGGTATGAGAAGTGGTATTCTTGACTGCTGTAAGAACCACAATTCCTCTACTTCTCTTGGGGATGGTGAACAAAGATGACTATACTGGGGATTTTCCCCTTGGCTAGTAAATATTATGCCGGACAAGACTCTGTCTGAGGATAACTCTGCGGGGAATAGCTCTGTCGAAGAGGAGATACTATGTTGATAGATCGCTCATTTGGAGAAATAAACTCAGCTGGGGATGAATTTTTGTTGCTGGTGATAATGAGTTCTATTTGAGATTGAATTTTTGCTTGTGAGAGAAATAAACACTGCTTGGGAAAAATTTACTGACTCACTCGTGATGGTGAACCTCAGCTGGGGAGAGTTATGTCCTGCTCGGGGAAACTGACATCACCGTCTTTGGATACTTTTTACTCTGTGGGGAGTGCATGTACCACTACTCATGTTCTCAAGTTGGCTCTATCCCGATACCTGATGGGCAGAGTAACTGTAAGGCTTGGGCACTTCTTGTTTTCCCTGCTCCTGGGATTACGACTAATTATCTTTTGTTTTTCATGTAAATATTTATGAGCAACCATTATTTTCAAATGCATATATAAAAAATGAATCATTGAACGTTCTTTCAAAACAAAACAGAAAAAGGAAAACAAAATGGAAATTTCTTGTGAAAATGAATTGTATTGATTTCGAAGTTGGCCTGTAATAGGTGTTTTGTACAAAGAGGCTGACGCTCTAGTAAGAGAACACCACCGAAAGATAGAAATCACAATTTGTGTAAAAGAAAGAAAAACAGCTACGTGGAACGATCCCATCGGGTTTCAACTCTGTTATTGCCTTTATATCTTTAAGCGTCTCATCACTTTGTTGTTTGGTCGAAGGTGGGTCATATTGATTGGCGCCGTCTGAGCTTGATAGTTGACACCGAAGTCTGGTTGCGAGATGATCCAACGAGACATGGTGTTACGCTTCAATCCCTAATTTTTGCTTGGACCTCCCTTTCGGGTTTTCAGTCCACCGGGATACCCTTTTTTGCCTAAGTCGCCTTTCAGGTTTTCGACTTGCCGGGTGTACAGTTTTTTTTCATTTTCATCCCTTACTTTTGCCCGAACCCTTTTGGTTCGCCGGGAAGCCCTTATTTTTGCCTAGGCCAGTCAATCTAGCGGGTCTTTGATTATGCGTAGTATCTTTTCACTATGTCTGCATTGACGGGGTGAGGAAGGTCGTCACCATACATGGTGGTTAGAATCATAGCTCCTCCCGAGAAAATGTTCTTAACCACAAATGGCCCTTCGTATGTGGGGGTCCATTTTCCCCTGGGATCACCTTGCGGTAGTATGATGCGCTTGATCACTAGATCCCCGACTTGATATTCTTGACGTCTGACTTTCTTGTTAAAAGCCTTGATCATTCGCTTTTGATACGTCTGACCATGACAGATAACAGTAAGTCTCTTCTCATCGATTAGATTCAGCTGATCAAGTCGGGTTTGGATCCAGTCGTCTTCGTACAAACCTGCATCCTTCATAATTCTGAGAGAGGTTATCTGGACTTCGATGGGTAGGACTGCCTCCATGCCATACACCAAAGAGTAGGGTGTTGCCCCTGTCGATGTCCGTGCTGAGGTACGGTACCCATGAAGAGCGAATGGTAACATCTCGTGCCAGTCTTTGTATGTCACTGTCATCTTCTGTACAATCTTTTTGATGTTCTTGTTAGCTGCTTCAACAACGCCATTCATCTTCGGCCGGTAGGGAGAAGAGTTATGATGCTGTATCTTGAACTATTTTTAGAGCTCAGTGATCATCGTGTTATTGAGATTTGTACCATTGTCAGTAATAATCCTCTCTGGTACACCATATCGCCAGATCAGATTGTGTCGAATAAACCGCGCCACGACGTTCTTGGTTACTGTAGCAAAGGAAGCTTCCTCAACCCACTTCGTAAAATAATCAATTGCTACTAGAATGAAGCGATGTCCGTTAGACGCAGTAGGTCTGATCTCGCCGATCATGTCGATGCCCCACATTGCAAAGGGCAAAGGAGCTGTCAAAACATTCAGGGGAACCGGAGGCACATGCACTTTATCAGCATAGACTTGACACTTATGACATGTTCGAGAGTGATGATAACAATCGGCTTCCATAGTGGACCATTAATATCCTGCCCATAGGATTTTCTTCGCCATGGTATGTCCACTGGAATGAGTTTCGAAGGTACGTTCATGTAACTCTGCCATGATCCTTTCTTCCTCGCTCTTGTCTATATATCGTAGTAAGGTTGAATCATGGTTACGCTTATACAAGATTCCATTACTGATGAAGAACTTTGCAGCGAACCTTCTCAGAAACTTATTATCATTAACAGATGCCCCCTCGGGGTATTCTTGAGCCTCAAGATACCTCTTTACCTCGTGAAACCAGGGTTTATCTGTCACCTCTTCAGTCTCAATATCACAGCAATGCGCGAGATCATCCAACCTCTTAATGGTAATCTGGGGAGTTTCATTATCCCACCTGACTTTTAACATAGAAGACATGGTAGCTAGTGCGTCCACCAATTGGTTCTCTTCTCGTGGGAAATGTTCAAAGGTTATCTCCTCAAAGTGTGGGAGCAATGTCAGTACATATTCTTTGCAAGGAATAAGATTCGGGTGTTTCGTATCCCACTCGCCTTTGATCTGACTTATCACCAGAGCGTAATCTCCGAATACACTCAAGAACTTAACCCTTAGGTCAATAGCAGCTCGGAGCCCCATGATACACGCTTCATACTCCACCATATTGTTGGTGCAGTTAAAACATAATTGGGCGGTGAACAGAGTATGACATCCCTCAGGAGATATAATTACAGCGCCAATGCCATTACCCCATGCGTCCGAAGCTCCATCAGAATACATAGACCATCGGAATCCTTCCTCAGGTCCTTTATCCGGTCCAAGCTCTTCGCAGTCGGTTACCAACATGATGTTCTCATCCGGGAACTCGAAATTCATGGACTGGTAGTCATCCACGGCCTGATGCGCCAATACACTCCACTTGATTGCTTTTTGGGTTGTGTATTGGATGTTGTACTCAGTTAAGATCATCTTCCATCTTGCTATTCTTCCGGATAAGGCGGGCTTCTCGAAAATATACTTGATCGGATCCGTCTTTGATATCAACAAAGTAGTGTGAGTCAGCATATACTGTCTCAGTCGGCGAGCAGCCCATGCCAAAGTGCAGCAAGTTTTCTCGAGCACTGAGTATTGGGTCTCACAGTCGGTAAACTTTTTACTAAGGTAATAAATGGCGTGCTCTTTTTGACCAGACTCGTCATGCTGCCCCAGCACACACCCCATTGAGTTATCTAGCACTGTCAAGTATAATATCAAAGGTCTTCCTTCAACTGGAGGCATCAAAATTGGTGGTTCTTGAAGATATTCATTGATTCTCTCAAAAGCAGTCTGGCATTCATCATTCCACTTTACCACTTGATCTTTCTTCAGCAGCTTGAAGATTGGCTCACAAGTAGCAGTCATATGTGAAATGAACCGGGAGATGTAATTCAGACGTCGCAAGAAACCTCTAACTTCCTTCTCTGTGCGGGGAGCCGACATCTCTTGTATGGCTTTTACTTTTGCAGGGTCCACATGAATACCTTTGTCACTGACAACAAAACTCGGAAGCTTACCAGACCTCACCCCGAAGGTGCACTTGCTCGGATTCAACCTTAGCTTGTACGTCTTCAACCGGTCAAACAGTTTCTGGAGATGATCAAGGTGCTCTTCCTCAGTTTGGGACCTGGCTATCATGTCATCAACATAAACCTCAATCTCGTGGTGAATCATATCATGGAACAAAGCGACCATGGCGCGCTGATAAGTTGCCCCGGAATTCTTTAACCCAAAAGGCATTACCTTGTAACAGAAGGTGCCCCAATGTGTAATGAAGGTTGTCTTCTCCATGTCCTAAGGAGCCATCTTGATCTGGTTATAGCCAGAAAAACCATCCATGAAGGAGAAGATCTTATGCTGCGAGGTGTTGTCGACTAGAACATCAATGTGAGGAAGTGGGAAATCATCCTTAGGGCTTACCCTATTCATATCTTGGTAGTCCACACAGATCCGTACCTTATTGTGATGCGGTGGGAGAACTAACTTGAGGTTTTGCGTTTGTGTTCGCAAATATTACGGTTTAACAAGAGTCGCCACCAAATTTTATTTTATCCAAAAGGAAAGGTAAACAAGCACAGGAAAGACCTTTGAGATTGTTTTTTGAGTTCAAGGGGTAGATTATGAAAAGGGAAGGTGCTAGCACCCTTTTCATCCATGGTTTTCCATGGGCTCTTAGTTACTTGTTTTAGATCACTTGCTTTGCTTTGACAATTGTTTGAAATGGTGCTTTGTGTGGTTTTGAAAGTATTTTGAAAAGAGGCCATCGTTTAGGCAATCTTTGTAATGATTCTTATTTGTAAGATTGTATACAAAGATGTTTGTCTTTTGAAAAATGTTTCAATGTTTTGAAAGTTGTTTGGAAATTGTTTTGAAATGTGTGTGTTTGTTTTGAAAATAGCAAGGATTATTTGCAAGTTTGATCAAGTAACTAGAAGCATTCACCTACTCAAAAGTCTTTCTTGTACATTTTTATTTCTTTGATGATGTTGACCTACCATTATTTTGGTAGACAACTCTATCTTTGGATGTTAAACGGGACGGGCGTGGGTCATCGTATGACCATGATAGGAATGGTGCCAAGTATCTTTAGCATGTTTTGAGGGACCAAGATCATCTTTGTTTTAGGAAACCAAGATAGCGTCATCGAGAGACTATGATCTTTTGTTTGTATTGTTTTGCCAAGATACCTAGCACACATACCATGGCCATGTTTTAAGGCAACCAAGTGGATGAAACCCTAAGGGTGTTGTGTGAAAGGTGTTGTCATTTTTCATGCATTTTGTTTGTCTTGAATTAGGTCATGCTATTTATTTGATTTTGTCTTATCATACAAACCCTAATTTACTAAACATGCATATAATGCGACAAATTGCGTAAAGTAAATCTAACTATTACAGCAATATTATGGGAGGGGGGATACAAGTTTTGAATGGGGGATATTTGCACAAAATAAAACCCTAATTTACTATTACAACCTGTGATCGGTGGGAAAGAAATGACTTTTTTTTAATGCTGGTTCGCGTTTGCGTTTGTTTTCGCAAAATGTCGCGGTAAGCAAGAGTCGCCACCGTCTTTTATTTTATCCAACAAGGAAAGGACAAAAGCACATAAAAATTCCTTTTGAGATGTTACTCGGGTTCGGGAGGTAGATTATAGAAAGGGAAGGTGTTAGCACCCTTTCTATGCGTGGTTATCCACGGGCTCTTAGGTACTTGCTCATTGTGTTTTCAAAATTTGCTTTTCTTTGTGTTTGTGGGTTTGAAAAGAGTTTTGTTTGAAAGAGAGTGTAAGTGCGAAAAGTTTTGTTTTGTTTTTAAAAGGAACAAGTACTTAAGAACATCTACCTACTCAAAAAGGAATTAGACTGTGCAAGTGTCCTTTAGACAGTGTTATCCCACTATTGAGGAGTAGGTAGCACCGGCGTTGGAGTTTTCGGGTCAATTCGATTAAGGGACATGTGGTCACTAAAGCAATGTTAGGACGCCTTAGCGATAACCCTAATATCTTAGATCATTTTATCTGAGGCAACTGTTTCAAGGCAACTTATGATCTTTGGACAAGAGGGCGACCTCTAAAACTTCCTATACTTAATGACCACGTTCGAGGCAACCACGTGAGGCGTACCCTAGGAGTGGCATGTTCAAATGTGTCAATTTTTAGTTATGTTATCTTTGTACATGTTATGGTGAGCTACAGTTGATTTTATGTTAAGATAGATCTTGTCATGCATAGCCTATTATTCATACATCTAGCAGTTAATGGTTGCAGAAAATAAAACTAAGCTATTACAAGGCGTCGGGTATTTACATCGCCAAAAACAAACCCTTGAAAAGTAAATTGCGAAAAATAAATAAAAGCGATAAAAAGTCCTAAGTCCAAAACTATTACATCCTCGGAGCAGTTACAATATTGAAATATGAATCAAAAAATCATACGCGCGAGAAAAATTGAATCGGAGAGTTTTAGGGTTTTGACCCCTTTTTTTTGGGAAAGAAAGAGACTTTTGTTATTTCTTGCATTTAATTAAACCTAAACTAATTAATTAATAAAAAGAAATATTTTTTGGGTTTTTTGAATGTTTAAGGAAATAAAAAATAAAATGATTAAAATGGTTAAAAACCTAATATTCTAATTTACTTTTAATTTATTGCAAAAATATTAAAATTAAACCTAATTTAAAACTAAATTAATTGGTTAATTTTTATTTACAAAAATAAATAATGAAATTAATAAATATTATTTTGGTGTTTTCTGATTTTATGAAAAATATTAATTAGTTAATTGGTTAAAAATAATAAAATAAATTAAGTAAAATAAATATAGAAAGAAAAAAAAAAGCAAACCAAAAGGGGTCTGGGCCTAGAAAGGGGGGTTGATTTATCAGAATTCCAGGCCCAAACGCATTGGCCTGATTGACTTCTCCACTTCCATGTGTGTGCGTTGACTGTAGAGTATGGTGGATACTCAGCTTTGGCCATTGGATTTGATTTGCTGGCCATCTGGCGCTTGGAAATTGGATGCACACGGTAGACCACCTTCTGGGCATTGCATGGGAACACCTGAAGAAAAATCAAATAAACGTTTTGGGGGACATGGGATTCGAACCCAGGTCCCAAGGGTATCCCACTCACGCTTCCACCAACTGAACCACGCTGCATCTTTGTTATTAACATATACAACAAATATTATATGGACAATCATTAACTATGCCTGGGAAAAAAATAAAAAGCGCGCGATTTCAAATTGACCAATGGGAAGAGGACGCGTAGTCGTCTTCTTCACAAATTTCTGGTTTTATTACCTGCGGATTTTTATCCGCAGGAAGATTCGTGGCTTGCTTCCAAAATTCGTCCTAGGCCATGGAAACGAGTTCTAAGAACGTTATCATGATAGTCTCCTTCCACTGATTCCGTCCATGCCCATGATTCGTTCTAATTTTCCCTGAAATCAAAACGCCTAAAAACAAAGAACCAAAACCCTAGCTTCGGGCATGGCTGTACAGGCTATAAAAATGCAATTTGATTATGCCAAAAGTTTCAGAATGCAACGAAAAGAATGAATATACAAATAATTAGGCAAAAAGATACAAGAATCCAGAGTTGTGAGATCGTGCACAGGGCTATGTTCTTGAATACTTACAGCGCGATTCTGGTGGTTTCTGGACGAGCTTTTGACTGCTTTAGCTTCAGTGAATGGCTAGCGAGAGAGTTATGTGAAGATTTTTGTTTGAATCGTCCCTTAACCAAGATTTTGATCTCCACTTTTTCCAAGCTTTTTCAGTTTTTGGTTTGGCCGTTTTAGCAGTTCTTAGGTCGTGAATTAGGTTTGTGTGACTTGTGTGCATATAATAGAATGGTTTTAGGTTAAGAGTTAGGCCAATATCCATGTACATTCAAGGTTTTGAGATTTGATCTTATCACCATTGAAAACCTTTCCAAATATGTCCAAATCTGAGATTTTGTGCTTGAATGAGACTTGGCACGAGTTGGTTGGTTGTCACATGATATTTGCAAGCTGTACAAAGCACAAAGATCCCTTTACATCAATTTTTGGATTTTATTTGATTTAATATTGATTAATAATGAATTAAATCAATAAAAATGAAATAAAATAGAAAAATAAATTTTTCGTCATGAAATTAAGTATGGGACACGTGTGTGGCATGACAAGACTAAATCAAGTGGAAAAAAGTGGGCCCTTTTGTCAAAAATTGGAGTTTTGAGGATAGTTGACTTTTGGCAAATTTGGAAAAATTCCCAACTTCAACAATGCATAACTTCCTCAATTTTGAACTTTTGTAGGTGTTCTTGGACTTTTTAGAAACCTTGAGATGTACTCTAACCAACCCGTTTGGTCTCATCTCATTTTGATCTTCCATTCTCAAGTTATAAGCTTTGGCAAAAAAGGTGTTTTTGTTGACTTTCAAAAATGACCTATAATGTCCAAATTTGTAACTTTTTGTGAGAGAATTTCTTGATCTTGGGTTATGAATATGGATTATAGGAAATTGCATCCTCTTAAAAATGAGCTTTGGATGGGTCATTTCTCATAAAGTATGAGAAAGTTATGCTTGGTCAAAGTTGAGTTAACTTTTCCTGCAAAACCCTAATTTAGCAACTTTTGAATCTTGATGAATCTTGAGCAATCCTTGATGAATCATGATCAACCCTTGATAAAATTATGAATTATCCTTAAAAATGAGAATTTTGACAAAAAATCTTGAGGTTTGACTATATGTAGGCCACAGTTGACTTTTGCCCTAGCACAGTCGATTTTTGGGCCTCTTGAGCAATTGACTGACCAAACTCTCTCTGCAAGGCTTGAAATTTGTCATGGATGGACTTAAGAACATATTAAGACATTGTGAAGCACTTGAGGCCATTTGGATGTAAGGACCTTGATGCAATACAAAACCCTAATTTTGAATTGACTACCTTAAGAGGTGATTTGACTGTACAACCCTTGAGCCATTTTGAGCAATTTGAAGATGATTCTTGACATATCTTGAGGAATATGGGAGGGAAAATTTTGGGGTACAACACAACCCAATTGAATTTATTGTACAAATAAATAAATAAGAAATATTTAAATATGCAATAAAATGTAAATATGCAAAAAATGCTTTTGTATTCATTTTATGTATGAAAAAATAAAATTATCAAAGTCCTAAAAATAAGAAAAAAATAATGTTATTATTTTTTAAAGGGGAAACCCTAGTTTTTTGATTTAATAGAAAATATTATTTTCTAATATTTATATCCATTTTTGTTTAAGAAAAATAATAATAATATTATGTATAAATACTAAAAATTAAAATATGTGAGAAAATAATATTTTATGTGTATAATATAATAAAATAAAATATTTAAGTATTTTAATATTATTTACAAGTTTATTTTAGAAAATAAATTCTATTTAACCTAATAAACTATTTTTATGCCATAAAAATAATAAAATAAAATGCAAAAAATTAAGAAAATATTTTTGGGATTTTTTAATGTTCAGAAAAAAATAATAAAGTCAAAAATATAAAAATAACAAGGAAATATGAAAAAATAACAAAATATGAATCAGGGGGGTGCAAAAGCAAAATGGGGAGTGTGAATAGTAGCAGGCCCAAGGCCCTGGCCCAGGACAGCTTCGTCCCTGACCTTTGTGTCCTTCGCGCGCCTGGTTCAGTTCAACCTGCAACTCTCTATTATTTGCACAAAAACAAAATCTTGCAACATAAAACTTGTAGCATTTTTTATCACGATTCCAATGATATAAAAAACGTGACCTAACTCTAAAAGACCAAGGAGAATTTTAATGGCCCTAATTTCTGACCTAGTTTTTTCAGCATGTACAACATCCAAATACTCTTATCTCAGTTAATATAAATGGAATCTATGCATATGTACAACTTAAGCATGTTGAGGACTACATTTTTGCTTCACAAACCTAAGCTTAATGATGCCTAAATAGAGAGATAGAAACTTGACAAATACCTTGTTCAGTTGAGTTTGAATATGGAAATGTGGGAACTTTGAGTGAGGTCTGAAGATCGTGTGAGCTTCCTTGAAGTTCCCTCAAGTTATCCCAATGCTCAGTTTGCCTTGAAGTTCCCTCAATCTCCCTGTAGAAGTCAACCTGCAAACCTTCAAAATGAAAATGGTGATCCTTGAAACAGGGGTTACAGTTGCAAGATAAGGGCCTGGATAGTTTAGGTAGGAGGTACGGAATGTGTTTGAGGTGATTCAAAGCAAAACGCACGAGAAAATATTGTTTTGGCTTGAGATTTGCAGAAGCTGCCTTGTTTTGGGCAGAAATGGTGTTTTTTGTGTTTGAGGGTGTTTTGGAGGTTGTGAATTTGTGTTTCTTGCTTGTTACAATGTTCTGAGGTTGTTTGAAATGAATCCAAAGCTTGCCTTTATCAGATGGATGAGTTGTATTGGCTTTTGCAAGTTTCTTGTTTTTGAAGAAAAGTGGGAAGTGACAATGCCAAATCCTGTACAGGCTTGCTTGCTAGCTACACATAGTTGGTACAAGTTTCCTGATATTTGTGGATATTGTTTGCAGAAAAAGATTAGGTCCATGGCTCAAAGATTTGCAAAGTTGGAAAAAGCAAGCTTTATCAAAGTAGCAATGTGAACTTTATGTCATTTTTGGATTAATTCATTGTGCAAAGCTTTAAAGATCAGAACAAGACAATTATCCAATGTGTTTGCATTTAATTATGGAGTGTAGAAGGGATTAGGACCTGTAAAACCAAGTACAAGCATGTTTGAAACTGATTTGCAACTTGTAACATTGTGAAAATGCCTTGCACAAAAGTCATAAATTGCCATTTTCATTTCTTCGATTCTCCCTAAACATAAATGATCTTGGAGAGTTCTTGGACATTTTGGAAAGCTTGTAACATGCTATACAATACATATTTGAAATTAAACTTGAGATACCTCTTGGAACTAGGTGAAAAGTTTCCATGAAGTTAGGTAAAAAAATTTCCTAAACTAGGGCAAAATTTCACTAAGTTAAAAAGTTTATGGACCCTTATTCACAAAATCATAACTTGAGATCCAAGCATCTTTTGGGAAAACTTTGTGAATAAAAGTTGTATATTTCATGGAGGAATACAACTTTTATGTTGTAAGTTTTATTTGAATCCAATTGCATCATGGTGAAAAAGTTGTGGAAAGTTGGGAAAAAATAAGAAATTTCCATAACTTAGAAAAATTCTAAGTTGTGAAAAATTTCAAATTAAAACCCTAATTTTCAATTTTAGGTTTCTTGATCAACAAGTTTCACATTTTGACATATCTTGATGAATTATGACCCTTGGCACTTGATTTTGACCAAAAAAAGTCAAAGTTTGACTTTTCAGTGTTTAGTTGATTTTTGATCAGTTGACTGCAAAATTCATCTGTCAATCCTATGCTTTTGAGATCTTTTGAACCATGTGATTAGGTAAAGATGATGCCATTGAGTCCTTGAAATAATTCTTGAACCCAATTGGTCATTGGATGGGTCAAAAATCAGAAATTTCCCTTTCTCAGTCAAAACCCTAATTTTGACCATTTTGCCCTTTTGATGATCTGATCAAATTTCTTGAGGAGTTGTGGTCCAAACTTGATCAAATGGTACATAGGAGCCTAAAATGTTTTTTTGGATAAAAAATTATGAAGTTTGACTGTAAATTGGCCATGGTTGACTTTTTCCCCAATAAAGTTGATTTCTAGGTCAACTGTCCAATTGACTGGGCAAAAATGTGATTCAAGGCTTGAAACTTGGTATGGGCAATCTTAGGGGTCAAAGATGGTGTATGAAAGTCACATGAAGCATTTATGGTCCAAAAATCCTTGTGCAAGCTCAAACCCTAATTTCAGGTCATTAATGCAAGAAGATGTCTTGAGCTGAGCAAACCCTAATCCTGTCTGGAGTCCAAGGAGTCTTGTGAGGAAAATCTTGATAATATGAGAGGGAAAATTTTGGGGTACAACAGCTGCCCCTGTTCAATCTTCTTGAACCTGAAGAGTTAGATTGGCGAGTTTTCCCTTCGTGACTTGAAGGTAAAAGATGATTGGACACTAGAGTGCCCGTAAATTTGCACTCGTCAAAACGTAGTTGAGGGGATGGGCTTAAAGATGCCATTTGGAGAGATGATGAAGTCTTGTTGGAGATGGGATTGAAGATGCCATCCAAGAATGTTTGTTGAATTGTAAGTTGTGAGTCGGAAGAATAAGTATCAGAATGGTATCCGCGCCTGGAACGTATCTGAACTGTATCTGGAGACTGAATCTGAATGAGCAAAGGAATAGCATCCGTATTTGGAGCGTATCCAAGCTGTATCTGAATGTTGAATCTGAATAAGAAATAGAATAACATCTGTGTCTGGAGCGTTTCTTAGCTGGGGAAAATCAGAATAAGTGACAGAATAGCAACCGTGTCTGGAGCGTATCTGAACTTTAATTTGAATAAGTGACAGAATAACTTCCGTGTCTGGAGTGTATCTGAACTGTATATGAATCTGAAGGAGCAACAGAATGACTTCCATGTCTGGAGTGTATCTGAATGAGAAATAGAATGGCTTCCGTGTCCGGAGCGTATCTAATCTACATCTGATAGTTGAAATCCGAATAAGTATCAGAATGGCATCTGTATCTGGAGCGTATCTGAACTGTATCTGAATCTGAATGAGCAACAGAATGACTTCCGCGTCTGGAGTGTATATGTACTGTATCGTGATTGTATACTGTTAATGGTAGCTCGTTAATCTTATCCTGAAAAGGGTAAAATGTTAGCTGAAACACAAGGTTATGTTGCATGAAATGCATGATGCAATATATATGTGTTTTATCAATGTTTATGATATATGAATGTAATGTATGTGCATGTAAGCTGATTTGCTGTTTTGCAGATGAAAATAAATCCTTGACAACTGGGGATAAGGAAACCCTTGACTGTTGTCGGGGAAAATAAATCCTTGACTACTGAGGATAAGAAAATCCTGGGCGGCTGCTGGAGATTCAAAATCTTTGATTGCTGAGGATGAGAAAATCCTGGGCGGCTGCTGGAGATTCAAAATCTTTGATTGCTGAGGATGAGAAATCCTTGGTGACTGTTGGAGATTAAAAATCCTTGACAACTTCTGTGGGGATGTGAGGATCCTTCATGTCTTGAAGTTGGAGTATTGACAAAAATTCGGTTGTGAACAATGCCATACTGCTTGAGCAATCTGCTTAGGGAATCTAGAGAACTTTGATGACTTCTACTGGGGGGTTACACAAAGGGAATCCTTACTCGGCTGGGGAAAGGGGAAAGCTCTGATGATTTCTGCGGGGAACTAAGAATGAGAATCTTCATTCTGTTAAGGAGTAATGAAAACTTTGATGACTTCATGCTGGAGAGTAATGAAGACTCTGGAAACTTCACTGGGGAATCAAGAATGAGAATCTTCATTCTGTTGGGGAGTAAAAACTCTGTGGGGAAGAAGGCTTACTGCTGGAGAGTAAGTTCAGGAGTTTTCGATCGTCTGCCACTTTACTGAGAAGTTATCCTAGGTTGGGGAGAGACAAAAGTTAACTGTTATCTGGTTGATTTCCAGGCTTCAAGATAACTTGCTGGGGAAATTGGATGGTTTCTGCTGGGGATTGGGAGTTTGAAATCGACTGGGGATGAAGGTTCCAGCTCCGCTGGGGATCTGTAACTCAAAGTTTTAGCTCCGCTGGGGATTGGGAGTTTGAAATTTAACTCTGATGGGAATTAAGGATTTAAAATTTAGCTCCGCTGGGGATATGTATTTCAAGGTTTTAGCTCCGCTGCGGATCTAAAAGGTGTACTGTAGGGATTGCTCCTGGAATAATCTAAAGACGTTTTCCTATCCTTTCAGTCTGTCAGTAATTGTTCTTTTTCATCCTGTTTATTTGTAAACAATAATTATGTTCAAATGCATATGTTCATCAATGAATCATTGGACGTTTTTGCAAATAAAAACACAACTGTAAAAGAAAAAGGCAAATAGTTTTTTGTACTTTGAAAGAGACATCTTTGTATTTACTTTGAATAAGTTTTTTGTACAAGGAGACAGACATCCTAGTGAGAGAATGGTGTCATAAAAGTAAGAAAATTTTTTACAAAGAAAGATAGCTATGTGTGTAAAATCCCAAGGGGTTACCATTCTGCTATAGCCTTCGTAACTCCGAATATCTTGTCCATCCGCTGCTTCGTCTGAAAATGATTGGATTGATCAGAAGCTCAAAGTTTGTCTGTGAAGAGATTATCCTTAAAGTGATCCGACGAGACATAGTCATACGCTTTGATTCCCTAACTTTTTCCTGGACCGCCCTTTCGGGATTTCAGTCCACCGGGAAACCCTTTTTGCCCAAGTCGCCCTTTCGGGTTTTCAACTTGCCGAGTGTACAGATTTTTTGTTTATCCCTAGTTTTTTCCTGAACCGCCCTTTCGGGTTTTCGATTCACCGGGATGCCCTTTTTTGCCTAGGTGTGGCAGCCTAGCGGGTCGTTTATGCGTAGTATTTTTTGACTATGTCTGCGTTCACAGGGTGTGACAAGTCGTCACCGTCCATGGTAGTTAAGATCATTGCTCCACCAAAAAAGATGTTCTTGATCACAAATGGTCCTTCGTAGGTAGGAGTCCATTTGCCCCTAGGATCACTTTGCGGCAAGATGATCCACTTGATTACCAGATCCCCGAATTGATATACTTGGCGTTTGACTTTCTTGTTGAAAGCCTTGATCATCCATTTTTGATACATCTGACCGTGGAAAACAGCAGTAAGTCTTTTCTCATCAATCAAGTTAAGTTGATCAAGCCGGGTCTGAATCCAATCGTCTTCACTCAAACCAGCATCTTTCATGATTCTCAAGGAGGGAATCTGAGCTTCGATAGGTAAAATAGATTCCATTCCATATACCAAGGAATAGGGTGTTTCCCCAGTTGATGTGTGTGCCGTGGTACGGTACCCATGAAGAGAAAACGGTAGCATCTCATGCCAGTCCTTGTAGGTGACTGCCATCTTTTGTATGATCTTCTTGATATTTTTGTTCACAGCTTCGACAACACCGTTCTTCTTTGGATGATAGGGAGATGAATTGTGATGTTGAATCTTGAACTGCTCGCACAAAGCGGTGATCATAGTATTGTTAAGGTTTGTACCGATATCAGGGATGATCCTTTCGGGGATACCGTACCGACAAATAAGGTTCTGCTTGATGAAGCGGGCAACCATATTCTTAGTAACGGATGCGAAGGAAGCTGCTTCGACCCACTTGGTGAAATAGTCAATGGCCACCAAAATGAAACGGTGTCCATTGGATGTTGTAAGCTTGATCTCTCCAATCATGTCGATTCCCCACAGCGAATGGCCAAGGAGCTGTTAATACATTTAGAGGAACTGGAGGCACGTGTACCTTGTCTGCATAGATTTGACATTTATGGCATGTTCGGGAATGTTGGTAGCAGTTAGCTTCCATGGTAGACCAGTAATAGCCTGCCCGTAGAATCTTCTTAGCCATCGTATGCCCTCCAGAGTGAGTGCCGAAGGTACCTTCATGAAATTCAGCCATGATCTTTTCAGCTTCAGCTTTGTCCACACAACGGAGCAAAATAGAATCATGATTGTGCTTGTACAGGATGCCATTACTCAAGAAGAACTTTGCCGAGAATCTCCTTAAGAACTTTTTGTCATTGACTGAAGCTCCTTCAGGATACTCTTGACCCTCGAGATACCTTTTGACTTCATGAAACCAAGGCTGGTCCACTACTTCTTCAGTATTAATCTCGTGACAATGTGTCGGTTCGTCCATCCCTTCAATGGTGATTTGGGGAGCCTCATTATCCCAGTTAAGTTTAAACATGGAGTACATTGTAGTTGGATCATCTGCTAGCTGATTTTCTTCTCGTGGGAAGTGCTCGAAGGTAATCTGCTCGAAATGTGGTAACAATGTCAAGACATGTTCTTTGTAAGGGATGAGGTTTGGATGCTTAGTATCCAACTCTCCTTTGATCTGACTGATGACCAAAGTTGAGTCCCCAAACACAATCAAAGATTTGATTCCCAAGTCTATGGCAGCCTTGATTCCAAAGATGCAAGCTTCATATTCTGCCATGTTGTTCGTACAGTTGAAGAAAAGTATGGCTGTGAAAGGAGTATGGCAACCTTCTGGAGAGATGAGTACCGCGCCGATACCGTTGCCAAGTGCATTGGAGGCCCCATCAAATTACAGGGTCCATCGAGATCCTTGTTCAGGTCCGTCATATGGTCTGATATCTTCAATGTTGTCCAATTTCATAATGTCCTCGTCAGGGAAGTCAAACCTCATGGATTGGTAATCTTCGACAGCTTGATGAGCTAGATGGTCAGCTAGCACACTCCCCTTTATAGCCTTTTGGGTCGTGTACTGTATGTCGTATTCCGTTAGGATCATCTGCCATCTAGCAATCCTTCCAGATAGAGTAGGCTTCTCAAAGATGTACTTGATCAGATCCATCTTAGATATCACCAAAGTGGTATGAGTCAACATATACTGCCTTAGACGGCGAGGAGCCCATACCAAAGCACAACAAGTTTTCTCGAGCAGTGAGTATCGGGTCTCACAGTTGGTAAAATTTTTGCTAAGGTAATAAGTGGCATGCTCTTTTCGGCCAGACTCGTCATGTTGGCCCAATACGCACCCCATTGAATTCTCTTGGACGGTCATATACATGATTAGCGGTCTTCCTTCGACGGGTGGCATCAAGATAGAAGGTTCTAGAAAATACTCCTTGATTTTATCGAAAGCAATTTGACAGTCATTATTCCATTTAACTACCTGATCTTTCTTCAACAACTTGAAGATTGGTTCACAGGTAGATGTTAGGTGAGAAATGAACCTTGCAATGTAGTTTAGGCGTCCCAAGAAACCTTTGACCTCCTTCTCAGTGCGAGGAGCAGGCATTTCTTGTATAGCTTTGACTTTGGCAGGATCAACCTTGATGCCTTTGGTGCTGACAATGAAACCCAAGAGTTTACCAGATCGGACTCCGAATGTGCACTTGTTTGGATTCAATCTTAGCTTGTACTCCTTAAACCTGAGAAACAGCTTTTGCAAGTGATCAAGGTGTTCTTCTTCAGTTTGTGAACGGGCTATCATGTCATCTACGTAGACCTCTATCTCATGATGTATCATATCATGAAACAAAGCTACCATGGTGCGTTGATAGGTTGCCCCGATATTCTTCAGTCCGAATGGCATCACTTTGTAGTAGAACGTACCCCACTGTGTAACAAAAGTAGTTTTCTCCATGTCCTCAGGGGCCATTTTGATCTGGTTATAGCCTGAGAATCCGTCCATGAAAGAAAATACTTTGTGCTGAGCTATGTTGTCAACCAGGATGTCAATGTGCGGAAGTGGAAAGTCATCTTTAGGGTTGTCCCTGTTTAAGTCTCTATAATCCATGCACATTCTGACTTTGCCGTCCTTCTTAGGCACGGGCACAATGTTAGCAACCCATTATGGATAGGAAGTAACATCCAGAAATCCAGCATTGAACTGTTTCATAACTTCTACTTTGATCTTTTCAGATATGTCAGGTCTCATATGGCGGACCTTCTGTTTAACTAGTGGATAGTCTTCTCTTGTGGGGAGACGGTGTACCACAATGTTTGTATCGAGTCCCGACATGTCTTCGTATGACCAGGAAAAGATCTCAACATAATCATGTAGTAGCTGAATTAGGTGCTCCTTGACACTCGGTTCTAGATTGGCACCTATCTTGATTTACTTTTTGTCATCCTCAGTTCCCAAGTTGATTGTATCCAACTGCTCTTCATGAGGCTGAATTGCTCTTTCCTCTTGCTGTAATAATCTGGCCAATTACCCTGGCACCTCACAATCTTCCTCACCTTCGTATTCGGCTTGGTTGATCAGATCTTCAGAGTCGCTGAAGGCTATAGCAGTATCGTTACCCATGGGTTCCGGAATGGAAGGGTACCTGCATTTGTGAGTGTGGGTGTGTGTAAGGGCATAGCCATCTTAAAACAACAAAATGTAAAAGAAAGACAATGAGAAAAAAGGTTTAAATATGAAAAGCATCCATGATTCATTAAAATGACATATGAAATGAAATAATAACCCTTACAAATGGACCTATGTGCCTCAGGTAAGATACAAGTTTGAAAAAGTACGAATTGTTTGTGAATTATTACAGTCCAACATAAATGGAAAAGATAAATTACTGATTTATGAAAGTAATCGGAACAAAGTCTTTTGCTTCCCAGTTGCATAGTCCTCCGCTAACAGTAGGGAAAATCCAGTCTTCCAAGCTTCCCTCTTCTTCACTGTCCTCTAGTGCATTAACCCCTCGGTGGCTGATCTTCAAAGGTGGCCCTCCGGCACGGGAGCGGTGCACAGCCTTCTGACCAGTCGAAGTAAATCTGAGGCCAAATTTGTCTGCTTTGAAAGGAAAGTCGGGAAGCTGCCCCCAGATAGTGGATCTGCCTTCTTCCACAACTGCCCTAGCATCCTTGAGAGACGACATCCGAGGCGGAGGTCTTATGATCACAGGAGTTGAGGACACTGCTTTAGTCGCTGCTATTTCTTCAGAAACTTCCTCAAAGTGTTGGAAAGGGGTCTCTATGAATTCGCCATCTAATTCCATATAACGGAAAGAATTAAGATGACTGATCATGTATTCCTCTTCGCCATGAACAATTATAATTTTCCCCTGGACAGAGTACTTGAGCTTTTGATGCAGAGTGGAAGTGACAGCTCCAGCATGGTGGATCCAAGGCCTTCCCAATAGGCAAGAGTAGGAAGGACGGATGTCCATCACGTAGAATGTTGAGTTAAACGTCTGGGTACCCATCTTAATCGGGATGTCCACCTCTCCATGGACCATCCTCTTAGAACCATCAAAGGCTCTGACAATGATGTTGCTGGGTTTCAGAGTTAGGCCTTCACAATCCAGTCTATCCAAGGCTTTCTTCGGAAAGGAATTTAAAGACGACCCAGTATCAACCAAAACATGAGCTAGGGTGGTTCCCCTACACTCCACCGAGACATGTAGCGCGTCATTATGTTTTCTCCCTTTGGAGGTCAAGTCTGCATCAGAGAATCCTAGACCATTGTCAGTTGTTAAGCTGGCCACACATTCCTGGAATTGATCAACGGAGGTTTCTTGTGGCACGTGGGCCGTCTTCAAAAACTTGATCAAAGCTTTAGCATGTGCTTCAGAGCATAGCAACAGGGCTAACATAGATATTTTGGAGGGGGTCTGCCCCAGTTGTTCAACAACATTGTAATCACTTTTCTTAATAATCCTCAGAATCTCTTCCACCTCTTTCTAGGATGTTTCAGGAATGACTAATGACTGAGCCTTCGTCAAGATAGGCTCCTCTTGAACATTATTTCCTTTTTTCTCAGCATCAGAAACGGGGATGGGAATTGTATTGTCATTGTTGGCGGGTACACTTGTAGGTACAGTTACTGGTTTAGGTGTAATCTTCGGGATGGCCGCGCGTCCAAAGAATGTTGTTGGAGGAGCAATCTCTGGAGAAAAGATTCTCCCACTACGAGTAATTTTGCTTGTTCCGGCAATGTTACTAATGTCGGGGTTATCTTCCTCATAGCTTTCTTCTTCAATGGTCTCTTCAATCTGTTTGACACCATGGTAGTAGATTTCTCCATCATAGTTCCATGGTACCATTTTGTCGGTTTTGTACGGGGTTGGCTTTGGCATTGTTATCTTCAACGGAGTAGTCATAGGAGCGGATGTAATCCTAATAGGTTTTTTAGGAACCCTGGAAGAATTTGCGTATATGGTTATTATTGAAACTTCTGGAACTGGAATGGGTGAGACGGGAGCTTTCTCAAACAAAATTTCCTTATTATCAATGAATTGTTGGATTCTTTTCTTCAAAAGAGGACAGGCAAGCATGGAAATCTTGGTCACATCCTGGGAACACCCCAACCTTTAACAAATTCAACTTAATGGTTAGGAGAGGAGTTGACAGTTCATCCATAGTAGAAACAAACAGATCTTCTTCCACAGCATTGGCATTATGCCCATGCCTCGGCATTGGTGCGGAGATAACATTCGGCTTTTCAGGAGCTTCAAATTCAACTTCCTTAGCGCCAATTAGATCCTGAATCTTGTTCTTCAAGGCCCAACAGTTGATGGTGTCGTGCCCTTGACTTTCTGAATGGTAAGTGTAAGTTTAAGAATGCGCCTAAGAGGGGGGGTGAATTAGGTGGTGGTCGATTTTTGACTTATTTTATACTTTCTGGTTTTGATTTAGTGCTTTGAAAACTGTAAAGTGCAGAAAGTAAAGAGACACGGAGATTTATCCTGGTTCCTTCCACACCCCGGAAGTACGTCCAGTCCCCTTGCAAACACGCAAGAGATTTTACTATTTTGTTAGAACTTTTACAAGACTCTTCCTAGTCTTATCAACTAAAGAACCTAACAAATACCAAGAACACCCTCTTGGATTTCCAATAAGTCTAATGAGAACAATCCTCTCAAAAGATACCTCTTGTTTCCAACAATGGACAACAAGGAACAAAAGTAATCTAATACTTAATTCCAACAATCCTGGAAATAAGTTACACTTTGTATAATTTTATGAAGTATGATTTCTTGAAAGATGTTGATCACATAGAGTGAATTCTTTGAAGTTTCTTCTTTCTTCTCTTGTAAGCAATTCAAACTGTAACACAATGGTTAGATAATGCTCAAAGATTTATGTTCTTTATATGTGTGAAAGTGCAGAAAATCTTTGTTCTTAAAAGTTAAGAAATATGAAGTTTGAATATTTTACAAAGTTCATATTTTATTGCATAAGAGAAGAGTTGTTTATGATTTGAAAGATTTTGTAATATATAGTAATCAAGATACCTTTCCAAATGGACACTTTTCTGTTTGAAAAACTTGACAAGATGCAATGTTTGACCATGCAACTTTTGGAGAAAAGGTGTGAAGGATATCTTGAAACCAGTTCAGATTTTTCAAAATTTTCAATGTGTAAATCGATTAACATAAGATGTAAATCGATTGCACGGGTTTGTAACGTTCATGTTTTCAAAAAATTTGAAGTGTAAATCGATTAGCATGTTGTGTAAATCGATTTACAAGAGTTAAAAATTCAGTTTGTTCTGTGATCAATCGATTTACACTTCATGTAAATCGATTGCTGGCAGAGACAATCAGTTTTTTGAAAAAGCATGTGTAAATCGATTTACACAAGATGTTAATCGATTTACAGCAGAGAAAAACTTAGAATTTGTTTTGAAATTTAAGTGAAGTGTTGTGGCAAGTGTGTATATCATTTTTGAGCATTTCTAATCAATGTAGTTCAATTGAGAATTGATATACTTGATTGCTTGCCATGGTCCTTGAAGCTTTGAGTGAATGATGCTTTAAGTTAATTTCCACTTCTTTTCCTTCTTGCCATAATGCTTGTTTGTCTTTCATCAAACTAGCTTGTTTGTCTTTCATCAAAACTAAAGTTGAGTTGAGGCTTGAGATTACATTCTCCCCCTTTTTGATGATGACAAACCATCTTTCTTTATGAGTTGTTCAAAATTTGAGTAAAATGTGTTTTCTCCCCCTGAGAAGATTTCTCCCCCTATGGAGAAAAAGATTTGAAAGCTTGCTCTGTAAAGACAATGAAAACAAACAACCATAAAGTGCTATTACATCCTTCTCCCCCTTTGACATTATCAAAAAGAAGGGAAAAATGCAACAAGAAATGATAACAGAATAAAATATATATGAACATGAACGAAAACAAAACCTTCTAAAATTATCGAACAAAGTTCAAGTACACAATACATAAACTAACACTTGAAATACAACAAGACAAAAACATAATGATACTTATAACAAGATTTTAATAATATTGATCAGGAACACATTAGAAAGGTCCTTGATATGGAAATTGTTGTTGTAGAGGTGGTTCAGTGTATTGAGGAGGCGGAGGTGCTGGATTGTTTGGGTCGTATGGAGGGATATGAAGATGTGAATAGAGGTATGAAAATTGTTGGTTCACATCATTCTGAAAAGAATTTATACGAGAGGAGGTAGAGTCATTTATCTCAGTCCATCGAGCATTGATGTTAGAATTGAGAGAAGCAAACTGTTGCGTCATGTAATCCATAACATCTTGATTTGTTGGACCAGAAGAGGCAGCAGGAGGAGGAACTTAATGGTCTTCTTCATCTTCATTATTACCTTCATTACCTACAACATCCTCTCCAATGTATGTGATGGTCTTTGCTTCAGCATTGAAATGAACACCCATCCTTGAATCAACATTTTTGATGGAGATCCTAGTGGTGATTGGATCCATTTCAATCCGCTCAAATCCAGTAAAATCTATATCAAATGCTTCCAGAATCCTTGTAATGAAGTATGCATATGGTAGAAAGGTGGCCCTTGCGGCAACTTTTAGCATATGCACCACAATCAATTTTGCCCAGTTTACCGGAATTCCATTTTTCCTCGCATAGATAATTTGCAGTTCTAGGTCGATCACAGTACAATGATTCCCTGCTCTAGGAAACAGAATATACACCAGAAAATAGTGAAACAACCTATCATCAATATTAAAATTACCAGCACTCCATGTGTCCCGAGCTGGAATAACCCCGCCAAGACTTCGAATCCGCTTTGCACGGTATTCAAATTCTGATAACCTTCCAATGCTGTAGAAAAATTCTCGCTTCTGATAATTTTCCCAAGCAACATCCTCTGGATCATAGAGGGTACTTCCAGAATATGGAATGTTCAAAATTCTGCCAATAGTTTTGGAATGCAGAGGAATTCTTTTTCCAAGCACATAGGTATAACATTTGTTGTTATCATAACACATATTGCTGTAGAAGATTCTAACTAGATCCGGGTAATAGAAACCATGTGATGATATTAATGGTTCTAAACCATAAGCAATTAAATCCCTTTGAAACGAGAAGCATTCATCTGGAAAAGTATATAACATACCAAATTTTGGAGCTGAGATAATTTTCTTTTGAAAATGCTTGATAAATTTGTCACACTGTGGATCCGAGAGGTATTCGAGCACAGAGTTTTTAGATGTTGAAGCAGTTTGCTTCTTTCCTTTCTCTGAGGCAGATGCTTTTCTTTTGGGAGCCATGGATCTGGTTAGGGTTTTGAGAAGAAAGATATAGAGTTTTTTTTTGTGTTGTTATGAGAGAGAGGGTGTTGGTGTTATGAGATAGTTTTGGTGAGTTTAAATAATAGAGAGAGTAAGTGAGGTCTTTATGAGGTTTTAATTGGGTGATTTGGTCAAGGTTTCATTGATTGGTCAATAAGAAGGTGGGAGGTTGAGAGACAATGAAAGTTTGACCAATATATTAAAAGCTCATACAAGTATCACATGCTAAAAATTAAATTGCATATAAAAAGTACACAGAAAATGCTTCAGATTCTGTGGTAAATCGATTTGCCCCTTGGGTAAATCGATTTACACAAAACATTTTTATGAAAAAGTAATTTTCGTTCAGTGGTAAATAGATTTACATATTGTGTAAATCGATTGACACAAAAGATTTAATTAAAAAAAATGATTTGCTTCAGTGGTAAATCGATTGACATATTGTGTAAATCGATTTACTTAAAGAAAAAATTTAAAAACCATTATTTTTAACATTTGAAACAATGTCTAAACACATATATATGTACAGTAAAGTATAATTAAGGATTGAGTGCACCTTATATATCTTGTTCATCGAGGATTCTGAGTTCACGACGAATTTTAAAGAATGCGTCCTTTTCAAGTGGTTTTGTGAAGATGTCCGCGAGTTGATTTTGAGTGTCCACGAAAGTGATCTCGACATCTCCTTTGAGTACATGATCTCGGATGAAATGATGTCTGATGTCAATGTGTTTTGTCTGGGAATGCATAACTGGATTTTTCGTAATGTTGATCGCGCTTGTGTTATCACATCGAAGCGGAATGCATCCAAGGTTTACTCCATAGTCAAGTAATTGTTGTTTTAGCCAAAGAATTTGAGCGCATCCACTTCCAGCCGCAATGTATTCTGCTTCGGCAGTGCTGAGAGCGACGCTTGCTTGCTTTTTGCATGACCATGAAACCAAGGCATTTCCAAGAATGTGACATGTTCCACTTGTACTTTTGCGACCAGTCTTACAACCTGCATAGTCAGCATCAGAATAACCAACTAGATTGCACATACTACCTTTTGGATACCATAATCCGACGTTGGTTGTTCCTTTGAGATATTTTATTATGCGCTTGACTGCTGCAAGGTGAGACTCTTTAGGATTGGCTTGATATCTTGCACATAGGCAAATGCTGAACATGATGTCAGGTCTACTTGCTATTAAATAGAGGAGTGAGCCAATCATTCCATGATACTTAGTTATGTCAATAGAGTTCCCTGATTCATCTAGATCAAGATAGGTGTCGGATCCCATAGAAATTTCACTTTCTTTGCTGCTTTCCATCTCAAACTTATTTATAAGGTCTTTGCAATATTTTGATTGGTTTACGAAGATACCATGTTTGAGTTGCTTAATTTGAAGACCGAGAAAGAAATTCAATCTTCCCATCATAGACATCTCAAACTCTCCTTGCATCATAGATGAAAATTCCTTGCACATATTTTGGTTAGTTGAACCGAAAACAATATCATATACATAGATTTGTACAAGTAAGGTATGATGATTAACATTTTTTATGAAGAGAGTGGTATCAACTTTACCCTTTACAAACCCTTTTTCACATAGGAATGCGCTTAGTCTATCATACCAAGCCCTTGGTGCTTGCTTCAGCCCATAGAGAGCTTTCTTCAGTTTGAAGACATGATTAGGATGTTTGAAGTCTTCAAATCCGGGAGGTTACTTTACATAGACTTCTTCATTTATGAATCCGTTGAGAAATGCGCTTTTTACATCCATTTGAAAAAGTTCAAAGTCCAATGAGCATGCATATGCAAGTAATAATCTTATTGCTTCCAAACGTGCTACCAGAGCAAAAGTTTCTTCAAAATCAATTCCTTCCTCTTGGTTGTATCCTTGAGCAACTAGTCTTGCCTTGTTTCGAGTGATTATTCCATTTTCATCCATCTTGTTTTTGAAAACCCATTTGGTTCCAATGATACATTTATTTCCTAGATTAGGAACAAGTTCCCAAACTTCGTTCCGCTCGAATTGGTTTAACTCCTCTTGCATGGCAAGGATCCATTGATCATCTTCTAGTGCTTGAGCCACTTTAGTAGGTTCAACTTGAGATACAAACGCCATATTTAAGCATGCATACTTAAGATTTAGCCGTGTATATACTCCTTTGCTAATATCTCCAATTATGTTGTCAATTGGATGATCACGATGAGTTCTCCATTCTTGAGGAAGATCATCATCATTTTCATTTTGATGTGAAAGTTCATGTGTTTGTTCCGGATCGACAATTTTTCCATCTCCACAAGAATTCTCATGAGATAGATCTATAGAATCATCATCATCACAAATAACAACTTCCTCCTTGGAGGTGTTAGATTCATCAAAAGAAACATGCATTGATTCTTCTATAGTTAAAGTTCTTTTATTGTAAATTCTAAAAGCTTTGCTAGAAAGGGAGTAACCAAGAAAAATACCTTCATCCGATTTTTCATCGAACTTACCGAGATTGTCTTTGTCGTTGTTAAGGACAAAACATTTGCACCCGAAAATATGAAAGTGAGAGATATTTGGTTTTCTTCCTTTGTAAATCTCATATGGAGTTTTCTTTAGTATAGGTCTTATGATCACGCGATTGCTTACATAACATGCCGTGCTTATCGCATCCGCCCAAAAATATTTAGGCAAACTTGAGTCACTTAGCATGGTTCTAGCAAGCTCCACCAAAGACCTATTTTTCCTTTCAACTACTCCATTTTGTTGTGGAGTTCTCGGTGCTGAAAAATTGTGGAAGATCCCATTTTCTTCACAAAATTCTTCAAATAGACTGTTTTGGAACTCTCCACCATGATCACTTCGGATTGATGTTATCTTTAATGACTTCTCATTTTGAACTTGTTTTGCATATCTCTTGAATGCCTTGAATGCTTCATTTTTGTGCACTAAAAACAAAGTCCAAGTAAAACGGGAAAAATCATCTAGAATAACTAAAACATAAATGTTACCTCCGAAGCTTCTTGTTCTAGATGGACCAAAAAGATCCATGTGCAACAATTGAAGTGGTCTTGTTGTTGAAACCACATTCTTTAATTTGAAGGTTGATTTGGTCTGTTTTCCTATTTGGCATGCACTACATAATTTGTCTTTGATGAACTTCATCTTTGGTAGACCAATAACTAAGTCATGCTTAACCAATTTGTTCAAGTGCTCCATGTGAATGTGAGCAATCCTCTGGTGCCATAACCAAGCGTCATTGTTGTTTACCATAAGACATTGTACCTTCATAGACAAATCATCTAGAGTAATCATAAAAATATTGTTAGATATTATACCTTTGAGTTTTACCTCATTGGTTGCCTCATCCATAATAAGGCATTCTTCTTTGTTGAATTTGATCTTGAACCCTCTATCGCAAAGCTGACTTATGCTAAGAAGGTTGTGTTTTAATCCTTCAACATAGAGAACATCCTCAATTTTAATGGATGGAGGTGTGCCAACTATACCAACACCAAGAATCTTTCCTTTGGTGTTGTCTCCATAGGTGACATACCCTTTGGCTTTATGTACTAGATATGAAAATTGGTGTACATCTCCTATCATATGCTTTGAACATCCACTGTCAAGATACCAAAGATTTGATGTGGATTTCAAGCATACCTACAAAAACAAATTATTTCTTGTTAGGTACCCAAGTTGCCTTGGGTCCTTCATAGTTAGTTCCCTTTTTCACCCATGCATAATGTCCACTAGCCATACTGAAATTTCTAATATAGCATGCATTGGGTGTGTGTCCAATAATACCACAGTAAAAACAGTTTGGAACAAATTTGCTCTTGTATCTAGGAAATTGTTTTCTTTTAGATACATTAGCCTTTTTCTTTTGATGATTATGAACAATTTTCTTCTTTTCTACTTTCTTGGGATTGGAACTATTACTAGCCTTTACAAAAACAGTAGGATTGTTACTTGGTTGCTTAGTATTCACATAACCAAGACCTCTTTTATCATTTGGATAACGTTGTTGGCTTAGTAATCCTTCCAATCCTATTTGTACTTTTTCATATCGTTCAATGACTCTTTTCAATTGAACAATTTGAAAGACATTTGATTCACACTTGGAGCATGCAAAGTTTTCCTTTTCTTTTATAAAATTCTGTTTTTGAAGATCAAAATCTTTAGTCATGGTGTCAATTTTTTCTAGACAAATTAGAAGTTCTTTTTCTTGGTTTGACACCTTTTTGTATAAACTTTTGCATTCTTTCAAGAGTTCATCAATTGCACCTTGAACATCATCATCAAAAAGATTAAATTCATTACTAACCTCTTCTTCATCGTCGGAGTGATGTGATGCCATTAAGGCTAAATTTGCACATTCGTCACTTTCCGATTCCGATGTACTACTCATATCATTATCTTCCCATGCTATGTAGGCTTTCTTTTGTTTTGAGTCCTTTCCTTTGAATCCGTTTTTCTTTGGGAGATTTGGACAGTTTGGCTTGATGTGTCCTTGCTTTCCACATTCATAACATGAAACATCTTGTGTTGATGTGGAGGCTTCTCTTTTCTTGAAGTGCTTTCTCTTATGTGCATGAGATCCGCCTTTGTCATTTCTGCCAAAAAACTTCCCTAGCCTTTTAACAAGAAGCATGAAATTTTCATCTTCTTCCGGATTGTCTTCTTTTACAACTTCCTTTGAGTCAATTTTTAAAGCAATGTTTTTGGACTTCTTTTCTAGATTCTCATGTTTTTCAAGTCTACCGAGTTCCGTTTCGTATTCTTGAAGTTTGCCAAATAATGTAGCGGAAGTCATTGCAGAGAGACTCTTCTTTTTCGAGATTGCTGTAACCTTTGGTTTCCATTCCCTAGTCAATGATCTAAGGACTTTCAAGTTGAGTTCATCATTTGTCAAGGTTTTACCAAGAGCACTTAAGTGATTTGTCAAATGCACAAATCTCTTTTGTAAGTCAAGAATGGATTCTCCGGGCTGCATTCGAAATAGTTCATATTCTTGACTTAAGGTATTTAGCCTTGATCTTTTTACTTCAGTCGTTCCTTCATGAGTTTGAACCAAGGTATCCCAAATTTCTTTTGTTGTTCTGCATGTCGAGACACGAAAAAATTCGTCCGTACTAAGTGCACCTTGAAGAAGGTTTATTGCCTTTTTGTCGTAGAGAACTTTCTTTTTATCATCGTCGTCCCATGCAGTTTTAGGCTTTGAAGAGCCAACGCCATTGATTACCGTTACCGGGATAAATGGACCATTTTCAACATCATCCCATACTTCCTCTCCTTGTGCTTCTAAATGCGCCTTCATGCGTATTTTCCAAAAGTCAAAATATTCACCACAGAATAGAGGAGGCTTGTTGTTACTACCACCATCTCTGAAAATGGGTTGATGATTTGCGGAAGCCATTCTGGATCTCTAGGAGCAGGTTACCTATAACCTGCTCTAATACCAATTGTAAGTTTAAGAATGCGCCTAAGAGGGGGTGAATTAGGTGGTGGTCGATTTTTGACTTATTTTATACTTTCTGGTTTTGATTTAGTGCTTTGAAAACTGTAAAGTGCAGAAAGTAAAGAGACACGGAGATTTATCCTGGTTCCTTCCACACCCCGGAAGTACGTCCAGTCCCCTTGCAAACACGCAAGAGATTTTACTATTTTGTTAGAACTTTTACAAGACTCTTCCTAGTCTTATCAACTAAAGAACCTAACAAATACCAAGAACACCCTCTTGGATTTCCAATAAGTCTAATGAGAACAATCCTCTCAAAAGATACCTCTTGTTTCCAAAAATGGACAACAAGGAACAAAAGTAATCTAATACTTAATTCCAACAATCCTGGAAATAAGTTACAATTTGTATAATTTTATGAAGTATGATTTCTTGAAAGATGTTGATCACATAGAGTGACTTCTTTGAAGTTTCTTCTTTCTTCTCTTGTAAGCAATTCAAACTGTAACACAATGGTTAGATAATGCTCAAAGATTTCTGTTCTTTATATGTGTGAAAGTGCAGAAAATATTTGTTCTTAAAAGTTAAGAAATATGAAGTTTGAATATTTTACAAAGTTCATATTTTATTGCATAAGAGAAGAGTTGTTTATGATTTGAAAGATTTTGTAATATATAGTAATCAAGATACCTTTCCAAATGGACACTTTTCTGTTTGAAAAACTTGACAAGATGCAATGTTTGACCATGCAACTATTGGAGTAAAGGTTTGAAGGATATCTTGAAACCAGTTCAGATTTTTCAAAATTTTCAATGTGTAAATCGATTAACATAAGATGTAAATCGATTGCACGGGTTTGTAACGTTCATGTTTTCAAAAAATTTGAAGTGTAAATCGATTAGCATGTTGTGTAAATCGATTTACAAGAGTTAAAAATTCAGTTTGTTCTGTGATCAATCGATTTACACTTCATGTAAATCGATTCCTGGCAGAGACAAACAGTTTTTTGAAAAAGCATGTGTAAATCGATTTACACAAGATGTTAATCGATTTACAGCAGAGAAAAACTTAGAATTTGTTTTGAAATTTAAGTGAAGTGTTGTGGCAAGTGTGTATATCATTTTTGAGCATTTCTAATCAATGTAGTTCAATTGAGAATTGATATACTTGATTGCTTGCCATGATCCTTGAAGCTTTGAGTGAATGATGCTTTAAGTTAATTTCCACTTCTTTTCCTTCTTGCCATAATGCTTGTTTGTCTTTCATCAAACTAGCTTGTTTGTCTTTCATCAAAACTAAAGTTGAGTTGAGGCTTGAGATTATAGTAAGCACATCTGGCGTTGGAATGGTAATGTGGAGATGAAGTGTTAGGGTTTTTAGGGGCCTCCTTTAGCATGGCCAAGTTCAACTTCAAGAGATGGGGTAAGACTTGAGCAGGAGTCATGTTTATCTTGGTGAATTGCCTTACAGGCCTTTCCACCCTTTGATGGTTATTCCTCGGCTGATCATTCCTCAGCTGATTATTTCTCGGTTGATCTGATGCAGACTTATGAATCATAACGGCCCCCACAGTTGGTCGTCTTTCAACTCTTCCCTGATTTCTCTGGGCATAGATAGCTGACACTTCCTTCTTTGAAGTGAAGGGCTTTTTTGCAGCAGCAGAGGTAGATGCATCTTTCTGAATTTTCCCGCTTCTAATACCGGCTTCCACCCTTTCGCCCGTTAGAATCAACTTAGTGAAACCTGCAGAGGAGCTTCCAATCAGGTGATTAAAGAAAGGACCTGACAGAGTCCCCAAGAACATGTCCACAAGCTCTCTTTCAGATAAAGGTGGTTGCACCCTTCCAGCTAGGTCCCTCCTCTTTTGGGCGTAGTCTTTGAAACCCTCGTTGGTAGCCATAGTCATACTCTGTAGCTGAGTACGGGTTTGCGCCAAGTCGGTGTTATATTGATACTATTTATAAAACGCGGCCGCTAAGTCTTCCCAATTATGCACATCAGACCTCTCCAACTGGTAAAACCAATCCAGCTGCGTACCTGACAGACTGTCCTAGAAGAAATGGACCCACAAGTCTTTGTCAGAAGAACGTGGTTGAATTTTCCTGACATAAGATCGTAGGTGCATCTTTGGGCAAGATACCCCATCGTACTTAGAGAACAGTGGCACTTTAAATTTAGGAGGGATTACAACTCCGGAAACCAATCCTAACTCCTCAAAGTCTAGCCCAGGAACTCTCTGTATCTCCATGGCAGCTATACGCTCTTCCAAGTTCTTGTATTTGTCATCGGCCGGAGGGTACTGCTGTTCAGAATAGTCCTCATCCTCTTCTTCTTCTTCTTCCTCAGAATCAGATGGCACTGCAGTTTCTTTTCTCTTTCTTACCCCTTCATCAGATGTTGAGGGGAAATCCAAAGTCCGTCTGGCTTGTCCTTCAAACCTTCTGCCTAAGATAGCCACACCAGCTCTCTTCGTCTTCTTTTTCTATTTTTCCTTCTCTAGCAAGGTCTTGAGCTCCTTCTGCCCCTTGGCCAAGGTCAGAAGTAGCTGTTGAAATTGTGAATTCTGAGCTTGTAAGTCTTTGACCATTTGTTCAATATCCATCTTGCTGAAATAAACAGCAGAGAGATGAGGAAACTTGGTGTGAAGACCTGTTTATGCATATGATGAATGATATGTATTCATGTAATGCATTCAAGGATTCAGATATTCAAATTTGTTTTAAACAAAAAGAAAACACACGTCATATTAATAAGATAGAATTTGTTAGTACATCAAAGCCCCATGGGAAAAATAATACAAAATTCTAAGGTAAAAAGACGTTGCGCGTCCTATTTGGTGCAATGTAGGTGTTGAGAGCATGTTCTTCGTGAAGTTGACGAGTGAGTTCCAAAACCTTCTTCTCGCTTGCGTAGAATTGGGCTTCAAAAGTATCGCGCTCTCCCTTGAGATGTATCCAACTCCTTTGTAAATCTTCGAGTGATGTTGGTATGTCAGGATGTAGGAGGGTGTATGGAACCTCTTCTTCCATAACAGGCTCTATAATCACAGGGAGGATGTAGGGGTAAGGCATCATAAGACTTTGGGCGCGGGTTCGTACCCACTTGAGGTAAGGCTCAAGAGGGATGGAATTCTTGTGTCCCAAGGTCTTACTGTTTACCTTGTTGGGCATCCTCCAAGCTCGGATGAACCTTTGACGGAGTCCTTGGTTATCGTTGTCGAAGTCGAAAACCAACCCTTGAACTAGCATATCATATGGGTCATCCCTTCGGGCATAACCAAACTGTCTCAGAGCCAAGAAGGGATTGTAGTTGATGCCTCCCCTAATGCCAAGTAGAGGGACATTATGGAATTCTCCACAACGATAAATGATGATGACATTCTCTTTTGATCGAGAACACCAATGAATATCTGAATGTGTAACAGTCATTAATTGTTGTGACCACTTCAAGCCTTGCTCATTCTTCAAAACTGATTGGGGAAGATGAGAAATAAACCATCTTGCCAGTAGAGGAGTGCAACACATGAGAACACCTATTTTCCTCATTGTACGAGTGTGAAAAGAGTGGAGGATATCCCCAAGCAATGTAGGCACCGGGTTGCGAGTCATGAAGATTTTGACACCACTTACATCTATGAGTTAATCAGGGTTAAGGAACAATACCATCCCATACATGAGAAGAGCTACAATCTCCTCAAAAGCTTGTAAGTCCAATGAATTCCAGCATCTTTGGGCCTTCTCAAACAAGAACTTTGACAAGAAGCCTTTGACACCACTTTTAGTTTCCCAATGTGTTGTGACATCAGAGGAATGCAAGTGTAAGGCTTGAGCAATCTCTTCTGGCTTTGGATCTCTTTCCGTACCATTGAAGGATAGTTGATTGAGAATAGGAATCCTCAAGAGTTGAGAAAATTCCTCCAAAGTAGGCACAAGTTGGTAGTCAGGAAATGTGAAGCAATGATGCAAAGGGTCAAAGAACTGGAAGAGAACTTTCAGCATATCCTCCTCAGTGTTGGTGGTGACCAAGTTGAGTAGACGACCATGTATCTCGGTAAATGGAGAGTTCTCAGGAATCCTTGAAGCTAGCTCCTTGAGTTGTGGAGGAATTCTTACAAGGTTGACTTGGATAGTTTTCCCGCGAAGTCAATCCATAGCCTACAAGACAAGAACAAAGATAAACTTCCAAAAATCCTTGAAATGGTTAGTGGATGCATATGATGCTTCATGATGTTCATGATGTTATGCACAAGTATGTATGTACAAGCAAATCACACAAGTTCCTAGTTTAGGCTTGCATGGGGTTTCATAGGTAAGTACCCTCTTGAAGTTTAGTTGGCTCAACCTGTCCTAGAAATAGTAATTGAGTTCTAAGGAGCTCAATATCACTGGATTGTTTCCTTGTTCATTGTTTCAATTCAGCCTCTTTACTGGCGACCGAAATATTCCAAGAAACTAACCCTCAATGAGTGTAGTATCGAGTATCTACCAACTTCGGACTGCACCAAAGCCGGTCATCTCACTACATCCTAAAAGGCCAAGTTGGTCAAGTAAAGGTTCTAAAAGATCATTAGTGCTTCATGACATCACTCATCGGCCCTTTATTCTCTTTGATTGACTCAAAGGCTACCGGTATCCACAAATATGTCGCACTATAATAGCTATTGCTTAGACCATGTCAGTATACCCCGCACAGTTTCCACAACGTATTGCTATTTACCTATGAATGTTTCCCAAATCCGGGTAGAGGATTCAAACCCAAACAATAAAACCAAAGTGTAAAGCATACAATTCAAACAAGATAAGCATGTAAAGGTGATCTAAAACCCTAAGGTAACCCCACTTTTATAATCATCTCCCCAGCAGAGTTTCCAGTTCTATGATGCGGTGGGAGAATTGACTTGAGGTTTTGCGTTTGTGTTCGCAAATGTTGAGGTTTAGCAAGAGTCATCACCGACTTTTATTTTATCCTAAAGGAAAGGTAAAAAAGCACAGGAAATACCTTTGAGATTGTTTTTTGAGTTCGGGGGTAGATTATGAAAAGGGAAGGTGCTAGCACCCTTTTCATCCATGGTTTTCCATGGGCTCTTAGTTACTTGTTTTAGATCACTTGCTTTTCTTTGACAATTGTTTGAAATGGTGCTTTGTGTGGTTTTGAAAGTATTTTGAAAAGAGACCATCGTTTAGGCAATCTTTGTAATGATTCTTATTTGTAAGAATGTATACAAAGATGTTTATCTTTTGAAAAATGTTTCAATGTTTTGAAAGTTGTTTGGAAATTGTTTTGAAATGTGTGTGTTTGTTTTGAAAATAGCAAGGATTGTTTGCAAGTTTGATCAAGTAACTAGAAGCATCTACCTACTCAAAAGTCTTTCTTGTACCTTTTTATTCCTTTGATGTTGTTGACCTACCATTGTTTTGGTAGACAACTCTATCTTTGGATGTTAAACGGGACGTACGTGGGTCATCGTATGACCATGATAGCAATGGTTCCAAGTATCTTTAGCATGTTTTGAGGGACCAAGATCATCTTTGTTTTAGGCAACCAAGATAGCGTAATCGAGGGACTATGATCTTTTGTTTGTATTGTTTTGCCAAGATACCTAGCATGCATACAATGGCCGTGTTTTAAGGAAACCAAGTGGATGAAACTCTAAGGGTGTTGTGTGCAAGGTGTTGTCATTTTCCATGCATTTTGTTTGTCTTGAATTAGGTCATGCTATTTATTTGATTTTGTCTTATCATACAAACCCTAATTTACTAAACATGCATATAATGCGATAAATTGCGTAAAGTAAATCTAACTATTACAACAATATTATGGGAGGGGGGATACAAGTTTTGAATGGGGGATATTTGCACAAAATAAAACCCTAATTTACTATTACAACCCAATTGAATTTATTGTACAAATAAATAAATAAGCAATATTTAAATATGCAATAAAATGTAAATATGCAAAAAATGTTTTTGTATTTATTTTATGTATGAAAAAAATAAAATTATCAAAGTCCTAAAAATAAGAAAAAAATAATGTTATTATTTTTTAAAGGGGAAACCCTAGTTTTTTTATTTAATATAAAATATTGTTTTCTAATATTTATATCCATTTTTGTTTAAGAAAAACAATAATAATATTATGTATAAATACTAAAAATTAAAATATGTGAGAAAATAATATTTTATGTGTATAATATAATAAAATAAAATATTTAAGTATTTTAATATTATTTACAAGTTTATTTAAGAAAATAAATTCTATTTAACCTAATAAACTTTTTTTATGCCATAAAAATAATAAAAATAATAAAATAAAATGCAAAAAATTAAGAAAATATTTTTGGGATTTTTTAATGTTCATAAAAAAATAATAAAGTCAAAAATATAAAAATTACAAGAAAATATGAAAAAATAACAAAATATGAATTAGGGGGGTGCAAAAGCAAAATGGGGGGTGTGAATAGTAGCAGGCCCAAGGCCCTGGCCCAGGACAGCTTCTTCCCTGACCTTCGTGCGCCTGGTTCAGTTCAACCTACAACTCTCTATTCTTTGCACAAAAACAAAATCTTGCAACATAAAACTTGTAGCATTTTTATCACGATTCCAATGATATAAAAAACGTGACCTAACTCTAAAAGACCAAGGAGAATTTTAATGGCCCTAATTTATGACCTGGTTTTTTCAACATGTTCAACATCCAAATACTCTTAGCTCCGTTAATATAAATGGAATCTATGCATATGTACAACTTAAGCATGTCGAGGACTACATTTTTGCTTCACAAACCTAAGCTTAAGGATGCCTAAATAGAGAGATAGAAATTTGACAAATACCTTATTCAGTTGAGTTTGAATATGGCATTGCGGGAACTTTGAGTGAGACCTGAAGATCGTGTGAGCTTCCTTGAAGTTCCCTCAAGCTATCCCAATGCTCAGCTTGCCTTGAAGTTCCCTCAATCTCCCTGTAGAAGTCAACCTGCAAACCTTTAAAATGAAAATGGTGATCCTTGAAACAGGGGTTATAGTTGCAAGATAAGGGCCTGGATAGTTTAAGTAGGAGGTATGGAATGTGTTTGAGGTGATTCAAAGCAAAACACACGAGCAAATATTGTTTTGGCTTGAGATTTGCAGAAGCTGGCCTGTTTTGGGTAGAAATGTTTTTTTTTGTTTGAGGGTGTTTTGGAGGTTGTGAATTTGTGTTTCTTGCTTGTTACAATGTTCTGAGGTTGTTTGAAATGAAGCCAAGGCTTGACTTTATCAGATGGATGAGTTGTATTGACTTTTGCAAGTTTCTTGTTTTTGAAGAAAAGTGGGAAGTGACAATGCCAAAGCCTGTACATGCTTTCTTGCTAGATGCACATAGTTGGTACAAGTTACCTGATATTTGTGGATATTGTTTGCAGAAAAATATTAGGTCCATGTCTCAAGATTTGCAAAGTTGGAAAAAGCAAGCTTTATCAAAGTAGCAATGTGAACTTTATGCCATTTTTGGATTAATTCATTGTGAAAAGCTTCAAAGATCAGAACAAGACCATTATCCAATGTGTTTGTATTTAATTATGGAGTGTATAAGGGATTAGGACCTGTAAAACCAAGTACAAGCATGTTTGAAACTGATTTGCAACTTGTAACATTGTGAAAATGCCTTGCATAAAAGTGATAAATTGCCATTTTCATTTCTTCGATTCTCCCTAACCATAAATGATCTTGGAGATTTCTTGAACATTTTGGAAAGCTTGTAACATGCTAAACAATCCATATTTGAAATACAACTTGAGATACCTTTTGTAACTAGGTGAAAAGTTGTGATGAAGTTAGGTCAAAAATCTGCCTAAACTAGGGCAAAATTTCACTAAGTTAAAAAGTTTATGGACCCTTATTCACAAAATCATAACTTGAGATCCAAGAATCTTTTGGGAAAACTTTGTGAATAAAAGTTGTATCTTTCATGGAGGAATACAACTTTTATGTTGGAAGTTTTCTTTAAATCCAATTGCATCATAGTGAAAAAGTTGTGGAAAGTTGGGAAAAAATAAGAAATTTCCATAACTTAGAAAAATTCTAAGTTATGAAAAATTTCAAATTAAAACCCTAATTTTCAATTTTAGGTTTCTTGATCAACAAGTTTCACATTTTGACATATCTTGATGAATTATGACCCTTGGCACTTGATTTTGACCAAAAAAAGTCAAAGTTTGACTTTTCATTGTACAGTTGATTTTTGATCAGTTGACTACAAAATTCATCTGTCAATCCTATGCTTTTGAGATATTTTGAACCATGTGATTAGGTCAAGATGATGCCATTGATTCCTTGAAATAATGCTTGAACTTAATTGGTCATTGGCTGGGTCAAAAATCAGAAATTGCCCTTTCTCAGTCAAAACCCTAATTTTGACCATTTTGCCCTTTTGATGATCTGATCAAATTTCTTGAGGAGTTGTGGTTCAAACTTGATCAAATGGTACATAGGAGCCTAAAATGTTGTTGTGGATAAAAAATTATGAAGTTTGACTGTAAATTGGCCATGGTTGACTTTTTCCCCAATACAGCTGAGTTTTAGGTCAACTGTCCAATTGACTGGGCAAAAATGTGATTCAAGGCTTGAAACTTGGTATGGGAAATCTTAGGGGTCAAATATGGTGTATGAAAGTCACATGAAGCATTGATGGTCCAAAAATCCTTGTGCAAACTCAAACCCTAATTTCAGGTCATCAGTGGAAGAAGATGTCTTGAGCTGAGCAAACCCTAATCCTGTCTGGAGTCCAAGGAGTCTTGTGAGGAAAATCTTGATAATATGAGAGGGAAAATTTTGGGGTACAACACTTACCATCCTTCTTAGGTACCGGAACAACGTTGGAAACCCACTGCGGATAAGAAGTGACAATTAGGACTCTTGTGTCGAACTGTTTCATGACCTCTGCCTTGATTTTCTCTGACATTTCAGGGCGCATACGACGAACCTTCTGCTTTACCGGAGGGCGGTCTTCTTTGGTGAGCAGGCAATGTACCACAATATCAGTGTCCAGACCAGGCATGTCTTCATAGGACTAGGCGAAGATCTCAACATAGTCGTGTAGCATCTATATTAACCGTTTTTTGACACTAGGCTCCAGATTCACACCTATTTTAACCTCTTTCATGTCTTCCTCTGTTCCCAAATTCACTGACTCAACTGGATCTTCATGAGGATGTATGGCCCTTTCTTCTTGCCGTAATAGTCTAGCAAGTTCTCCAGGTACCTCACAATCATCCTCACCTTCGTCCTCGGTTTGGTTTATCAGATTTTCGAAGTCATAACTGGCAGTAGCAGAGCTGTTACCCATGGGATCCAGAGTGGATATGGATCTGCAGTATGATATGTGAGTGTGTGTAAGAGCATAGATGTTTTTGATAAAGTAAGAGACAAAAAATAAAAACAAGGAGCGCAAAATTTGTAATGCAAGAAACATCCAATGCTTTATTAATGATATATGAAATAACAAATAGTAAGCCCTCACAAGCAAAGCCAAGGTGCCTCGGGCAAGGCACCGGGCCGTAAAGTTTCAAACTGTTTATTACAAATCTTAAAACAAAAGTCAATTACTGTAGAATAAAAGAAACATGTATGAAGTCCTTCGTCGTCCAGTTATTCAGTCCACCGTTGATTGTTGGGTAGATCCAGCTGTCGACGTCTGAATTCTCATCATCAGCATCTTCTGTGGTGGAGACAACCTTAATACCATTGATTCCCGAGCCATGCTTGGGCATGGGTGCAGTTATGACGTTGGGCTTCTCCGGAGCGTCAAACTCAATCTCCTTGGCTTTGATTAGGTTCTTCACCTTATTTTTCAGGGGCTAACAGTCGTTTGTATCATGACATGGACTTTCAGAGTGATAAGCGCAACGGGAATTTGGGTTATAGCGGGGAGATGTGGTGTTGGGGTTCTTCAAGGCTTCCCTCAGATTTACCAGATTGGTCTTCAACAGTTATGGTAAAATTTGAGACAGGATCATATTGATCCAGGTGAACTTCCTCTGTGGTCTTTCCACCCTCTGTTGATTGTTGTATTGTGGAGCAACTGCGGGTCTTGGTATCACTGTAGCATTTACTATTGGACGGTGTTCAGATCTGTTTTGGCCCCTCGGGCTATAAACTGCACTGGCTTCCTTCTTACCAGTAAAAGGTTTCTTTATCGAACTCGAAGAGGCATCTTTCTGTATTTTACCACTTCGAATTCCAGCCTCCACTCTTTCTCCAATTAAAATCAACTCGGTGAAACTAGATGATGAGCTGCCGATTAAGTGATTGAAAAATGGACCAGATAGCATCCCTAGAAACATATCAACCAAACTCTCTATCAGACAAAGGGGGTTGAACTCTGCCATCCAAATCTCTCCATTTTTTAGCATAATCTTTAAAACCTTCACCTGCACCCATGGATATACTCTGGAGTTGAGTACGAGTGGGAGCAAGGTCGGAATTATACTAATACTGCTTGTAGAAAGCAGCATCAAGATCTTCCCAGTTTCGGACATTGGCTCCCTCCAACTGATAGAACCATTCAATTTGAGTCCCTGACAGACTATCTTGAAAGAAGTGCACCCATAAATTTCTATCAGTTGTGTGGGGTTGGATCTTCCTGACATAAGAGCGGAGATGGAGCTTTGGGTAGGACACTCCATCATACTTAGCAAAAACTGGAGCCTTGAACTTCTGAGGGATGACCACCCCCGATACCAGTCCCAGTTCTCCGAAATCCAAGCCAGGTATCTTCTGAACTTCCATGGAACTCAGACGGTCTTCTAATTACTTGTATCTATCCTCTGCAGGAGGATATTGCTCATCATCATAATCAGTATCATCGTCAGAAACTGCATGACTAGGGTCATTTTCCCCTTCTTGGTTCTCCCCTTCCTTGGATTAAGAGGTCAGATCAGTTTGATGCTTCAACCTTTCTCCAAACCTTCTTCCCGTATTCAGAATACCGACCTTCTTCTTCTTCTTCTCTTTCAGAATGAGGGTCTTCAGATCCTCTTGTCCCTTAGCCAGACTTATGAACATCTGTTGGAACTGGGCGTTTTGTGCCTGAAGATCTTTGATGGCTTGATCGGAAGACATTTCTACTGAAATAAATAGTGAAGAAGATAAGAAACCTGTAGTGGTACCTGTGATGATGTGCATGATAATGGGATGCGCATTTAATGATTTCAAAGACTTTGGGAGATTTAAATTTGCAAACCAAAAAAATAAACAAAACTTTATTAGCTTAAATTTGAAAGGTTCAACAATGCCCTCAAGGCATTACAAAGAAGTAAATAAAACAAATCTAAAACTAGAAAAGCAAAATCAAAAGTCCCATGGACGCTTTCTCTTTGTGTTGATGTAGTATTGAGCACTCTTTCTTCCTCGAGCTGCCTGGTGAGCTTTAAAACCTTCCTCTCTTGTTCATGGAACTTCTCCCGGTAAGTATCTCGCTCATTCTTCAGCTGAATCTAAGACCTCTATAACTCTCCAAGATCAGTTGGCATGTAAGGATAGAGAACCGTATAAGGAATTCCGTCTTCAGTAGTGAGTTCCACAATCACCGGTAACACTGCCGCATAAGGCATCACAAGCTTCTGGGCACGAGCTCAGACCCATTGGAGGTAAGGCTACATAGGAAGGGAAGTCTTTAGTCCCAACTCATGGGGGTCAGATCTATTTACCATGCCCCAAGCTCGTATGAACCTCCGGCGATTCCCCTTAACATCATCCTCATAGATGAGAGAATTCCTCCAAGGTGGGTACCAATTGATAATCTGGAAAGGTGAAGCAGTGATGCTTGGGATCGAAGAACTGAAAAAGTACGCTCATCATCTGTTCATCAGGGTTTGAAGTAACCAGGCTGAGAAGTTGACCATGTCTCTTAATGAACATAGAAGTTTCAGAAATTATTGATACTAGCTCTTTGAGTTGGGAAGGTATCTCCACGAAGCTGATTTGGATAGTATTTCTACGCACGGAAGCCATGATCTGCAAAACAGAACAAAGATAAACTCCCTTGGTCTTTGAAATGGTTAGTGTAATGAAGCATGAATGCCATGTTATAATGCATGATGTCATGATAAACCACAGGTATAGCAAACACAGGTATTGCAAACACAAACAAATCACACAAAGCCCTTAGGTTTAAAGCTTGCATGAGGTCAAAGGTAGTACCCTCTTGAAGTTAAGTTGGTTTCAAACCTGTCCTAGAAAAGTAACCGGGTTCTAGAGGATCTCAATATCACTGACCATCCTCCACCGGTCATGGTTTCAGCTCACGCAATCTTTTCTTGCGGCCGAAATTATTCCGATAGTATGATCTCAATGAGTGTAGCATCGAGTATCAACCAGTACTCAGCTCTACACTGAGGCCGGATATCTCACTACTTTCTAATGGCCAAGTTGGGCGATCAAAGGTTCTAAGGTCAGTTGATGCTTAACGACACCACGTGGCGGCTCCGTATTCTCCTCGTTTCTCCACAAGGGATACCGGTACAAACCAAAGTGCCACACCAATGTAGCTACTGCTTCAACCGTATCGGTCTATGCAATACATTTCCCTCACAGTCTATTGCTACTTACCTAAAAGGTATTCCCCAGATCCGGGTTAGGATCTATAGTAACTCCAAACAAACCCTTTAACAGTAAAGCAAACAAAGCAGTCAAGAGAAGCAATTATGATGAACTAGATCCTAAGGTATACCCCACTTATTTAGTCCCCAGTAGAGTCGCTAGTTCTGTGATACGGTGGCAGAACCGACGGTTTGACGCTGGTTTGTGTTTTGTGTTTTTTGTTTGCAAAATGTCGTGGTAAGAAAGAGTCGCCACCGACTTTTATTTCATCCAATCGGAAAGGAAAAAAGTACAGAAAAAATCTTTTTTCGAGATATTCTGAGTACGGGGGGTAGATTATAGAAAGGGAAGGTGTTAGCACCCTTTCTATCCATGGTTTTCCATGGGCTCTTAGGTACTTGCTCATCTTTTTTTAAAAAATTGGTTGTGTATGTGCTTTGTTTTGAAAATTTTGACTTCGTGATAACCCTTGTATCAGTCCTCAAAGGTGTGACTAAGTTGTTTTGAAAATTGTTTTGAAATGTGTAAGTGTGAAAAGTTTTGATTTGAGCAAGTACCTACTAGCATCTACCTACTCGAAAAAAAGATCGTTTTTATTCTTGTTTCCTTTAGACAGCGTTATCCTACTATTGAGAAATAGGTAGCACCGTTGTTGGAGTTGTAAGGGTCAATTCTAAAGGGATGTACGATCACTAAAGCAATGTTAGGACACTTTAGTAATAACCCTAGTGTCTTAAGATAATATTCGAGGCAACATTTCCGAGGCAACGTTTGAACGAAACATTTGATCTTTTTAGACAGGAGGGTAACCACTAAGACACCCTATACTTAATGATCGTTTACCGAAGGCAACCGAAGTGAGAGTATACCCTAAGAGTGATATGTGTGAGTGATGTGTTTTTAGTTATTTATCTTTTCACATTAGGGTTTTCTAACCGTATTAATTTGTCATACAATCCTATTAGCATACATCTAACAGTTAAATATTTGCGGGAATTAAAAATGCGAGAAAGTAAATCTACGCTATTACAAGGCTTCGGGGAGGGGGATTAATTACATAGCCAAAAACCCAGGGAAAAGCAATAAGTAAAAAGCCCTAGATTAAACTATTACAAGCCATGAACAGTTACAAAAAATATTGGCAAAAATAATTAACACGCGCGCGATGAATCAAGTACGAGACAACTAGGGTTTTGACCCTTGACTAAACCTATTGGCGATTGATTGAAAAAATGTTTTTTTGTCATGTTTTGTTATTTGAGAAAATAATGAAATAGTTAAATTAAAAAGAAAATCCTAAGTTCTAATTAATTTTTAAATTAAGAAAAAAATAAATTAATTCAACCTAAAAAAAACTATTTTTGTATTTTTATTTACTTGAGAAAGAAAGAAAAATTAAATCAAGTGTTAACCTAATTTTCTAATTGAATTTTAATTGTGAAAGAAATTAAAGTTGCCCTAAATTAATTAAACTAATTAATTAAAAAAAACTTATTAAGAAAATAAATCTTTTTTGTGATTTTTAAATTAGTTAATTTAAAATAAAAATGATTTTTGCGTTGATTAAAAAAAACATAATAATTAAAGAAAAAGGAATTAGAGGGAAAAAAAGTAGAAATAACCAAATGGGCATGCTGTCAGCAGATCTGGCTGGATCCAGAGGATGAGATGCGCTAGACCTAGCTCTGGCTGATGGATCCAGAAGATGATGACCCTCAGAAGATGCGGTGCACTGGATCTGGTTCTGGAGATGGATCCAGAAGATGATGGTCCTCAGAAGGTGTATGCACTGGATCTAGCTGATGGGTCCTTAAGGTGACTAGAGGACGCTTGATCTAGTTCTGGCTGATGGATCTAGAAGGTGAACAGAGAACGCTTGATCTGGTTCTGGCTGATGGATCCAGAAGGTGACCAGAGAACGCTTGATCTGGTTCTGGCTGATGGATCCAGAAGGTGATGCACTGGATCAGGTGAAAACAAAGGAGAAAATGCCAAAAGCTCATGCCTGGGATCGAACACAGAACAATGAGCTTCTGACTTCCTTCTTATGACCAACTGCGCTGGATGTTAACTTGTTAATATAATAAAAAACAAATAATATATCAGAAAAACAAGTTTTTGGTCAGAATAACGCGCCAGAGTTTAAACCAGCCAGTCAGGTTGTGACACGCTGTTGTCTTCTTCCCTGGAACCGTCGTTTTAGGTTCTAAACCTTTACCTACAAATGCATGTCTGTTGTTGAAACCTGTGTCATTCAAGAATCAAGCATATGCAATATAAATTCAATTGGGGACCATGGAGCAACTGGGTTTGAAACTCTGATCCTCATGCTACCCATTATCAGTCCTAATTTTGCTTAAAAACCAAAACCCCAAGTTGGAGCATGAAACCCTAAAATGGCAAAAGCTTATTCCTGCACTGTAACACAAATCAAACTATCCAGAAACATTGCAAACATGATGATGAATACAAATACGTAATTTAAACATGCTAAATATGCAAGAATTACAGTAATCAAATTTGGATAATTGTGCAAACTGTGAGCGTGAGAGGGAGTGATCCTGGATGTTCTGGCACCTGCAAATGCTTGAGAATGCCTCCTGAGATGCCAAGGAATTGATTTCTGGCTTTGAAACTCCTTGATTAGCCCTCTGTTCCAGAATTTGGACCTCACTTTCTATCAAAAATTCTGAGTTTCTTTCTGGCTGTTTCACGCCTCTAACCCCTTTTTCTTGCCTTGGCTGAATTCTCTATATGTACTAGAGTGAATTAGGGTTGCAAAATAGATCCAATCTTTAAGCTTTGATGATATTTGATTTGATTCTTTAGCCATATGATATCCTTCCAAATTTGGCCTAATCATGCCATACTCGTACCAATTAGCCTTGATGTGATTTGATTCTGATCTTCCAGCATAATGAGCTTATGATTTTGTCCAAAAATCCAATCAAAACAAATATTTGCTATTATTTACCAATTATTTAATTTAATTCAATTTTTAATAAATAAAAAAAAATAAAATAAATAATGAAGCAAATAACATGTGAATGAACCATTGGGTCGTGGACCACATTATATTTGAGGTGCAAGCATAAAAAGTTGGACCCATTTAGTAAAAAATGCAAATTTGAGCATATTTGATTTTTGGCAATTTTGCAAAAAAAAGGTCCAACTTGGACAATGCATAACTCTCTCAATTTTGACCCTAGAGAGGTGTTCTTGGACTTTTTAGAAAGATTAGGATGTCCTCTAAGCAACACATTTGGTCTCATCTCAATTGAGTCTTTCATGTTCATGTATGAAGCTTTGATCCAAAAGGTGTTTTTGTTGACTTTTCAAAATGACCTATAATGTCAAAATTCATATCTTTTTGTGAGTGCATATTTTGAACTTGGGAGCTGAAGATGAATTGTAGGTAATTTCATACTCTTCAAAATGAGATTTGAATGGTTCATTTATGATAAAGTATGAGAGAGTTATGCTTAGTCAAAGTGTAGTTGACTTTTCCTACAAAACCCTAATTTAGCAACTTTTGGGTTTTGATGAATTGTGAGCAATCCTTGATGAATCATGATCAACCCTTGATAAAATGATGAATGATACTTAAAAATGAGTATGTTGACCAAAAATCTTGAAGTTTGACTCTATGTGGGCCACAATTGACTTTTGACCTAGCACAGTCTATTTTCAGGCCTTTGAGCAATTGACTGAGCAAAATTCTTCTGCAAGGCTTGAAACTTGTCATGGATATTATTGAGAACATATTAGGACAATGGTGAGCATTTTGGATCCTTTGGACTCAAGCATCTTGATGAAAAATGAAACCCTAATTTGAAGTAGACTGCCTTAGGAGAGAGTTTGTCTGTTCAACTCTTGAACTTCCTTGAGCAATTTTGGGACCTCACTTGCCATGTGTTGAGAAATATGGGAGGGAAAATTTTGGGGTACAACAGTGGCCATTGACTATTTCACAAAGTGGGTTGAGGCGGCTTCTTTCGCTTCCGTTACCAAGAATGTTGTCGTCCGATTCATCAAGAAGAATCTCATCTGTCGGTACGGTATCCCAGAGAGGATCATCACAGACAATGGTACGAATCTCAAAAATACTATGATCACCGCACTGTGCGTGAAATTCAAGATCCAGCACCATAATTCTTCTCCTTATGACCAAAGATGAATGGTGCTGTCGAAGCCACAAATAAGAACATTAAAAAGATCATACAGAAAATGACAGTAACCTACAAGGACTGGCATGAGATGCTACCATTCGCTCTCCACGGTTACCGTACCACGGCGCGTACATCAACAAGGGCAACACCTTACTCTCTGGTATACGGCATAGAGGTTGTCTTTCCTATTGAGGTCCAGATCCCCTCTCTAAGAATTATGAAGGATTCAGGGTTGAATGAAGACGATTGGATCCAAAATCGACTTGATCAACTGAACTTGGTTGATGAGAAAAGGCTTACTACTGTCTATCATGGTCAAATGTATCAAAAGCTAATGATCAAGGCTTTCAACAAAAAGGTCAGACGCCAAGTGTATCAAGTCAAAGATATGGTGATCAAGCGCATCATACTTCCGCAGGGTGATCCCAGGGGCAAATGGACTCCTACATATGAAGGGTCGTTTGTGATTAAAAGCATATTCTCTGGTGGAGCAATGATCTTAACCACTATGGATGGCAATGACCTGCCGCACCCTGTGAACGCGGACATAGTCAAAAGATACTACGCATAAGAGACCCACTAGGTAGACACACCTAGGCAAAACAAGGGCATCCCGGCGAACCAAAAAGGTTCGGGGAAAAATTAGGGATAAAACAAAATAAAATTATACACCCGGCAAGTTGAAAACCCGAAAGGGCGACTTGGGCAAAAAAGGGTATCCCGGTGGACTGAAAACCCGAAAGGGCGGTCCAAGAAAAAGTTAGGGAATTAAGGCGTACGACTATGTCCCATTTGGATCACCTTACAAACGACCTTTGACTTCGACTGACAGACTCAACGGATCTAATCAATCTAATAAACTTCCGACAAGGCAGCAAGTGGACAAGATGCTCAGAGACACGAAGGCTATAGCAGAATGGGAACCCCATGAGATTATTACACATAGCTATCTTTTCTTTGTATCAAATTTTCATTTTTTTTACGACGACATTCTCTTACTAGAATGTTCGTCTCATTGTACAAAAATACTTATTCAAGATAATACAAAGATGTCCTTTTGAAAGTGCAAAACTATCTGTTTTTCCTTTTTTTCCTGTGTTTTGTTTACAAAAATGTCCAATGATTTATTTTTGAACATATGCATTTGAACGTAACTACTATTTACAAATGAATAAAAAATAGAAAGACGGTCACTAATGGCTTTAATAAATAGGATAATATCTTTAGACTATTCCATAAAATCCCCCACAGTGTGCAGCTTAATCCCCAGCGGAACAAAACTTCTAGATATCACTCCCCGGTAGAAGTTGCCAAATTTCTCAAGATTCTCCAACACGGTTTCACAAGCCATACACGATGTTTCCCTTAAAACGAAGTTTATTTCTCTAAACAAATAAAAGCTCATCAACTCATCAGCACTTCAAATCATGAAGACTTAGCTCCACGTCCCCAATAGCAGTCAGGGATTTATTTCCCTTAATCCAACAGTATTACAGCAGCATAGCTTACATGCCCATACGTCGCATCCATACGTCATGACATTGACAACACGAATGCATACAACATAATCTCATTCATTTTATTGAGAACATCATTATACAATTCATTTCATATATCATGACATTGCATACAACTAATATTTCATCTCTTCAGGAAAGATCAGCCAACCGATGGCTATCATCAACAATTTACAAAAAGGTTAGAGATTGATACCTAAAACAAGCCGGGACAATTATTTACACGACAAGCTAAACATTCAGATACAGTTCAGATACGCTCCAGACACGGATGCCATTCTGATACTCATTCAGATTCAACCTTCATATACGGTTCAGATACGCTCCAAACATGGACGCCATTCTGATACTCATTCAGATTCAGCCTTCAGATACGGTTCAGATACGCTCCAGATACGAATGCCATCTTGATACTCATTCGGGTTCACCTTCAGATATAGTTCAGATACGCTCTAAACACGGATGCTATTCTGATACTCATTCAGATTCAACCTTCATTTACGGTTCAGATACGCTCCAGATATGGATTCCATCCTGATACTCGTTCGGGTTCACCTTCACATACAGTTCAGATACGCTCCAGACACGGATGCCATTCTGATACTCATTCAGATATAGTCCAGTAATCATTTTGGATCGCATATGCAAGCCCATATCCAACAACTTCTCATCTCCCCTCCAAATGGCATCTTTAAGCCCATTCCCTAAACCATCAACCACTTCATCCTCTAGTGCAAATTTCTGGGCACTCTAGTGTCCAATCATCTTCCACCTTCAAGTCACGAATGGAAAATCCGCCAATATAACTCTTCAGGTTTAAGAAGATTGAATAGGGGAAGCTTTTGTACCCCAAAATTTTCCCTCTCACTTATCAAATATTTTCTCACAAAGGTCTCTTTTGGTTCAAGACTGCAATAGGGTTGATCAACTCAAGACATCTCCTTAAGCACTGATGATTGAAATTAGGGTTTTAGATTGCACAAGGATAATTGAACTTTCAATTCCTCATATGACTTTCATGGATCATTATCGACCCCCAAGATTACTCATGTCAAGTTTCAAGCCTGGAATCACATTTTTGCTCAGTCAATTGAGCAATTGACCTAAAAATCAACTATATTGGGGGAAAAGTCAACTATGGCCAATTTACAGTAAATATTCATAATTATTTATCCATATCAACATTATAAACTCATATGTATCATTTGATCAAGTTTGTACCATAATTCTTCAAGAAATTTGATCAAATCATCAAAAGGGCAAAATGTCAAAATTAGGGTTTTTACTGAGAAAGGGCGATTTTTGATTTTTGACCTAACAAATGGTTAAGTGGTTTGAGGAATGATCTCAAGAGTTCAATTGCATCATTTTGACCTAATGGCATGACCCAAAACATTGCTCAAGATCAATTGGATTGATAGTGAATTTTTAGTCAACTAATGAAAAGTCAACTGTACACTGAAAAGTCAAACTTTGACTTTTTGGTCAAAATCAAATGTCAAACATCACAATTCATCAAAACATGTCAAAATATGAAACTTATTCATCAAGAAATCAAAAAGTCAAGATTCATTTTGAAAAGTCAAAGTTTTCTAACTTAGAAATTTTTCTAAGTGTTTAAAACTTCATGTTTTTTCACAACTTTGAGCCAATTTTTCACCATGATGCAAGATGATTCAGAAGAAACTTTCAACATGAAAGTTGTAGATCTCCATGATATCTACAAAATTTCTTTACACAACTTCTTCTTAAAGTTCTTAGTCAAAAGTTATTAATTCATAAAGTCATGGTCTTGAAATTAAACACTTAGTGAAATTTTGCCCTAGTTTTGGTCAGGATTTTGACCTAACTTCTGACCCAAATTTCACCTAGTTCCAAGGGGAATTTTCAAATTTGATTCAAAGAGGGGTTGTATATCACATTACAAGCTTTACAAAATGTCCACAAACTCCTTGATATCATTTGTGAGCAAGGAGAATCAAAGGTCAGAAGTTGGGGTTTCAAGATTATTTTGCAAGACATATTTTGTGATGAACATGAACCAAATCCATAGCCATGATGAATAATCCTCACTTTGAAAACCTCAAACTTGTTTTTCACTCCACAATTAATGGTTTACACAACTGATTATTCCCTTATCCAAGTGTTTCAAGCTTTGTCCAAATCAATTTGCCATTTTAGGGAGAAAGTAACATATCTATTCTTGTAAAGCAAGCTTTATGCACAAAGTCAGCTTCTTGAGCTCCCAACTTGTTTTCCTTGATTACACTCCATCCACAAAGTCAGAGGTATTGTGTTTAAAGTGGTTAAAAACTCTATGAACCAAGTACAAGGCATGGAAAGTTAAATTCTCAAAAAAATCACATGTTATGCATAAACTTGTGATTTTGAATTCTGATCAACAACAAGTCTCCAAACTTGTTGCTTATAAATAGAGTCACTATTTGTGATCTAGGACACGAGCTCAAGCACCCTGAAACACTCCCAAACTCCCTCTATCCAGAAATTGCATAAAAACTCCATTGACACACAGTTCTGACCTTAAACTTGTATCTCTAATTTCCCTCGTGTGTTTTCCCTCAAATTCATTTCTAAAGCTTCCTTACATCAAATATAGTCCATCCCTGTCCATGGTTTGGAACTGTAACTCCATCTTCATCATCCTCTATAACCAAAAACAGAGGTCTTCAACTTGACTTCTCTAGATCATTCTAGCCATCCATTGCTCAAGCAAACCATTGCATTAGCTTCCTGGGAACTTGAGGAAGCTAACCTGATAATTGCACCACCTTGAATTAAGTTCATTTGTATTTCACGATTTCCAGTTTTGAGGTATTTTTCTTGAACTTCTATCTTCATATTTAGACATTGTTAGGCTTGCATTTGTGAAGATAAAATGTAGACATCATTGCCCTGAAAATATACATGTCCATAGATTTCATTTATTTTGATTGAGCTAGGAGAATTTTGAGTTTTAACTTTTTGAAATATTTAGGTCAGAATTTGGTACTTTTAGAAATTCTCATTCATCTTTGATTTATAGCTTATGATATTTATATGGTTGGATTCATGTAAAAAATGGAGCAACTTTTATGTTTGCATCTTTCATTTTTGTTAAGAAATGAGCAAGTTACAGATCCTTTGGCTGGAGGTTGAAGATGAAGTACAGTCATGGCACATTTTATGTTATGTATTTATCATTTCATACAAGTTAACGGATGTATCACCACCCAAGTGGTTAAAGCGCGCGACTGTCACTTTAAGGTCCTGGGTTCAAGCCCCAGCATGACCTTTTTCCATTTTTTCCACTTTTTTTGACATTTTTTTATGTTTTGCAGCGCCTGGGCCTCCAATTGAGCTTATTGTTTTCTTTTCTTTTACTAACCATGACTTATTTGTGCATCCCTAGCCCAATTTCTTTTATTATTTTCTTTTTCTTATTTTTTGTTTTATTTCTTTTCTTCTTTAATATTTTTATTACCATTATTATTATTATTATTATTTTTATTAATGAAAAAAATCCAAAAATATTTTATTTATTATTTATACTTATTCATTTTTATTTTCTTATAAAAATCAAAAGGACTAAAAACATTTTCTTAAATAAATTAATTTCTTTTTTTAATTAATGAATATTTGGACTTAGGTTTATTTATTATATTATTTTATTTTAAAATCAATTTAGAACTTAGATTTATTTTAATTAATATCCATATTATTTTCTTACTAATTTAAAAAACTTTTCATAAATAAAAACCCTAAAAAACATGCTTTCCTTAAATTAATTTATTCTACTAACTTAATCTTAATTTTCTTATTTTTAGTTAATTATTTTATTTTAGTTAATTAGATTAAAAAACCTTTTCATAAAAAACCAACAAAAATCATATTTCTTTACATTTTTATTCTTGCATTTTTATCTTTATTTTGTACATTTATTCAATTTCAATATGGTTGTAATAATTAATTAGTTTTAATTTTCTTGCAATATTCCCCATTTGTAATTTGTACACCCCCTCCCCTAAGTATTATAATAGCGTAGTAATTTTAAATTCCACACTTTATCGCTTTATATACAAATGCTAGTAATTAGGGTTTTGTATGGAAAGACTAAAACCAACAAATAGCAAACCCTAATCAAAGACAAATCAAGCATGAAAATAAATCCATTTGCACACAAGCACCCCTAGGGTAAATCCACTTGGTTGCCTTACAAAAATGGCCATATTACGCATGTGATGTATCTTAGCAAAGACAAGCAAAAATGCAAGATCATAGTCCCTCAATGACACTATCAAAAGTTGCCTTTCAAAATGATCTTAGTCCCTAAAGAAAATGCTAAAATATCTTGCAACATTGCTAATCATGGTTATACGATGACCCACGTCCGTCCCATTCACATCCAAAGATAGGGTTACTTACCAAATCAATGGTAAGATAACAATGTCAAAAGAAAAAGGAAATGAACATAAAAGACTTTTGAGTAGGTAGAATGTTCCTAGTTACTTGCTCCATTTCAAAACAAAAACATCCTTGCTATCTTCAAAATTAAACACCTACACTTTCAAAACATATGTCAAACTTGAAAACATTTTCAAAAGAACAAACACTTTGTATACATTCTTACGAACAAGAATCATTACAAAGTTTTCCTAAATAATGACCTCTTTTCAAAAATACTTTCAAAACCACACAAAGCACAATTTCAAATAAAAGCAAGTGATCTAGAAAGTAACTAAGAGCCCATGGAAAACCATGGATGAAAAGGGTTCTAATACCTTCCTTTTTTATAATCTACCCCCCGAACTCAAGAAACAATCTCAAAGGTCTTTCCTGTGCTTTTTCACATTTCCTTTTGGATAAAAGAAAAGTCGGTGGTGACTCTTGCTAACTGCAACATTTGCGATCAAACACAAAACACCCAAGTCAGTTCTTCCACCGTATCACACACATCAAAACAAGGTTCTCTCTAAAGCAACTTAAAACAAAGTTCTCTCTTAACAATAAATTTTTCAACGTAAGGCCAACACGATAATTCTTCTTAACAATTCAACTCGTTCACAAAAAGGTTTCTCTCGGAAACCATAGCTCAACTATATAATTACGACTCAATAATTATATTAACAATTAATAACCGAGTAAAATTATATTATTACTCAACAACTCTATTTAAACAACGCACTAATTATTAATTAACTCATAAAAATATACAATACAGTGATGTATTAGCGCACTTTCCCAAATTTTCTTAACTTTATTAGAAAGTTACCATAATGTGCCAATGCTAGATCTAGTCAGATGACTAAATTTGTTTTTTCTCGGAAGAAGAATATTGTTCATCACATAGATAATGAGACTATTATCTTGGCACATGGGGCCTACGGTGAACAGAGAAGAAATACCAAATTTTGGATTTACAAGAAAGGATGAAGAAACAATCTCATAATTGTACTTGTTACTTTCCTCTAGTTCATCTGGATTGAAGAGGGGTCAAGTGTAGGATAGATCTAAAACTTTATCAAACTTTTCCAATGACATGGATATCTTGAGTTTTCTGACTCCGAAAGAGATGATGCAATCTATGTATTTTTACCAAGGATGGGTACACCTTTCTTGGGAAATTACTGATAAAACCTTTTAGATTTTATTTTTCAAAACTCTTGAAGAACTCACAGTCTTGAAATAGACTTGCATCCAAGGAATGAACGAACATGATACCCTTATTTTTAAACTCCTAGAATAATTTTATTTCTAGTTCTTAAGATGAGAAGTCATTGGAGAGGTAGGCTAGAATGAAGATTCTTAATCTCTTAGGTGACATGATGATGATAATTACGCACAATAAAGAATCACATAAGAACGCAAAGAAAGAATAAGAGGGATTCAAAATGATAAATGAGAGTATATATTTATATAGTGTTGTTTTGTGCGTATTTGAAGCTACTCGAAAAATAAGATGAAATAACCTCGGATGGAACAAACAGAGTCACCACCTAACTTTATTCATCCCCAAGATGATAGGGAAAGGAAAATATAGAAAAAAAATTTGGTATCGTGAAAAGAACATGGTCTCACAACCAAATCTCAGGTAAGAGAGTCAATTACGCAAGGGGAAGGTATTAGAACCCCTCACGTTCGTGGTACTCCACGGGATCCACTCTTATTATTCTATTCGATGGGTGTGTTTATCTAAATTTTATCTTGCTAAAGGGAAATATATGCATTTATTCATTGGGAAAAGAAAATAGTTTTATTAGTGCATTCACATGAGCATTGAAACTCCATGCCTACGTATCCTCATGGGAATCAGAACGACATAGTTCTTCTTAAATTTTTTTTGTTTTTTGTGTGTTTTTTATGGATGATATTAAATCCGCATTCTAACAGTTAACGTTGCCACTCGATCGTTGGAGACTTCACATTGTTGTTTTATGTAGAATGGAGTTAACATATCCTTTTTGAAAATGTTTTAAAGTGAAAAATCCCTAAGGAAAAATGATTTGGATTTGATTGGTGTTTTTGTTAGGAAGAAGGTGTTAAGTGGACCCTCATCCAAGGCATCATATTTATACCTTTAGTTTTGAAAAGGTTTTGAATATTGTTAAGTGTTTTGAGGTTTTTAATTGAGAATTATTTTAGTCTTAATGATGCCGCAAAAAGAAAAGTATAATGGGGAGAATTATTGATCTTAAAGTTGTCATGCAAAGATTGATCCTATAGTTGAGATTGTGGGAAGTATAACCTAGTGTTGTCATGCAATGATGGACTTAGGGTTTGGATTGAGGGGGGATTTCTATCCTAAAGTTTATCATGCTTGGATTGAGATCCTAAGGTCTATCTTGGTTAATATTTCATCAAGGATTTGAGATGAACCAAGTAATCCTAAGGGAACATGTTATTCAACAAGAAATGATTACATAAATGGATGAGAATCCATGGGATTTATTTGGTAAAAGTTGTGACAAAAGAGTGAAAGTTGAAAGCATGTTTTTGATATTTTATGGTTTATGCTTTAAAAGAGTTAATGAAGGAAATATGTTAAAAAATAAAAGGCTCAAGCTATCATAAAAGGCTTACTCAAGTGTCAAGATACCTTATGAGAATCAAGACCTATCATGGTAAAATCAAGCTTTGTGAGCAAGGTTGAAAATTTGATAAATGATTATCAAATGTCCCTTTAAAAACCCTAAAAGGTGGTAACTTTGATTTAAATGAAAAATGATGAAATAAAAAAATTTGTGATATTTTTTAATATTAATAAAATAGACATGGTAAACTAATAGTGTGCAAAAAATCAACTTGAAAATATTAAATTTGAGTGGAAAAAGAATTAGTTGAAAATGATGAAAATAAGTGGCAACAAATGAAGCAAAATGATGAAAATGCACAATGGGTACCACTGGGAATCGAACCCAGGTTCCTATAGTAACAAGCACGTATAGTTTACCACTGGGGTGGGTGTTTCATATGGTTATGAAACGCCCGCAGCCAATATATTATAAACTCTAAATTTGAAAATGGAAAATCTGGCACCATTGTCTTTCTCCTTCCTCGCGACGAACAACAACAACACCCCCATTACCAATTTCGCAAAAGCTTAATTTCTCAACCAAATTAAAAATTTTAAAGACCAAACTTACTTGATTTTTAACAAGGAATCCAACCATAAAACTTTTGAAAGATATAAATCAAAGGTTGAAATGAATTTTTCTTGTACCAAATAAACCCTAACGAAATTCAGCTCCAAAATTCTCATGCCACTATCAATTAAAATGAAGTTTAAGGATATGGTTAGCTTCAATGATATGATATCTACATTTTCTCTTTAGAAAGTATATGCAAATGATGCTTAAATAGATATTTGAAAGTTTGAAAAATATACCAAGATTGAGAAAGTCCAACGCTTCTCTAAGCACTTCCAGAAACAAGATGATGATTGTTTTAGCTTGCTGGGACCTTGAGGAGTGTATTGCAATTCTTACTTTGCTTTGAGGATGGCTGAAACGTCCTGCCAAAGTCAAGTTGCAAGGTTGGAATTTTAAAATGGTGGATGAAGATAATGGAGTTATAGTGATGAAACATGTGCTTGGATCACTTATATATGATGTATATGAAGTGTATGGGTGGTTGGTTTGAACAAAAGTTACAAGGATGAAGAGTTTCAAAGAAATGGATTTTGAAGCTCAAGAATGGAGGTTTTGAAGCCAATTATGATTTTTGAGAGTTTGAGAGGTTTATAAGGCTTCTTAATTGGTGTATTGGCTTGCAAATGATCCCACTATTTATAGGCAAGAGGTTTGGAAGACTCAAGTAACCAGATTTGCAAGATAGCATGTTATGGTTTGGTTGAAAGTGAAAAACCAAGTTCGATGAATTTCCATAGTTTCAATGATCAAGTACAAGCATGATCTAAATTTTTTGGGTGCAAAGGATTTTCTCCATGATTTTGAGCCTGCTCGTGATTAGACATAAATATTACAAAGATCAATGCATTGATATTTTATAAAAGCATGCATTATCAATATGGAAGTCTTGCCTTTCTTCCCAAAATAGAAAAATGTCTTGGTTAAAGCTTGAACCACTTAGATAATAGCTATAAAGCAAGTGTAATCTTCTGATTGTGGAGATACTTTCAAGCTAATAGACCTGAAAAGTGAGATTAAGTAGCAAGGTTATGAGATTTGGCTATATGTTCATCAAAGAAATGACCTCTAATCCAAGTGAAAATGGTCAACTTTGTCTCTTCGAATCTCTTAACTCAAGTATGACATTTTCATGCTTTTGGACATTTTTGAAATCTTAGAACATGATCTTCAACTTTCATGTTGACCACTTTGGCTGAATCAATTGGGAACTTGGTGAAAATTGGCCAAGAAGTTGAGGTGAAAAACTGATAAGAAATGTTTTTAAGTGTTGGATAAAAAGTAACAAAACTTCATGGTCTCATATCTCTTAATCCAAGAACCTTTTGAGGATCATTCCACATTGACAAAGTTATAGGAATCCTTATTCCCTATAAATTTCATGTTGAAAGTTTCTCTTGAATCATCATGCATCTTGAGAAACCGTTCTTGTGAAGTTAAGTTTCTTTAGGCACAAAACACTTGAATTTTCTCTAAGTACTTGAAAATCTTTCAACTTTGACTTTTGTTGACTTTCTTGATCTTCTTAATTCTTTATGATCAAGCTTGATGATCTTGAATATGTTGATGATATTTTGACTTTGATCTTCAAAGTTAACTAAAAAGGTCAAAGTTTATCTTTTTGTAACAGTTGACTTTCTTCAGATGAAATCAAATCCTCTATAACCAATGAGATGTTATGATCATGACACACATTGAGATGATGTAATGAACATGATATGGAATTGTTGATGATACTTTGAAGCAATCAAACTTGAACTTTAAGCCACAAAAATCCTAATTCCTGACTTTTCACTGATGAGGGTCAAAACCCTAATTTTTCTAATACATAATGATGAGACCAAATGGATGATGATGCCTTGAGAATGATGACCATGATGACACCAACTCTTGAGAGATGAGCCTCTCTTATTCAAAACCCTAATATTGAGGAGTAATGTGATCCCATGCTTTGAGAATACATGTTATAAATGATTGTGATGTAGATGAAGATATGTGTGGAGATGAATGCATGTGAGATTTGAGTTAATTGTGGTTGAAACTCATAGGGAAAATTTTGGGGTGCAAAAACTTCCCCTATTTAATCATCTTAAAATTTAATATGTGCTTGGCTTTCTCCTTTTGGAAATTCAGGCTATAAGGAGATTAAATACTAAAGTGGACCATAAAACTTGTATTTCAGGTTTTGTAATGTATGATGACATATTGGGCTCTAATGATAGGACTCAACCAGTGAATAGATTAATAAATCGAGTGCAAAATGGTATGGACTTGATAACAAGAAGGGGTCTTGGATGCCAAATGATATGGACTTATAAAAATGGACAAAAATAAATGCCAAATGATATGGACAAATGATGAAGAGGTATCCTAGACGCCAAATGGTATGGACTTACAAAATTGATAAAAACCAAATGCATATGATATGGATAAATGATGAAGATGTATCCTAGACACCAAATGGTATGTGTTGTACCCCAAAATTTTCTCTCTCATTTTCTCAAGGAATCGCCCTGGATCCTCAAGCTTTCTTTCATCCAATTCCAAGCATTGAATTATCAATTTTTCCAAGAAAACCATTCACAAGGGCAAAATGGTCATTTGCACACTGAGAAGTCAAACTTTGACTTTTGGATCAAATCAAATCTCAAAAATCATGTTTCATCAAGACATGTTGGAATATGAAGTTTATTTCATCAAGAAATTCAAAAGCCAAATTTTACTTTGGAAAAGTCAAATTCTAAATACTTAGAATTTTTCTAAGTGTTTAAGAAATATGACTAGCTCAGAACTTCTGACCATATTATCACCATAACGCTCAACAAATTCTGGATGTCCTCAAGACAGAGTTTGGTCAGAACTTCTGGGCAGGTTTTCACAAAAGCCCAGTCAGAGTTTTCCAGGTTAAATCAAAGAAGTTTATAAGGCGTGATACAAAGCTTCCTGGAAAGTCTGAAAGCTCCTTTAGAACATGCTGGAGCCAGAAGATTTGAGGATCAGAAGATTGGATGCTACGCTGAAGCAGAACTTCTTATCCAGAGTTTGCAAAGGTAAATCAAAGTATTTTACAAAGTGTACTACAAGCTTACTGGAAAGTCTGAGGGATCCTTCAGAGCATGCTGAGACAACATGATACAAAGATCAGAAGTTGGGTGTTTGTTCTAGACTATGCTGAAATGGAACTTCGGATCTAGAATTAAGCAATGATGCGAAATCTCACATTACAGGATTTCTGATTTTGACAAATCTCATCATCATTTAATGCTCATTTAATGCTCACAACCACTTTTGAGTCTTTATCCAAAGGATCTCCCCACGTGTGGCATAGAAATACCCTTGTTATCCTTAAAAGCAACTTTTGTACAGAAATATGTGAGGGTCCATGCGTTACTTTTTGCTTGTGGGTTTAATTTTCCTTAATCCCTGCTTGCTAATCCAGTCTAGGCTAAAAAAACTGTCAACTATCACACCTTTTTTGAACTTGCTTCAAGAACAAGTCAGCATCTAGCGTATGATGTTGGCACCACTTGACCTCTCCAAAACTACAAAACCTTTGCCTATAAATAGAGCCCCTTTAGCCACTAAAAAGAGGCCGAAAATTTGAGAAAGAAAAGCCTTGAACCCCTGCCAAAATTCCAAGAGTTCCAAAAAAATGTAAACACAACATACAAAAACTTGTTAACTTTTATTTCCTTGCATTCAAACTCCATTTGTTCTCAAGCATTTCTTGACTAAAAAAAACCATCCACACAGTTTCTGATTCACGTATTAGAAACTACCTTAAACTTCTGAATTTATACTGCTCTACACTCTCCATCCATCTACTCAAAGAAATCATAACATCACCTCTTTGTTGTTCCAGGAGTTAAAAACTCCCAGCTCACTAAGTACGTGAAGAGGTTGCTCAGAATATCATCAGAGTTGAGGCTAATTCCGGTTCACAGAACCTCTTTCAATTGCAAGGTAAGGTTCTGCTGACTCTCACTGCATTACTTAAGCATTACCAGATTTACATGCTCAAAAATACAATGTAGATATCATGTTTCTGATGTTGTACATATTCTGAGATTTCATGCATCTGCCTGCCTAAGTAGAGAATAAATCAGTTCAGAACTTCTTGAAGAAATTAGAACTCAGAATTAGGTTTAGAAAATTCATACTTGCCTCTGATTTATAGTTATGATATTTCTTGTTTCTGAACATTACGAAACCTGCCATAAACTGTTATATACGTATCTTCTGTCTTGTTGGGAAATGACTAAGTTGCAGATGTTCTGACTAGCATAGAGAGGGAGAGGAAGTTCTGTCAGTGGCATCAAAACTTCTGAAAACTCTTATGTCTTCAACAGAACCAGAACTTCTGAAAATTCTTGTGTCCTCAACAGACTCAGAACTTCTGACCCTCCCTGTTTCTATTAACGTTTGTTTTTGTCTATGCAGCAAGTCAGAGTCAGAACTTCTGACCTCTTCCTGTTAGCATTCACGCTGATTCTGTCTTTTTATTACTTTTGCCATCACTTTTTCCATCAATCATAAAAGACCAAAAATATTTTCTTAAACAAAACTTATTTCTTTTCTTAAATAAATAAGCAATTTACGTTTCTTACACATTCTGTACATTTCAATACGGTTGTAATAGTAACTTAGGATTTATTTTTACTTGCAATCCCCATTCATAAATATGTACCCCCATCCCTCAAATATTTTAATAGCGTAGGACTTTAAATTTTTGCACTTTTATTGCTTTCATACATTGTTAATAATTAGGTGTGTATGGCAAGATAAAACCAACAAGTAGACCACCGCAAATCAAAGACAAATGCATGCAATCAAACACACTTTGCACACATTCACCCTTAGGGTAATCTCACTTGTTGCCTTACAAAAATGACCATGTTATGCATGTGGGATGTCTTAGCACAAACATCACGAAATACAATATCATAGTCCCTCGATGACGCTATCAAAGTTGTCTTTCAAAATGGTCTTAGGTCCTAAAGAAAAGTGAAGTCATCTCACAACATTGCTATCATGGTCATACGATGACCCATGCATGTCCCTTCACATCCAACGATGGAGCTCCTTACCAAATCAATGGTAAGATAGCAACATCTAAAGGGGGAAAAGCACATCTAAGACCTTTTGAGTAGGTAGATTCCTTTTAGTTACTTTCTCACTCTCAAAACAAATATCCTTGCTATTTTTCAAAACAATCACAAGCACTTTCAAAACACTTTCCAAACATGAAATATTTTCAAAAGCTCAACACCTTTGTATACATTCTTACGAATGAGAATCATTACAAAGTTTGCCTAAACGATGGCGCCTTTTCAAGATATTTTCAAAAACACACATCACAAGAACATTCAAACAAAAGAAACTGATCTAGCAAGTAAATAAGAGCCCATGGAAAACCATGGATGAAAAGGGTTCTAATACCTTCCCTTTTCATAATCTACCCCCCGAACTTAAAAACATCTCTAAAGGTATTTCTTGTGCTTTTTCACCTTTCCTTTTAGATAAAAGAAAAGTCGATGGCGACTCTTGCTAAACTGCAACATTTGCAAACACAAACACAAAACCTCAAGTCATGAAGGATAAGGTTTAAACAAATTTGATTATATGTTTGAAATCCATGAATGAGAATTTGTAATGTTGGCCAAACACATGGGATCTTGTCCTTTTTTGAATTTTGAATGTATGTGGAGATTTAACTTTCGAATGCTCTCCTTCGAATGGCTCTGATGGCCTCCTTTGAATGGCTCTGATGGCCTCCTTAGAATGGACTTTTAAAGTGTCTTTCGAATAGTATTTTGTTGCCTCCTTCGAATGGGACACCAATGTATGTCCTTCAAATGGGTCTTTGGGATACTCTTTCGAATGGGTCATATTGGGTGTCATAGTGCAAAAACTGTGTTGAGGGGTCTTGGACCTGTGCATTGAAAGCAAACACAGAGGAAGTATTTGCCTTGTGCATTGAAGGTAATTATAGAAAAAACCTTTGCCCTTGTGAATCCAAGACAAGTCTGAGGAAGCCCCTGCCTTGTGGATTAAAGGCAAGCCTGAAGTAGCTGATACGCAGTAGAAGCCTTGTGAACCAAGCTTGGTCAAAGGGGGTCCAGTGCATGATCGAAGGGTTTTAGATGCCCAATCGAATCTATTTGTCCAGATGTCAATCGAAAGACATCTTGTTCAGATGTCAATCGAAGGACCTTGTTAAAATGCCAATCGAAAGACCTTGTCCCAAGGCCAATCGAAGACTCCTATCCATATGCCAATCGAAGGCACCTTTCCCTAACGCCAATCGAAGACTCCTTCTTTATCTTCAAAATCTTTATTTTTCTTTAATCAAATGTTTGTGACCACCCATGTAAGAGAAAACCTTGGAAAACATGAGAGGGCAAATTTTGGGGTACAACAGCTGCCCCTGTTCAATCTTCTTAAACCTGAAGATGTAGATTGGCTTGTTTGCTTTTCGTGATCTAAAGGTGGAAGATGATTGAACACTAGAGTGCCCAGAAATTTTCACTCGCATGAAGTAACACTGATTGTTGATGACAGTGGGAATGAGCTTACAGATGCCATTTGGATAAGATGACAGAGAGTTGTCAGAGATGGGCTTAAAGATGCCATCCACAGTAGATGCTGATTTCACACATGGTCCCTTTGGTGGTTTCTGTTCCTGCTGTTTGAGGAGGAATTCGCTGGGAAATGTGGGTTTCTGATGTTCTCCTACTTGAGGAAAACTTTATAGGGAATATAGTCTAGGAACTTCGGTTGTCCATTACTCTATTGGGGAGTTATCTCTTGAAAGTGAGTTGTTATCTGGTCGGGATCCAGGCTTCACAGTGACTTGTTGAGGAGAATAAGACTGACTGCTATCTGGTCGTATTCCAGGCTTCATGGCAACTTATTGGAGAATATGAAATTAACTGTGATCTGGTCGGTTCCAGGCTTTGCAGTATCTTCAACTGGAATAGAAATCAGAGAGATCTTAGAATCGATCTAACTGAACCAGAGAAGGTCTTGAACTAACTTTGACTAGAATGGAAATCAGAAAAATCTTAGTATTGATTTAACTGAACCAGACAAAAGTCTTGGATTATCTTCAACTGGAATAGAAATCAGAGAGATCTTAGTATCGATCTAACTGAACCAGAGAAGGTCTTGAACTAACTTTAACTGGAATGGAAATCAGAAAAATCTTAGTATTGATTTAACTGAACCAGACAAAAGTCTTGGATTATCTTCAACTGGAATAGAAATCATAGAGATCTTAGTATCGATCTAACTAAACCAGAGAAGGTCTTGAACTAACTTTGACTGGAATGGAAATCAGAAAATCTTAGTATCGATTTAACTGAACCAGACAAAAGTCTTTGATTATCTTCAATTGGAATAGAAATCAGAGAGATCTTAGTATCGATCTAACTGAACCAGAGAAGTTCTTTTGAGGACATATTTCTGAAGAAAATGTTGACACAGCCCTTCATCAGACGTAGCTTTTGAGAAGACTGCCAGGTCAGTAAGTAGTCAATGGTGTTTGTTGATTTGATCTTTCCTGAAAACAGTAAAGAGTTAGTCGTATGCAATGTCATGAAGTATGAAATTCATTGTGATGATGGTCTCAAAATAAATGAGATTATGATATATGTAATGTGTATGTGTATGTGTATGCCATGATGTATGAATATGGGATGCTGTGGCAATATTTCTTAGTCTGGGAAAGTAAATCCCTGACCGCTGCTAAAGAGTATTGGGAAGCTGAATCCTTCATTTCCGTTGGGGATGATGAATGGAGATGATTTGCTGGGGATTTCCTCTTTCCGTTTGAGAGTATTCTGTCGGGGATCCTTGACTCCTGCTTGAGAAGGACTATATGGATAGAGATGATGTTTTGTTGGAATATTCTATCGATGTAGAGAAATAAACGTTGTTGGGGAATAAACTTCTGCAGTTAGAGAAATAAACTCTACCGGGTATAAGGATTTATAAACTATTCGAGATTATAAAACTCAGCTGGGGAGTATAGATTTCAGTTCTCTGGGGGAACTTTTGTTGGAGGAGGCGATTTCTGCTTGGGGAAGAAGAGATCAGAACCTTGGTTATTTCTACTATATGGGGAACATAGACGTCACTGGGTCGTATGCTAAGGATGTAGTGGTGACTTCGTCCCAAGACGTCTCTGCTCCTGTACCTACTAGAAAGAGTAATTGTCGGAACTACAAATGTCCTTTTTAGACTTTGCCCCATTTTTTAAAGTCATTAGTAACTGTCTTTCTGTTTCTTATGCAAGTATTTATGAACAATAATCATATTCAAATGTATATGTCAAAAATAATCACTGGACGTTTTTGCACAACAAAACAGAAAAATGGAAAACAAATAATTTTGTACATTCAAAGAAATGACTTGCATTGATTTTGAAGTTTTCCTATAACAGGAATTTTTGTACAAAGAGACTGACGTTCTATTAGGAGAACGCCGACGTGAAAATAAAAAATATACAAAATAGTGTACAAAAACAGCTATGTGTAATAATCCCATTGAGCTTCAATTCTTCTATTGCCCCTATGTCTTTGAGCGTCTCATAACTTTGCTACTTGTCCGAAGCTGACTGGATTGATCGGTACCGTTTGAGCTTGATAGTTGATACAGAAGTCCGATCATAAGGTGATTCAATAGGACATAGTTGTAAGCTTCAAATCCCTAACTTTTTCCTGGATCGCCCCTTTCGGGTTTTCAGTCCACCGGGATACCCTTTTTTTCCCAAGCCGCCTTTTCGGGTTTTTGACTTGCCGGGTGTACAGATTTTTTTTGTATGTATCCCTAATTTTTGCCCGAACCCTTTTGGTTTGTTGGGATTCCCTTATATTTGCCTAGGCCAGTCAACCTAACGGGTCTTTATTCATGCGTAGTATCTTTCCACTATGTCCACATTAACAGGGTGAGAAAGGTCGACACCATCCATGGTGGTCAGAATCATGGCTCCACCAGAAAAATATGCTTTTAATTACAAATGGCCCTTCGTATGTGGGAGTCCATTTCCCCCTGGAATCACCTTGTGGCAGTATGATGCGCTTGATTACTAGATCACCCACTTGATATACCTGACGTATGACCTTTTTGTTAAAAGCTTTGACCATTCGTTTTTGGTACATCTAAACATGAAAGACAGTAGTAAGCCTTTTCTTGTCGATCTGATTTAGTTGGTCAAGTCAAGTCTATATCCAATCATCTTTGTTCAAACCTGCATCCTTCATGATTCTCAAGGAAGGGATATGGGCCTTAATAGGTAGGATAACCTCCATGCCATACACTAGAGAATAAGGTGTTTCCCCTGTTGACGTTCGTGCTGAGGTGCGGTAACCATGAAGAGAAAATGGTAACATCTCATGCCAATCTTTGTATGTCACCTGAAATTCTGGCTGCAGATACTCAATGTCACGTCCAATGTTATGACACCGTATCTGACTTACTATATGGCAGTAAATACAAAAGCAGTAAAGAACACAGTCAATTGTTTACCCAGTTCAGTGTGCAACAACACCTACTCTGGGGGCTACCAAGCCAGGGAGAGAATCCACTATAAGAGATGTTAATTCAGGAATAAACCAACCAGTTTATCTCCTTCACTTAAGACCTACCCAATGCAATTCTAATCTAAGTACAACTTAAACCTGAGTTCCTACTCACTCCCCCTCAATCACAGCAGTGATACATAAACCAATTTGACTTAAGAATTTGATGAAGACACTCTTCAAAAACACACACTTGATTAAGCTTCACAGCTTTTTAATCAAGCAACACAATCACTCGTGCTTCACAGCTTTGAGTGATGTACACAACTAACTTGACTCTGCTTCACAACTTTAGTCAAGTAACATTCAAACACTCTTGCTTCAAAGCTTAGAGTGCTACACAACCCTTACAATTTGAAACCTATTCCAAGGCACTTATCACAATGATAATTGCTTGGAGTACAATAAACAAATCTATACAGATTACAAATGATCTTCTAATCAATCAGCAGGGATCCTTGAAAAACAGCGGCTCTGTTGAATATATAGCAGCTGCAACTTCAGTTAGGGTTTCCAAAAACCTAGGGTTGATTCCGTTTGACCTAAAGACCAGGTCACAGGACTTTATTAACCAGGTTAGGGTTGAGCTAGGTTATCCCTCAGAAAACGCAGGATTCTGTTCAGGAAGGACTGAGTTATTTCCTGAAAAAACTCAGACTTATCCAATCCTACAATCCTGTTAGTTCAGAACAGGATGTCATAACATCTGTTATGACATCTGAGAAAACCTGTCTACTGATTTAGCAAAATGTGATCATTTTGCAAAAATGCTCAGATACACACTTATAAACATCAGTATATGAATTACAATATTTTTCTGCAAATGTACCTAATGAGTTAGTACGACCTGAACTAGAATGTTATGACATCAGTCATGACATTCACACATACACTTGGGATTTACCAAAAATGCAAGCCAATACCTAAACACCTACAAACTCCCCCTTTGGCAGATTTTTGGCTAAAGACCCTAAACAATCAGAGATAGATAGCAGCAGAAATAAGTGACAGCAGAAAAATAGAATGTCAAGTACTAATTAAGCAAGTACCAAAATATTCTCCCCCTCTTTAGCCACAAATGGGCCAAAGATACATGTTCAGAAAATTTTACAGTTATCCAAAACAAAATAAGGAGATCAGCAGCAGACAACAGCAGAACACACTTCCAAACTCCACCAGCAACACCACCAAGCAGCAATCAACCTTCAAGTACTGTCATCAGACTCAGAGGAGCTAGTTTCTTAAATGTTGAGCTGTCCTTCAGCTTCTACACCTTCTTCCCTTCTGCTTTCTTCAGCTTCCTCCTTTTCTAGCCTGGCAATTAGAATTTCTAGGGTCCTTTTTCTAGCATCCAGTTCTTTGCAAGTTTCTTTTAAGACACCTATGACATCTGATTTCTTGGACTGGGTCTTTACAGACGATGTCTCAGCTGATGTTATGACAATGTCTGGAGCATGAGATCCCTGAAACAATTTGTAGTGCAGGCCAAGGGCAGGAGCTCTTTTGCAGACTGTATCTCTTGCCACAAGGATATCAGGGAATTGTGCAAGGATGATTCCACAAAGGAGGGAGGGAAAGGCAATTGGTCCTTTGACAGCATAACTGCCAGCATGCTTTAAAGTTTGTTCAAAGATGTACCTTCCATAGTCAAAGGCAGTCTTGGTTCCTACAGCATAGATAAATCTCCCCAATCCTGTGGAGATAGTTGATTTGTGATTTGTAGGCACCCAGTTTGCTGCACCTATTTTATGCAAGATGGCAAATTTCATGCTGAGTTTACTAGCATTCAGCTTCCCTTTCAATGGCCAGCACTTTACTTGCCTGGCTGTGATGGTTAGACAAACTTCATTATTAGTTGCCTCTAGATCAGGACAGTCCTTATTTGTTCTTCCAAGAAACTTGTTGATTTCTGATGGAGAGAACTTGACCCTTCTTCCTCTAACAAAGACACTTTCAAAGTCAGCTGACCTTCCATCAGCACAATCATTTGACAAGTTCACTACAAACTCCTTAACCAGATTTTCATAACATTTGTTAAACTTTATCACTGTCTTCATTAGCCCAGCATTCTTGATCAGATCCATGATGTCTTTGCACTCCAAGGCATCATTGTTGAGTTCTCTCTCCAAGGCTATTCTCTTTAAGCAAACATACTTCCATCTGTTTGCATTGTCAGGATGATGAAAGGAGATGTTGTCTGTTGGCACTTCAGGCACTCTAGCAATCTTGCTGGAGGGGAGCTTCCTTCTGATGGGAGTTTCTTCAATATCAATCTCAAATTCTGATTCATCATCAGAATCAGAAGTTTCAGGTTCTTTACTTTTCTTAGAGATTGGTTGTCTAGCAGTCTGTACCTGTGCCTTCTTCCCTTTTGTCTGAATACTTTTCTCAGCCATCCCTTCAGCCTTGGATTTCTTAGCATCAGGTTTATCATTCTAACTACTCTTTCTTTTCATCAATCTCCTAGCAATGCTAGGGTTCACATTAGCAATCAGTTCATTATCTGAGTAATCTTCATCCACATCAATGATAGGTGGATCAGCAGCCTTTTCAGAGGGGTTCTGAATGTTGTCTTTTGGTGTCACAACATCCTCAGTGACATCTACATTTTCAGAACCTTTCACATTTGGACTTTCTGATTGATTTAAAGGGATAGAAATCCCCGGTACAGATTGGTTGCCACTCAGAATGCTAGTAACCAGCCTAGCAATAGCTTGGTGTACTTGAACTGATCCTTCTCTATTAGGTACAGAAGACGAAGGATGAGAAGAATTACCAGAGGCTGTAGCTTGAGCTCTTCCTGCATGTCTGGTTCTGAGCTTTTTGACTCTGGCTGGGTCAGTTGCCATCTCCCTGAGAGGAGTGACCTCAAGAACTTCAGATTCTATGCATGTAGTGATTGCCCTAGAATCTTGATCAGGTGATGCCGATGATGAGGAAGACGAAGCCGCCATGGTGGAAGACGATGTCTGAGACATTTTGATTGACTTTGAGTAATAGTAGCAGTTTGAGAAAAATCTTTGATTGGGAGGAGGAAACAGGTTGCAAGGATGAGAGAGGTAGGGGGTAAAAGGGAGTCTCTTCAACTTCTTAAAGCTTTTGAAGGAATTGTGAAAGAATATGATTAACCCACTAAATATAGACTTAATAAAATTAATCCCTTCAACCCTTGTTTTAAGCAAAACTAATTGCTATAATTTCTCATGTTGGTGAATACCCAACCTGCCCCTCAAATTTTCAAGTTTATTTCCAACAAGAGCCTTGGTAGAAGAATCAGTCAGCTGAAGCTTAGAGAAACTGTGTTCCAGTTTAAATGACTTCTTCTCTTCAAAGTCAATAGGGTTCAAGGAAATGTTGAATGTTTTCAGATTGTCACAACACATTGTCACAACATCTTGTGTAACATTGTACTCAGGGAGCATCTGTTTTGACCAGAATTTATTAGACTTGTTATTTCCAACATCCTTGTCAAGATGACTTAAGGTTCTGACAACACATTCTTCTTCAAGTTTATTTTCCACATCACATATATTATTAGCCTGTAGTTTTGGAGTTCTTCTGACAGCTTCCATAGCCTTTTTCATTCTTCCAAGCTTATGCTGCCACAGTTTCATCTCTTTTTCTTCTTTGATGATTTGACACATAGTGGAGATATCAGTGTTCTCAGGCTGCCACACGTAACAGTTATCTTTGGATTTGATTCCCCTCATTACAACATCTAGTTTTTCATTAAATACTAGACATTCAGATCTTGAGAAGTTGACCATGAATCCTAGATCACATAATTGACTGATACTAATGATATTAGTAGTCAACCCTTTTACCAGCAGTACTTTATTCAGACTTGGAACTCCAGGGCAGTCCAAATTACCAACTCCTTTGACTTCACCTTTAGCACCATCTCCAAAGGTCACAAAACTGGTGGTGTGAGGCATAACATTATTGAGGAGATTTTTGAATCCAGTCATGTGTCTGGAACATCCACTGTCAAAGTACCAATCTTCCTTTGCAGAGACCCTCAGGGAAGTGTGAGCTATCAGTGAAACAACCTTTTTCTTCCATTTAGGAACATGAAGTACCTTTTTAGACTTAGGTTTGACACCTGAGTTCTGATTAGGATATCCATGTAGTCTGAAGCAGAAGGGCTTTATGTGACCATATCTCCCACAATGATGACATTTCCATCTTTGGTACCTCTTCTTCATATGTCTCTGTCCCTGATGTTGAGAGTTGTGTTGAGACATCCGTTTTGACATTTGCTTACCAGTACCAGATTTCTTTGCTTCCACAAATCCTAGTCCAGATTTATTTCCCATATTTTGTCCAGCCTGAAGGATCTCTTCCAATTTGTCTGTTCCATTGGTCAACATCTTGACAGATTTGGTCATTTGATTCAGTTGTGAGTTCAGCAATTGAACTTCTCCTTCTAGATGACTTATAGTTTCAAGATTCGCCCTTTTTTCAGCCTCCAGTTTGATAATGAGTTTTGATTGTTTCTCATTCTGCACACAGACTTCAGCACTTATGATACACAATTTCTTGTAGGTATCAGCCAGTTCTTCAAATGTTACTTCTTCATCACTAGTATCACTTTCAGAAGTACAAACACTAGTTAGGGCAGTAACTAGTTTGGCAGATTCTTCTTCAGAATTACTTTCTGAATCATAGTCAGACCAAGTAACAGTCATTCCTTTCTTTTGCTTCTTAAGAAAGGTAGGACATTCAGCTCGAATATGTCCATATCCTTCACATCCATGGAATTGAATTCCTCTGCCTTGAATTCCCTTCTCTTCTAACCTTGGTCTTCTGCTGGAACTGTCAATGTTAGAGGGAATGTTATGAACATTAGACCTTGACTTTGGATCAATTCTTTTGATGAGTTTGTTGAACTGTCTTCCAAGCATGGCTACAGCTTCTGAAATGTTTTCTTCAACATCAGTGTTGGACATGAGTGCTATGCTCTTGTTCTTTTTGACACCATTATCAGTGATTCCCATCTCAAAAGTCTGAAGAGACCCAATAAGTTCATCCACTTTCAACTTGCTAATGTCCTGGGCTTCCTCTATGGCAGTTACCTTCATTGCAAATCTGTTAGGCAAGGATCTGAGAATCTTCCTCACCAGTTTTTCTTCTGACATCTTTTCTCCCAGTGCTCCTGAGGTATTGGCAATCTCCAAGATGTTCATGTGAAACTCATGAATGGTTTCATCTTCCATCATTTTTAGATTCTCAAATTTGGTGGTCAACATCTGAAGCCTTGACATTTTTACTTTGGAAGTTCCCTCATGAGTAGTTTTGAGAGTGTCCCAAACTTCCTTGGCCAGTTCATATTGATGTACTAGTCTGAAGATGTTTCTATCAATTCCATTGAACAAGGCATTTAAAGCTTTTGAATTTCCCAGAGCTAACTCATCTTCTTCTTTACTCCAATCTTCCTCAGGCTTTAGACTGATTGTCCCATCTATCTCAGTTATGGTGGGATGAATCCATCCTTTGTCAGCAGCTCTCCAAGCCTTTTTGTCCAGAGATTTTAGGAAGGCAATCATACGAGGTTTCCAGTAGTCATAATTAGTTCCATCCAGAATGGGTGGTCTATTTCCAAAAACTCCTTCTTTGTCCATAGTGCCAGAAAGTGATATCCCTAGATCTCACCCAGTAATACAGGCAGGGTGCCTGCTCTGATACCAATTGAAATTCTGGCTGCAGATACTCAATGTCACGTCCAATGTTATGACACCGTATCTGACTTACTATATGGCAGTAAATACAAAAGCAGTAAAGAACACAGTCAATTGTTTACCCAGTTCAGTGTGCAACAACACCTACTCTGGGGGCTACCAAGCCAGGGAGAGAATCCACTATAAGAGATGTTAATTCAGGAATAAACCAACCAGTTTATCTCCTTCACTTAAGACCTACCCAATGCAATTCTAATCTAAGTACAACTTAAACCTGAGTTCCTACTCACTCCCCCTCAATCACAGCAGTGATACATAAACCAATTTGACTTAAGAATTTGATGAAGACACTCTTCAAAAACACACACTTGATTAAGCTTCACAGCTTTTTAATCAAGCAACACAATCACTCGTGCTTCACAGCTTTGAGTGATGTACACAACTAACTTGACTCTGCTTCACAGCTTTAGTCAAGTAACATTCAAACACTCTTGCTTCAAAGCTTAGAGTGCTACACAACCCTTACAATTTGAAACCTATTCCAAGGCACTTATCACAATGATAATTGCTTGGAGTACAATAAACAAATCTATACAGATTACAAATGATCTTCTAATCAATCAGCAGGGATCCTTGAAAAACAGCGGCTCTGTTGAATATATAGCAGCTGCAACTTCAGTTAGGGTTTCCAAAAACCTAGGGTTGATTTCGTTTGACCTAAAGACCAGGTCACAGGACTTTATTAACCAGGTTAGGGTTGAGCTAGGTTATCCCTCAGAAAACGCAGGATTCTGTTCAGGAAGGACTGAGTTATTTCCTGAAAAAACTCAGACTTATCCAATCCTGCAATCCTGTTAGTTCAGAACAGGATGTCATAACATCTGTTATGACATCTGAGAAAACCTGTCTACTGATTTAGCAAAATGTGATCATTTTGCAAAAATGCTCAGATACACACTTATAAACATCAGTATATGAATTACAATATTTTTCTGCAAATGTACCTAATGAGTTAGTACAACCTGAACTAGAATGTTATGACATCAGTCATGACATTCACACATACACTTGGGATTTACCAAAAATGCAAGCCAATACCTAAACACCTACATCACCGTCATCTTCTGTATGATTTTCTTAATGTTCTTGTTAGCAGCCTCCACAACCCCATTCATCTTCCGCCGGTAAGGGGAAGAATTATGATGCTGGATTTTGAATTGTTTACCGAGTTCAGTGATCATAGTATTGTTGAGATTTGTACCATTGTCTATGATGATTCTCTCTGGAACACCATACCGATAGATAAGGTTATGCTTGACGAACCGTGCCATAAGATTCTTGGTAACAGTAGCAAAAGAGGCAGCCTCAACCCACTTCGTAAAGTAATCAATGGCCACTAGGATGAAGCCATGCCCATTGGAAGCGGTAGGTCTAATCTCTCTGATCATGCCAATGCCCCACATTGCAAAGGGCCATGGAGCCGTCAAGACATTCAAGGGAACCATAGGTACATGTACTTTATCAGCATATATCTGACATTTGTGACAAGTTCAGGAATGCTGATAACAGTCTGCTTCCATAGTGGACCAGTAACATCCTGCCCGTATGATCTTTTTAGCCATGGTGTGTCCACTAGAATGGGTGCCAAAGGCACCTTCGTGTAAATCTTCCATAATCCTCTCTGCTTCACTCTTGTCTACACACTGAAGTAAAGTAGAGTCATGGTTGCGCTTGTAGAGGATTCCATTACTGAGGAAGAACTTTGCGAAGAACCTTCTCAGAAACTTTTTATCATTGACAGATGCCCCCTCAGGATATTCTTGAGCCTCGAGATACCTTTTCGCTTCATGGAACCAAGGTTTATCTATTACTTCTTCAGTATCAATCTCATAGCAGTATGGTGGTTCATCTAATCTCTCAATAGTGATCTGAGGAGCTTTGTTGTCCCACCTGACTTTGAACATAGATGACATAGTGGCTAGCGCATCCGCTAACTGATTCTCTTCCCGTGGAAAATGTTCAAAGGTGATTTTTTCAAAATGTGGAAGCAATGTCAGTATATTTTCTTTGTAAGGGATGAGATTAGGGTGCTTCGTGTCCCACTCCCCTTTGATTTGACTTATTACCAAGGCTAAATCCCTGAATACACTCAAGAACTTGATCCTCAGGTCAATAGCAGCTTTGAGACCCATGATGCATGCTTCATACTCCGTCATATTATTGGTACAATTGAAACATAATCTGGAAGTGAAAGGAGTATAACAGCCCTCGGGAGATATGATTACAGCACCAATGCCATTGCCGAGTGCATTGGAGGCTCCATCAAAAACCATAGTCCATCGGGATCCTTCCTCAGGTCCTTCATCCGATCCAGGTTCTTCACAGTCCGTCACTAACATGATATTCTCATCCGAGAATTCAAAGTTCATGGATTGGTAGTCATCCACAACCTGATGAGCCAAATGATCAGCTAGTACATTTCCCTTGATTTCTTTCTAGGTCATGTATTGAATGTCGTGTTCGGTCAAGATCATTTGCCATCATGCTATCCTTCCCGAGAGAGCGGGCTTCTCAAAGATGTACTTGATCGGATCCATCTTAGATATCAACAAGGTAGTGTGAGTCAACATATACTATCTTAGTTGGCGAGCAGCCCAAGCCAAAATGCATCAAGTTTTCTCGAGCAGTGAGTATCTTGTTTCACAGTGGACAAACTTTTTTCTAAGGTAGTATATTGCATGCTCTTTTCGACTAGACTCGTCATGTTGCCCCAACACACACCCCATTGAATTATCTAACACTATTAAGTACATTATCAAAGGTCTTCCTTCGATTAAAGGAATTATAATTGGAGGCTCTTGTAGGCATTCCATGATTCTGTCAAAGGCAGTCTGGAATTCGTCATTCCACTTTACCACTTGATCTTTCTTCAATAGTTTTAAGATTGGCTCACAAGTAGCAGTTAGATGGGAAATGAACCTGGAAATGTATTTTAGGCGTCCCCAGAAACCTCTAACTTCCTTCTCAGTGTGAGGAGCCGGTATCTCTTGTATAGCTTTGACATTTGCAGGGTCTACTTGAATACCTTTGTCACTGGCAATGAAACCTAAGGGTTTACCAGACCTTACCCCGAAGGTGCACTTTTTCGGATTTAACCTCAACCTTTGTACGTTTTCAACCTATCAAACAACTTTTGTAGATGATCAATGTGCTCTTCCTTAGTTTGAGACCTGGCTATCATGTCATCAACATAGACCTCTATCTCATGGTGAATCATGTCATGGAACAAAGCTACCATGGCTTGCTGATAGGTTTCCCCAGCATTCTTCAACCCAAATGGCATCACTTTGTAACAGAAAGTGCCCCATTGTGTGATGGAGGTTGTCTTCTCCATGTCTTTGGGTGCCATCTTGTTCTGATTGTAGCCGGAGAAACTGTCCATAAAGGAAAAGACTTTATGTTGTGTGGTGTTGTCAACCAGAACATCAATGTGGGGAAGCGGGAAGTCATCCTTGGGGCTTGCCCTGTTCAAATCTTTGTAGTCCACACACATCCGTACTTTGTCTTCCTGGGACTACGTTAGCAATCCATTAGGGATAAGATGTGACAACTAAGAACCCAGCATTGAATTGTTTCATAACTTCTGCTTTGATCTTCTTCGACATTTTAGGGTGCATACAATGAACCTTTTGCTTTACTGGAGGGCTATCTTCTTTAGTCGGTAGGTGATGAACCACAATATCAGTGTCAAGTTCTGGCATGTCTTTGTATGACCAGGAAAAGATCTCCACATAATCATGCAACATCTGAATCAACTACTGTTTGACACTAAGCTCCAAATTTTCACCTATCTTGACTTCTTTTCTGTCCTCTTTTATGCCCAAGTTCACTGTCTCAACTGGCTCTTCATGAGGTTGTATAGCCCTTTCTTCCTGCTGTAACAGCCTGACAAGTTTTTCGGGTACCTCACAATCTTCCTCACAATCTTCCTCGGCTTGGTTGATGGGATTTTCAAAGTCATAGCCGGTAATAGCAGAATTGTTATTAATGGGATCCAAAGTGGATATGGATCTGCAGTTTGATACGTGAGTGTGTGTAAGAGCATAGCTGTATTGAAAAAGTAAAAAGCAAAAAAGAAAAACAGAGAGCGCAAAATTTTTATGCAAAACGTCTAATGCTTTATTAATGACATATGAGATTAAAACATGATAACCCTTACAAATAAACCATTGTGCCCCGGGTAAGACATATGCCCATAGAGTTTATATTGTTTAATTATTACATATCCGAAAACAAAAATACAATTACTTCTAAATAAAAGTAATAGGTACAAATTCCTTTTCCATCCAATTACTAGGTCCACCGTTGGTAGTTGGGAAGATCCAGCTGTCCATGTCATAGTCACCATCAGCATCTTCTATGGCGGAGACAACATCAACAACATTGATTCCCAGGCCATGCTTGGGCATGTGTGCAGTTATGACGTTGGGAGTTTCCGGAGCATCGAATTCAATCTCCTTTTCCTTAATAAGGTCTTACACTTTGTTTTTCAAAGCCCAACAATCGTTTGTATCATGACCTAGACTTTCTGAGTGGTAAGCACAACGAGCATTTGGGTTGTAGCGAGGAGATGCGGTGTTGGGATTCTTGGGAGCTTCCCTTAAGATAACCAGATTGTATTTCAGTAGATAAGGCAAAACTTGAGACAAAGTCATATTTATCCGGGTGAATTTCCTTATAGGTCTTTCTACTCTAGGCTGATTATTTCGTTGTTGAGTAGCTGCAGGCTTGGATATTATGACATCCCCTACCGTTGGACTATGTTTAGTTCTTCCCTGATTCCGTTGATTATAAACAACATTGACCTCTTTCTTTCCAACGAAAGGTCTCTTTGCCGCACTTGAAGAGTCATCCTTCTGAGTCTTACCACTTCTGATCCCAGCTTCCACTCTCTCTCCTGTCAAAATCAACTCAGTAAAGCCAGCTGAGGAGCTTCCAATTAGATGATTGAAAAACGGATCAGATAGGGTACCCAAAAACATATCCACTAACTCCCTATCAGACAGGGGGGTTGGACTCTTCCTGCTAAGTCCCTCCACTTCTGAGCATAGTCTTTAAAACCTTCGCTTGAACCTATAGACATACTTTGGAGTTGTGTAAGGGTGGGAGAAAGGTCTACATTATACTGATACTGCTTGTAAAAAGCAGCAGCCAGGTCTTCCCAGTTACGAATATTGGTCCCCTCCAGTTGATAGAACCATTATAGCTGAGTCCCAGATAGACTGTCTTGAAAGAAGTGGACCCATAAGTCCTTTTCTGCAACGTGAGGCTGAATCTTCCTCACATAAGATCGGAGATGCATCTTGGTACATGAGACCCCTTCATATTTAGCGAACACCAGAACCTTGAACTTCAGCGGGATGACAACCCCAGAAACCAAACCCAGCTCTTCAAAATCCAGCCCCGGTACCTTCTGGATTTCCATTGCATTCAAATGATCCTCCAGTTGTTTGTATTTTTCATTAGCAGAAGGATAATGCTCCTCACCATAATCAGATTCATCATCAGATTCCTCTGGGCTGAGGTCTTCCTCTTTCGTCTCCCCTTCCTGATTGTCTCCTTCTTTTGATGAAGTTGCTAGTTCTGACACTCGCCGTACTGGTCCTCTGATCCTTCTTCCCAGATTCACTAACCTAGTTAGCTTCGTTGGCTTCTTCTTTTTATCTTTCAGTATGAGGGCTTTCAGATTTTCCTGCCCTTTAGCCAGAGCCACAATAATTTGCTGGAACTGGGCGTTTTGCGCCTGGAGATCCTTGATATTTTGTTCAAAATCCATTTCTTTACTTGCTGAAATAAACAACGAAGAAGATAAGCAACCTGCTTTGAAACTTGGTTATGCAATGATATGTATGATATATGTATGCAATGATTTAAAGGATTTCTAAGACTTAAATTTTCTTAAATAGAAAGAGAACAAACGATAATTGCATTAAGAAGTTTTAACGATCACAACGATGCCTTTTGGGCTTACAAAGGAAGTAACAAAGCAAAAATAAACTCTCTAAAGAAAGATTCAAGCTTCCCACAGGCGCATCCTCTTTGGTGCAATGTAAGCATTTATACTCTTCTCTTCGTGAAGTAACCTGGTGAGCTCTAAAACCTTCTTCTCACTGGCGTAGAATTGGGTTTTAAAGGTATCTCGTTCTTCTTTGAGTTGGATCCAGGATTTCTGTAGCTCCTCGAAATCAGTTGGCATGTCAGGATGAAGAACAACGTAAGGAGTTTCTCCCTCAGTAATTATCTTCATAATCACATGTAAGATGGTGGGGTAAGGCATCATAAGACATTGAACATGGGCTCGCACCCATCTGAGGTAAGGCTCAAGAGGGATGGAAATCTTGTGCCCCAGTGTCTTGCTATCAACTTTGTTTACCATTCCCTAAGCTCGAATGAACCTCTTACGATAACTCTGAGCATCATTCTCATAGTCAAAGATGATTCCTTAGATGAGTGCATCATGAGGACCATCCCTTCTAGCATAACCAAACTGTCGTAACGCCAAACAGGGATTACAAGTGATTCCTCCCCTAATGCCTAAGAGAGGGACATTAGAGAATTCCCCACAGCGATCAATGATGGTAACATTCTCCAAGGATCGAGAACACCAATGAATATCCGAATGTGTGAGGGACATCAACCTATGAGACCATCTCATACCCTGCTCATTCTTCAAAATAGGCTGAGGTAGGTGCGAAATAAACCACCTAGCCAACAGAGGAGTGCAACACAGAAGGGTCTCTCTTATCTTTAGAGTGCGAGTATATAAAGAGTGTATAATATCTCCAAGTAAAGTAGGCACCGAATTATGAGACAGAAAAACATTGAGCTCATTCACATCTATGAGTTGATCCAGATTAGGAAATAACACTATCCCATAGATGAGAAGAGCCAACACTTCTTCAAAAGCTTGTAAATCTAGGGTATCCCAAAAATGGTGAGCTTTCTCAAACAGAAACTTAGCTAGAAATCCCTTGATACCTCTTCTAGTTTCCCAATTTGCCACTATATCTGCCCGTTGTGAAGACATAGCTTGAGCAATCTCTTCAGGCTTTGGATATCTTTCCATACCGTTGAATGGTAAGTGATTAAGGATAGGTACCCCTAATAACTGAGAAAACTCCTCCATAGTAGGCACTAACTGGTAATCAGGAAAAGTGAAGCAGTGATGTAGCGGGTCAAAGAAATGAAAGAGCACTTTTATCATTTCTTCATCAAGGTTTGAGGTGACTAATTTGAGAATTCGACCATGTCTTTCAGTGAATGGAGAGCTTTCAGGGACCCTTGATGCCAAGTCCTTGAGTTGAGGAGGTACCCTTACGAGGTTGACTTGTATAGTATTCCTGCGAGTGGATGCCATGTCCTACAAGACAAGACAAAGATAAGCCCTAGAAAATCCTTGAAATGGTTAGTATGATATGCCATGTTATGATGTCATGGTTATGCTAAGAAATCACAGATATAGAAAGCACAGGCAAATCACACAAAGACCTTAGGTTTAAGGCTTGCATGGGTTTTAAGGTAATACCCTCTTGAAGTTTTGATTGGTTCAACCTGTCCTATAAATAGTAATCGAGTTCTAAGGGATATCAATATCACCGATCCTCCCCACAAGTTTCGTTCCGATAGACAACTGACTTGCCACCAAACAAAACTCGGGAGTCGGATCTCAATGAGTGTAGCATCGAGTATCAACCGACTTTGGGGATACACCAAAGACGGCTATCTCACTAAGTCCTAATAGCCAAGTTGGTCAATTAAAGGTTCTAAGGTCATTTGATGCTTTATGACACCACACAGCGGCCCCGTATTCTCCTTGATTACTGAAGGGCTACCGATACCAACCAAAGTGTCGCATCAATGTAGCTATCGCTTCGACCGTGTCAGTATACCCCGCACAGTTTCCACGATCTATTTCTACTTACCTAAAAGGTACCTTAGATCCGGGAGTAGGATCCATAGTAACAACCCAAACAAACCCTCCAAGGTAAAGCAATCAAAGCACACAAATCAGTTAAATAATGAACTAACTCTAAGGTAACCCCACTTTTTGTATTCCCCAGTAGAGTCGCCAGTTTTGTTTTACGGTAGCACAACTGACTGTTTAAATACTACTGGTTTTGCATTTTGTATTCGCAAATATGCGGTAAGTAAGAGTCACCACCGTCTTTTCTTTTATCCAAATTAAGGAAAGGGTGAAAAGAACAGAAAAACACCTTTTCGAGAGTTTCTGAGTAAGGGGGTAGATTATGGAAAGGGAAGGTATTAGCGCTCTTTCCATCCGTAGTTTTCTACGGGCTCTTATAGGTTTGCTCATTTTGAAATACTTTTGTGCTTTTTGTGTTTGAAAATGTTTTGAAAAATTCCTTAGTACGACGAACTTTGTAATGTTTCTCGGGATAGTGGAGAAAGTATGCACAGTGTTTTGAAATTGTTTTTGAAAAGTAGTTTTTTTGTGTAAGTGCAAAATGTTTGAGCAAAATTCTAATAGCTATCTACTTTTATACTCAAAAAGGTTCGTTATTTTTATCTTTTCCTCTAGACAGTACTATCCTACTATTAGTGAGTAGATAGCCCTATCGTTGTATGTTTGAGGGACAATCGAAGGGACGTTTTACAATCACAAAGGCAACTTGTGGAGATGCTTTAACAATTTTCTTTTTGGGACTAGATCATTTACCGAAAGGCAACTGTAGGATCATCGATGGACTATGATCTTTTTTTATTTATGGGTCTTTAAAAAAGCGTACCTGCCTCATGATTTTTTTATTTCTTAAAGGAAACCAAAGTGGGATACCCTAGAGGTGCTTGTGTGAAATTGTGTTCAATTCAGTTATTTATCTTTTTGTTAAGTTTGCTAGCGTTTGATTATTAGTCTTATCATACAGGCCTAATTACTAGCAGTTAATATATATTGCAGGATATTAAAGTGCAAGAATTTAAATCTACGCTATTACAATGCTTTGGGGAGGGGATTTACATTGTTCAAGAATGAGGGGGATAAAGTAGTAAATATCCTAGTTTTAATCTATTACATCCAGTGGGCAGGTACATCAATAATAAAAATACGAAATTAAATAAACGCGCCTGAAATTGAAAATAACGTCTAACAAATATCCTAAGAAATAAAAATCTTTTTGGTTGTTTTTTATTATGAAAAGAAATTTAAATATGAATTAAGTCCTAAATTCTGATTTGTTTTAAGTTTAGAAAATGGTTAAAATTTAATTAATCAATTAATTAAGAAATTAATTATTTAATTAAAATGTCTAAGCCTAATTTTTGTGATTTTTTCGATTTAATGTCAAGTTGAATAGAAAAAGAGTCAATAAAGAAATGAAATAAAGAATAAAATACAAAAAGAAAAAGGGACTCCTTCGATTGCAAGGAGAATGGACTTTTCAATCCAGAAGGGATGTTGTCCTTCGATTCTGTGAAGGGGATGTGATTTTTTATCTAAGAGGGATGTTGCCTTTTTCGATCCAAGGAGGGAGTTTGTTCTTCGAATTGAACCTGTAAGGCAAATGCTGGCAAAAAAAATAAAGATGCAGGACCTGGGTATCGAACCCAGGTCCTTCTCCCTAATTCGAATCTTTTGTCCTCAGGCCTAAGCTTATTTTGACGTTAAACGGGATAGGCCATGAGTTTCAAAAGTCAAATCATGTCATGCCTTTCGATGGCATGATTTTATTCCTGCATGTTATCTTGTGTATGATATGCTCATATAACCACAAATGGTATTAGCAACACATATATACCAATAATATGTATTTAAAAGACTTAGAAATGCAATTTCGATTTGGGTAAATCCTTACCAATTGGAGATGTTTCAATCTGAGAGTGGCTTGGCTTGGAACGGATTCTTGGGAATTTCAAGAACACAAATATATCCTTCGTCTGGATTGAGGGTGCCTGCAAAGAAAACTAGTTAAAATTTTGATCCTTTCTATGGTGGTGTGAGTATTCTTTTTTTCTAGGCAATCTCTTTGTGTCTGATGCAACACTTGTGATCTCTTTATATAGAGGGGGTAGATGGGACAAGAAGGAAAAGGTTTAAACAACCTTGATTATGTGTTTGAAAGCCATGAATGAGAATTTGTAACGTTGGCCAAACACATGGGATCTTCTCCTTTTTTGAATTTTGAATGTATGTGGAGATTTTACTTTCGAATGCTCTCCTTTGAATGGCTCTGATGACCTCCTTTGAATGGCTCTGATGGCCTCCTTCGAATGGCTCTGATGGCCTCATTTGAATGGATCTGATGGCCTCTTTCGAATGGCTCTGATGGCCTCCTTCGAATGGACTTTTTGAGTGTCTTTCGAATAGTCTTTTGTTGCCTCCTTCGAATGGGCCACCAATGTGTGTCCTTCAAATGGGCCTTTGGGACACTCTTTCGAAGGGGTCATATTAGGTGTCATAGTGAAAAAACTATGTTGAGGGATCTTGGCCATGTGCATTGAAAGCAAACACAGAGGAAGTCTTTGCCTTGTGCATTGAAGGTAATTATAGAAGAAACCTTTGCCCTTGTGAATCCAAGACAAGTATGTAGAAGCCTCTTCCTTGTGGATCGAAGGCAAGCCTGAAGTAGCTAATGCACAGTCGAAGCCTTGTGAACCAAGCTTGGTCAAAGGGGGTCCAGTTCCTGATTGAAGGGTTTTAGATGCCCAATCAGATCTCTTTGTCCAGATGTCAATCGAAAGACATCCTGTTCAGATGCCAATAGAAGGACCTTGTTAAAATGCCAATAGAAAGACCTTGTCCCAAGGCCAATCGAAGACTCATGTCCATATTCCAATCAAAGTCACCTTGCCGCAATGTCAATCGAAGACTTATTCTTTATCTTCAAAATCTTTATTTTTCTTTAATCAAATGTTTGTGACCACCCATGTAAGAGAAAACCTTGGAAAACATGAGGGGGTAAAGTTTGGGGTACAACACATCACTTATGCCCCAGTGTGGTGTACATGACTGTGTATATTCCCTTAACATTTCTAATTAATTTCCAATGTTTATTTTTTTTCAAAAGGTTTTTGTGACTCTCAACGCGATAGTCTTTTCAGAAAAATATCAGACTTTTCAATATTCCAAGTAGTAAAAGAGAAAACACAACTTGATTTTTTAATGAAGATAAATTTTATTGAACTTAGCCTGTAAATAGGCGTTTTTACATGAGGAAACAATCCCTAAAAAGAGGTGATTGCATGAGAAAGAGTTTAAACTGGCAACAGAAAAGTATGATCTCCATTGAGTTCTTATTATGTTATAACTATTGTATCCTCAAAGCTCTTGTCACTTTTGCTTTCAGAAGAAGATGAGTTGATTAATTCTTACCCCTCAAGATTGTCAATTCTTGTTTGTAGAGAAAAGTCACCGATTGCAGTCATTCTCTTTTAAATCCCTAACTTTTTCCCGGACCGCCCCTTTGGGGTTTTTAGTCCACCGAGATACCCCTTTTTGCCTAAGTTCCCCTTTGAGGTTTTCAACTCAGTGGGTGTACTCTTTTTTTGTGTTTTTATCCCTAATTTTTTCCTGGATTTTTTCCTTTTATGATCCGTCGGGATGTCCATCTTTTTCCTAAGCTGTCAACTTAGCGGGTCTATTCATGTGAAGTATTTTTTAACCGCGTCTATGTTCATTGTGAGTGGGAAGTCTTCACCATCCATAGTAGTGAGTAGAAAAGATCCTCTTGAAAAAACATTCTTCACAACATATGGCCCTTCGTAATTTGGTGCCCATTTGCCCCTAGTATCTATATTGTTGAGAGGCAAGATTTTCATCAACACGAGGTCTCTGATTTGGAAGTTTCGAGGCCGTACTTTCCTGTCGAAATATTTCTTCATTCTACTCTGATATATTTGGCCATGGCAAATGGATGCCAATCGTTTCTCACCAATAAGGTTCAACTGATCGAACCTTCTTCAGGCCCATTTTGCTTCATTCAAATTGACATCCATTATAATCCTTAGGGAAGGTATCTCTACTTCTACAGGTAAAACAACCTGCATCCCATAGACAAGCGAAAAAGGAGTTTCTCTAGTCGAGGTAAGGACTGAATTACGGTAGCCATGAAGAGTAAAAAGCAACATCTCGTGCCAATCTTTATATGTCACAACCATCTTCTGCACGATCTTCTTCATATTTTTGTTGGCGGATTCAACGTCGCCATTCAATTTTGGCCGATAAGATGAAGAATTGTGATGTTGGATTTTGAAACTCTGGCACAAATTTTTTATCATCTTGTTGTTGAGGTTGGATTCATTATCAGTAATGATCCTTTCGGAAATTCCGTAGCGGAAAATTATTTGATTCTTGATGTAGAGGACAACCACTTGTCTGATGACATTGGCGTATGAAGGAGCTTCTACCCACTTAGTAAAGTAGTCAATGGAAACTAGGATGAAACGGTGAACATTGGAAGAAGTTGGCTCGATTCATCCAATCATGTCAATGCCCCACATAACAAAGGGTCAAGAGAAGTCGTGACATTCAGAGGTGATGGTGGCATATTCACTTTATCTGCATAGATCTGACATTTGTGGCAAGCTCTGGCATGTTGAAAGCAGTCAACTTTCATAGTAGTCCAATAATATTTCCTCAAGGTTTCTATTGGTTGAACACCATCAGGGAATAAAACCTTCATATTCACTTGATGTTTCGACTTCCTGGATGCATATGTTTAATCTCTCTTGTTTGATACTTTGAGAGACTCCATAAATCATTTCAAGAGTGTCATACACTTTCTTGTCGAACTCACAAGTAAAGACATAATCAAATACCTTGTAACTTAAAGCATTTATCAAAAGATGTTTGACTTTAAAACCAAGTTTGACTTTTCTCAAATCCTCTTTGGTCAAATCAAAACCAGGTTTATTTACTACCTCATCATAAAAGGAGAATGTAGGTATAAAGGTTCATTGATTAAAATATTTCAAATTTCAAATTTATTAGTTTTGATAAAATTTTCAAATATTGCTTTCAATAAGTTTAACCTATCACCATCAAGTGTTTTCAGTCATCATCTTCCTCCTAAGACAATTAGTCTTTAAATATGAGTTAGACTCTAATGCCACTTCTTGAACACGAGACTTCAAACAAAAGAGAGGAGGGGTGAATTGTGTGGGATTGAATATCCCAGATTTCAAATCTTATAAGAATTAGTCAGCCTTGTGATCAAGATCTGTGTGCTAACTTCAACCGATTTGAATTCACAGTAACTGACCAAACTTGTGTCCAACTAATGAAGGGATCCAAATCAACTAACAATTGTTACATGTGGACTTCTCACAATAAGAATCAACCTCATTAGTGTATGATCTCTAAGATGGATGAAACTAATACGTGGCATAGAAAACTTTGTCACTAACCCAGAAGTATGAGGAGGATATGAAGAAGGACACATTTATGATGATTGAAGAAGGAAGTATTTATGGGGATTGTTAGATAGGAAAGAAGACCAAGATGCCACACAAGAAGGTCCAACATATTACCACTACTTGTGTGTTGGAACTTCTTCATATGGACCTCATGGGACCCATGCAAGTTAAAATTCTAGGAGAAAATAAATATGTATTTGTATGAGTTGATGATTACTTAAGGTACACCTGGATTGAGTTTATTTGAGAAAAATTCAATACCTTTACTATCTTTGATAGGCTATGCTAGTATTTGTGTCATGAAAAAGGATAATAAATTGGTAAGATTATTTGTTTTCGCAATGGTAATGGAAGAGAATTTGAGAACTCAAACTTCTCTAATTTTTGTATCTCTGAAGGAATAACTCACAAGTTTTTGCCTCCAGTCACACCTCAATAAAATGATGTTGTTGAGCAAAAAAATCATTCTTTGCAAGAAATGACTAGAGTTATGATTCATGCAAAAAAATCTTCCATATTTGTAATGAGGAAATGAATGTTGTTTATGACATTCACAATTGAGTAACCATTCAACTAGGTACTAAGGTCACTCATTATGAGTTATCGATAGGAAGGAAGCCAAATGTTAAATATGTTCAATTTTTTTTGCAGTACTTGTTATATCCTTGTAGATAGAGAGCACATATGAAAGTTAGATCCTAAAAGTGATGAAGACATCTTCTTGATATTCCATAATAAGACGGGGGTCAAATTCAAGTTCTAAAGCATGTTTCAGAGCTTGCTAGTAATATAAAGGGTAAGAGTGATGCATAATTTAAAACCATGGTGAAACCTCTTTATCTAGATGGAAAACATCTATGGTTAATCTATCAACATTAGGAGTGTCATAGTAGTTAAGAAACTATTCGACTTTAAACATCCCATCCATGCCTTTTTCCCCATCAAACCTAGGAAAATTTAGTTTAACATTACACACTTAAAATAGATGACGTGACTGAGAGTTTTGGATACCATGAGGGTTTCCAGTGACATTTCTGAGTAAAGACTCAACTGAAATTTTAATGTGCTTGATACGACCCTATGACGCCATCTCCATTTGAAGAAAATGAGCTTCATTCTCAGCAGAATGACTCTTAAACAGTTCACCAACACAGTGGATGGACATCATTTTGTAACTCTTTGAGACGTGTGTTTTTTTCCATGGTATAGATGAAAGAACTAATATAACATTAATCATTTTTCACACACAATTAATCAAAAAACTGCTAGGCCAAATAGATGCAACTTCTATTTTACATAATTTCAAATAACAATATTCCACTACTTTGAATAATCAAGGAAGAATTTGCAAAAATTGAAAAACAACAAGCTAAAATAATAGAAGAAGGATTCAAATATAAGTGAGAGTTTCCACTAATTCACTTACCGCCTCCCTTATGATCCTTTTCATTTATATATAATCACGTAGTTGTGAACTATTTTGCGTTGGCTTGGTGTTATGCATCACCTCTTGAAATTGTGGATCTCTAACCAAATTCTCTTATTCGATTCATCATGTAAATTCATCGGCGTATGAGCTGAACTGGTTTATTCCATATGGATTTGTTGATGTCTATGCTGATTTGGCATTGGCATTTCGTTCCTTACATTTTACTCAAAAAAATATGAAAGTTAAGCTAATATTAATCTTACAATTAATTTTTTCCATTTAATTTCACTAATAAGGGATATTGGGATAAAACCAACTCCCGCATTGACTAAATATAAAGTCTACACAAGGTTTATATAAAGTGACACCCCACACATTATAAACCAGTTTTATAAAGATGAGTTAGACCAAACTCTAATTTTATCATGGTATCACGAGTCTATCGATTCGGGTCACCCACCATTTATATATGCACCAAGCCCAATAGTGTTGGGTGAGAGGGGTTGTATTTAAAAAATCAAGTCCCACATATTGATAAATCGGGCCACTCATCGTTTATATCTATGTACCAAGTCCAGTAATGTTAGGCATGAATGGGTATATTGGATAAACGCTAGTTCCGTATTGACTAAATATAAAGCCACAAAGAGTTTATATAGAGTGACAGCCCTCACCTTACAAGGTGGTTTTGTAAGGATGAGTTATACCAAATTCTAATTCTATCAAGAAATTGATTTAAATGGTAAAAAAAATTGGATTCTGTCATAAATTTTATCTCTAATTTTTATTTATAGAAATAATTCAGTTAAGGTGAGATTCATTTTCTGTGTAAGTTTTTCGTCTAAGACTAATCATCACTAAAAAACAGTTGAATCTTCTTACTATAAATGATGAATTTAACTGTATCGAATAGACATAAATTATAGCATATCATATATCCAAGAATAATCAATATAATAAGAATGGTGTACCTTGTAGGATTATACAGACTGCCGGTTGAGGCGAGTGAGTATGAGAGGATTACTATCCTTATTTTCGTCAAGGTTTTCAAAGTCTATTAATATTTTAATGGGGGCAACGCTTAAATAACTAAATAGTTGAGGGCATGGACCTCTCCCTGGACTTAACTGAATGGCTCAACTCTTCACAGTCCATTCAGAGACAAAACACAATTAAATAATTCATCAATAATTAGTGTTTAATAACAATTGACCATAATATAATTTACTAATAATTAATTAGTTAATCCATATTTGATTAATTAAATATTTAATATAACAATCCCCCACTTGGATGACAATGATTAATTATTAAAAATATTGATTCTAACATTAAAATATCAATAATGGTCAAAACACTAATCAATTAAAAGAGAAGTAAGTATCAAGGATGCAGAAATTGTTTCCGATAGGGAAAATAAATGATACATGTTAAAGACTCACAACTTATATAAAGAATGACGAACTTAGAGTAACATATTTAAACTAAGAGTAGTATGTTATTAAAGAATGACTCAAGAATATGAAAATGATATTGATAAACTCCCACTAACACAACATATCATAAGACTTACTAATATGTATAAGTCTTTGGTCAGTGATTTACTAATGATTTTTCAAATTAAAGGTCATAAAATATCCACATAGGTCTAAGAATAGTAATTACATATCGGTATTACCCTATTACAAGATTAATTACATTTAATCTTAAGTAGTTTCATAACACAATATGATACTTGATAGGAGTATTGATATTTACTTGTACTTTCATATTATGACCTGACAAATGTGGAATATTGAAGATAGAATAACACAATATTATTGCATGCTAAAGAATTCTTGTGTGTTTTCAATATTGACCTAAACATTAAATGATATTTCTTGAGATTAAGATAATGATATATATCTCAGTATAATAGAATAAGACTTCTTAGAGTTATTGTATATTTTGAAGTCTTTTTACAATATGTCATATTTTATATTGCGCGCAAGTATATGACAATATAAGCATAATAATCTAATTTTTTTAGATTATATGTTGTGGACACATGCACTTTTACTGATCTAACATGTATAAAGATCTATCAGAGTCCACTAGTATTAAATACTCTGATTATACAATGGGATACTAATTTTATTTTTAGTACAAAACTACACAGAAATATGGTTGTATAATGATCTTATCGATTGATGAGAACTTGTAAAGTGGACGGAAGATGATCTGTAGTCGGGCTGTGATGTCGAGGAGGAAAAAAGGGTGTTGTACCTGCAAGGCACTCTGACGATCAAGTAAAAGTGGGAACAAGGAGATATAAGCAAAGTATTTAGGTGTTGGTGGTGAATAGTGAATATTCGATATCCGGCCCTCACAAGTGTGAGGGTTTAATAATGCCCCTGGCGCATGGCCATTGGTTCCTGATTTCACGCCTTGGTATGTGGGTTCGTAAAATCAGGTAACTTCCAGGACTTGGTCAAATCGGACAGATGTGCTCGTAACTAGCTGTTGATTCCGAGGAGGCGGCCAGTTACAAGCATCTCTCTGGTCTGTTCCTGGTGGCCTACACGACTTTGATGTCATGCAGGCTGAGAGGATGCTCGTCGATCATCCTAGGCCAGTGTTGGCTTGGGAGGGCAAATGGTCGATATTACCCGACAGATAACGGGCGGTTCGGGTTATAGACGTGCGGTCCATACCAAAGGAAAGGTCTAGACTGGGCCCATTCAAGCTGTCGGGTCAGTCCAGAACAGTAGCCCCCCAAGTCATTGCTTCTGGGTAAAGGAGTGGTGACTTTAACACTTGCTCGCAGAACGGGGCGCGTCTTACGGGGAAATGAGCGTTTCTCATTGCCCCTTTCACGCAAGGAGATGAGGAGTTGGTCATTAGGACCCTTGAATTTGGAGAGGTAGCGTGTTTCGGGAAGTGTGCTAGTGAAGTGAGGTAATGATGACCTAGGGGCTAAGGTGTAATGATGACGACACTAAGGTTTCACAGGCGCGTGTCTCACACGCACGGATGGCCTCAACTATAAATACGAGAGGAGCAGGGTTTTTAGTGCTTTTTGTCTTCTCTCTGAACTGCTCGTAATAGCTCAACCATCGAACATCATCGTTCCTTGAGTTTTGTTGCATGTAGTTGCTACTTCCAGCCTTTCTTCTTCTTCTACTAACTGGTAAATTTTTAGTTTTCCGTTGTTCGCTTTTAGTAGTTCATATTTTCACCATTTACTTTCTTAGATATGCATGTGGTTAGGGTTTAGGGTTTCGTTTGTGAGGACGCTGTTGGGGAGTGTGGTGGTGGGCGGTGTTTCTGTAGTTTAGAATTTCCTGCACCATCGTGGAATCTCCTCGGGCTCTTCGTGGTGTGATGTAGACGGCCCCTTAGGACTTAGGGCTTTTTCAGTAATCTCTTCTTGTTGATGCACCCTAGTGAGGGTTCTGGTCAAGGACACGATCCTTATTTCCCAGTGTCCTTTCGCTTAATTAGCGGTGGAAGGGTGGTTCTGGCATTAATGTTGAGCTCATATTTTTCTTCTACTTTTCAGGTGCTATGGCTTCCAACACTCGGATTGATCTCTCGAGTGAGTCTACACAATCTTCAAGAAGTTCCTCAAATGAGACGAGTAGCTCATCGAGCATCCTGGAGATTTCTGGGGACGCGCAAAATCAATTGGAGAAACAAATGGGGGAAGGCGGCATGGAGATGACCTACGCTAATCAAGTTTGCATGTTTCCTCCTGGGGACGAGGAGGATCCTCGGACTTGGGGCACGAACAACCCCTGGGACTAGCCTTCGTGTTTCTTTGAGCACCGGGAAGATGTTTTTACAGATGTGTATACTCACGAGGAGGGGAACCAAGGAGAATGGTCGCTATACATCCTCGAGAAAGAGAGCAAAATCTGATCAAAATATGATAGGAGGAGAATTCTTATGTATGACATTGTATTTCGTGAAATTGGTCTTCGCCTCCCCTTTTCTGATTTTGAGGTGGCCGTATTCAGGCACCTGCGTGCGGCTTCCTCCCAACTGCACCTGAACAGTATTGTGTTCATGCGAGCGTTCGAAATAGTTTGCGACTACTTGAAGATATTGGCCACCATTCCCTTATTCTTTGACTGCTTCCACCTTCAGAGGCGCAAGGTCGACGACAAATGGGGATGGGTTTCCCCGAAGCAAGGCAATGTGAAGTTGTTCAAAGCTTATTTGGAGCCTGTCCGCCACTTTAAAGATAAATACATATTGGTGAAGCCTTCTTCGAGCAAGGCAATGCTGAACATCTTTAGGACCGTGTCGGCATACAATAAGGACGGTACTCCACGTGTGAACGAGCTAGGGGACCCCCTTGTAAAACTGGTTTACAAGCTCCCGTTCAAGTGGACGAGGAAGCATTTTGATAGTGAATTGGGATCCTACGTCTGGAGGGAGGGGGAGCTCAGAGTCGAGGACCTATAGAGCTTTACTGTCCTGACTGAGTTCGTGGCTTGGATCCCTCATGTCCAGTGGTTCGACAGGCGAGGTAGGCCAATGATCGACAAGAACAGGGGGCATGTATATGATCCGGGCCTCATAGTCATCAAAGAGATCCTTGGGAGCGAGGACATCGTTAAATACTTGGGTATATATATGTTTTAAACAGTAGTATGCAGTCGTCATTTATTTGACTTCCCGTTTACTAACTATGTTTCTTTTTGTTTGTTTTACAGATAACATGAATCTCGCTCAGGAGCGTTTGGCCAAGACTCTTGCTGCCAGGGCGAGGAGGGCTCAAAAGGGTGCACAGACTAGCTCGGGGCATGCTCCTGCCTCGGGTTCGGGAGACTCGTCATTAACCCAAGCTACGGTCTCTCTTTCCCCTGCCGTCGTTTCCTCGAAAGCAAAGAGGCCGAGTCCCGAGGGGAGCCTCGACCTGACTGGGGAAAAGGGGAAGGGAATGTACGACTTTCCCCCTGTTGGTTGGAGAAATCGTTCTTTGAGGGCGCAAATCTCTATCTTTCCTGGGATGAGTCCCTTCATCTTGAGGGAATGGGCCTCCCAGAGAATAGGGCGATGTTGGCATGCAGATCATAGAGATGGTGGTTGCCTATACCGAGGGAAGTTCCTCTCAGGAGGCTGAGCTGAAGAATCTTCGGGCCAAGCTGGCTGTGAGCAAGAAGGACCGGGTCAAGGAAGAAAAAGCCCAGAAGTTATTTGACAAAGAATCGGGGAGGCTCTCCGAAGAATGCATGGTCCTTTTGTTTGAAAAAAAGGACCTTGAGGAAAAGGTAGCGGCCCTGACTGTTGAGATTACGCCTGCTGAGGACGAGTTGAAGGACACCAAAGATCTAAAGACTCGGGCCGAGCTCGTTGCTCGTTTTCAGTTGGCTATGAATGACGCTCATGCTGCTTCTGAGGGGAACTTTGAAAATGTTGTAAAGCAGATACACATGTTGAACCCTGGTGTTAAGCTTAACACCTCAGGAATGAGGGTCAATTATTATATGGCTTTCGGTAAGATTCTGGTCCCCGACTATCTCAAGGAGTTTGTCGCTCAGCCGACCGGGGGTCCTGCCAAACTGTCGCTCGTTGCTGAAGGAGAAGTTGAAGGATGATTATTATATTGTTTATTTCGTCCTGCGTTCCATATTTGTTATATTTTTTTTCTCCGGGCTTTTGCCCGTTTATGTAATTTTCGAACAAGTGTGGTCTCTAGTCACAAATTCATTCTTTTTGGATGAGCGTTAAAAGCCTCTTTGTTGTAATATTCGTACACTAGTGGCCCAAGTGGTCGTCTTGTTTAGTTTTCCGCCCAATGGTCATTTGTTTTGAATATTTAACTTGTGTTGTTTGCATGTTTGTTGATAAACTTGCTGGTTTAGGACATTTTTTATTTTGCTAAGAGTGTATAGCGGGGATTTGCTCGTTTAGTATGTTCATCAGTATGGGGAAACTGATCAAACGGTCGGAGTGAATACTGGGCATGAGCCAGAACCCAGGTCTCGTTTTGAGTAACCCGAGTTCGGCGGCGTGAACTTCCCGTTGCAAATTTGGCATTCTACCGTTGTGGCACAAGGACTGTGGGCTCGATTGAGTTATCCATGTCAGGCTGAAGGTGTGCTTGTTATAAGAGCGGAGTTTCGCCCCTTCTGAATATTTTGGGTGTTATGCTTGTCCCTAGGCATGCACGCGTGGTCGGGCCTGGGTGAGTTTGCCTTATCGACCAAACTCGTCGACTCTTCAATGTATTTAACTATAATATTGTTTTAGTTTTTTAGTGTTCTATGATCGAACGAGTTGTTCCCCTTGTAAGTTTTCCAAGTAATACGCCTCAGTCCCCGTTTTCGCATAGACGCCATAAGGACCTTCCCAGTTCACCGCGAGCTTGCCTTCGCGAGATTCTTTGCGATTTCTCTTTAAGACAAGGCTGCTTACGTCGAACTCTCATCGTATGACCTTGGTGTCGTGGTGCATGGCAATTTTTTTGTTTGAACGAGGACTCTCGCAGGGCCGCTCCTGTTCTGATTTCTTCCACTAGATCCAGGCCTTCCCAGAGGGCGACGTCATTCATATCCTCGTCTGGAGGGGCATCGGTTCGCCTGGAAGGTTCCTCGATCTCCACGGGAATGACGGCCTCTATCCTATAAGCTAGTTGAAAAGGGGTCTCTCCATTGATGAATGCGCAGTTGTTCGGTATCCCCAGAGTACATTATGTATCTCCTCGACCCATCTTTTCTTGGTTTTGTCCAATCTTCATTTGAGGCCCCTGAGTATTACTCTTTTTGCAGATTTGGCTTGGGCGTTTTTCTGGGGATGCTCGACAGAGGTGAAGTGTTAGGTGGTGCCTAGTTTGGTGATGAATTCCTAAAAGGTGTGGTCTGTGAATTGAGTCCCGTTGTCAGTGACTATCGCTTGTGGGATGCCAAACTGAGTGAGGATATTTCTTTTATAGAAGCAAAGGACGTTTTGGGCGGTGATTTTGGCCAAAGCTTCGGCTTCTATCCATTTTGTGAAGTAGTCGACCACTATAATCAAATATTTGTTCTGATTGGTTCTGACCATGAATGGACCAAGGAGATTCAATCCTCACCAGGCGAAGGGCTATGGAGAGAAGAGGGATCTAAGCTTGTTAGGTGGAGCCAGATGCATGTCTCCATGTCATTAACATTTATCGCATTTTTTCATGTGCTCTTTCGCGTCGTCTGCATGGTGGGCCAATAATATCCTGCCCAGAAAGCTTTTCTCGCGAGTGATCTCCCGCCTAGATGTTGGCCCCTGATGACCTCATGGATTTTGAGAAAGACACGCTCTGCCCCGCTTCGGTCGACGCATTTGAGAAGGGGAATGGAAAATCCCCTCCTGTAAAATTTACCCTCGACCAAAATGTACGAGCAATCTCTTCGCTTGAGAATGGCCGCTTCTTTCAGATCATCGGGGAGTTTTCCCTTGGTGAGGTAATCATGAATGGGTGTCATCCAACAATCGCTGTCCCCGATGGCGAACACTTATAAGGTAGAGGATGGCTTATGGGTGCTTGGTCGAGGAAGGATTTCCTATATGACCGACTTATTCCCCCCTTTCCTCTTCGTGCTTGCAAGTTTAAATAGGACATTTGCGCGGGTGTTATGCTCGCGGGGAACATGTTGCAAGTCCATGGACTTAAATTTATTTTTCCTCTCCTGGACCAGAGCCCAATATTCAGCGAGTTGGTCGTTTTTGACCTGATATTTGCCTCGGACTTGAGAAGCAACCAACTGAAAATTGGTGAAGATCTTTACTTTCTCGACTCCTAGATCTTCGGCCAATCGTAAGCCTACGAGGAATGCCTTGTATTTTTACTTATTATTGGAGGTCGGAAAAGATAGAGCGAGGGAGACCTCGATCAAGGTCTCTTCCTCATTTTCCAGAATAATTCTAGTGCCGCTTCCAGTCGAACTGGAGGCGCCGTTGAGGAAGATCGTCCAGCAGCGTGATCCGTTGGGATCTGGTGGGGAGGTTATTTCAGCTACGAAGTCGGCCAAGGCCTGAGCTTTAAGGGCTTTCCTGCTCTCATATTGGATATCAAATTTAGAGAGCTCCAAGGAATATTTCAACATTCTGTCGGCCATGTCTTGTCTTTCGAGCAGCTGTTTTATTGGTTGGTCAGTTCAGACCACTATGGTGTGGGCCAGGAAGTAATGTCTGAGCCTCCTCGCTCTGTTAACGAGGGATTGAGCTACTTTTTCGATTTAATGATATCTTGCCTCTGGACCCTGCAGGGTCTTGCTCGTGAAGTAAATTAGCCTTTGTACCTCTAGATTTTCTCTAATCAGTGTCGCGCTTATTTCCTCATAGGCAACGGCCAGATAGAGGTAGATGACCTCGTCTTTCTCGGGCCGGGAAAGGATGGGTGGCTGCGACAACGCTCATTTTAAATGAATAAGGTCTTTCTCGCATTCCGGCGTCCACTCGAAGGAAGCTTCCTTGCGCAAGAGTTTGAACAAGGAAAGCGCGTTCTGGGCGGACTTTGCCACGAATCGAGAGAGGGAAGTGAGCATGCCGTTTAAGATCTAGATGTACTTTTTCAAGGTGGGCGTCGGAAATTTAGAAAATGCCTGATATTTTTCTAGGTTTTCCTCAATGCCTCGTTCCGTTAGGTAGAATTCGAGGAACTTTCTTGCTCGTACACCGAAGGTACATTTTTCTGGGTTGAATCGCATCTGACACTTTCGAGCCTGCTCGAACACTTTCTTTAAGTGGGCAGCATGGTCGAGCTCTTCGGTGGACTTGACGATCATTTCCTCCATATATACTTCGAGCATGTCGCCTATCTCGTTGCGATAAACTTTGTTCATCATGTGTTGATACGTAGCGCCTATATTTTTTAGGCCGAGGGGCATTACGTTGTAGTAATAGTTGCCCTACTCGGTCATGAAAGCGGTGTATTTTTTGTCCGCTTTCGCCATTGGGATCTGGTTATAACCAGAGTATGCATCCATAAATGATAGCAATTTGAAACCAGCCGAGTTGTCGACCAGTTTATCAATATTGAGGAGGGGATAAGCATATTTCAGGCAAGCCCGATTGAGATCAGTATAATCAATACACATGCGCCATTTTCCCTTAGATTTTTTCACAAGAACTACATTTGAGAGTCAGGTTGTGTATTGGGCTTCAGAAATAAAATGTGCCTCTAGGAGGTCTTTTACAGCTAGTTCTGCAGGCTTCGCTTTCTCGAATGACTGCTTTTTTATGTGTTGCACGACCACCTTGAGGGCAGGATCTATAGTCAAGTGATGTCATGCAACTTCTGGATCTAACTCGGGCATCTCGACCGCACTCCAGGTGAACAAATCAGCATTCTCCCTTAGGCAAGCTTTGATTTGCCTTTTTTCCAAGTCGGGGAGGTCTGCTCCAATCTTCACTCCTTTGACGGGATCTTCTATGAGGGGAACTAGCTCGAAGTCGCCGTCCAGGATTGGCCGTGCGTGACTCGAGAGTTCGTCATGATCAACAGAGGGGTTCTAACCCTCACCTTCGAATATAAGCTCCTTTCCTTTCCTTATTTGCTCGACACAATCCTCCTTGGAAAAGCGGTTGTCGAGGTCAATGGTGTCGACCCTCGGCAGCGATTTGGCTTCCTCGGAGCTGGAGGGTAGTGCGGCTCTGGTGGTCGTTCGAGGTTGAACACTGATGGAACTGAGGCCCTTAGCTAAAGCTTCAAAACACCTTCTTGCTTCTTGGATGTCCCAAACAAGGGTGGCGACCAAGCCTTCGGCGGTGTAGTACTTCACTTTTAGATGCACAGTAGACGGAACCCGATGAGTTCGGCGAGAGTGGGTCTCCCAAAGATGCACTGGTAGAGAGACGGGAAATATACCACCAGGAATTGGGTCTTGATGGCTCTGGCCGTTACCCCTCTCCTAAAGGTAACGATCAACTCGACATATCCCTAGGGATTCATGATGGCTCCATTGAAACCCTGGAGATCTGATCCCACGTACGGGGTCAGATGGCTCTCATTCAACTACAAAATGGTGAACAGCTAGGCATACATGATGTCCACTGAGCTGCCTTGGTCGACCAGTATGCGTGGCACGTTGAAATTCACCATGTGAGCTCTTATGAGTAGTGGGATGGTCGAATTTGGGGCTTTTCCCAACAATTCCTCTCTGTAGAAGGAGAGGGGATGAGAGCCTCCTCAAAATTTGTCGAGCGTGGCGTCCATATCTGAGTTGGCTTCGATGAGCTGGTCGAATCTCCTCTTTACCGACCCAACTGTGTGCATGTTGAATCCTCTGTCGGAGATGAACATGGCTGCAAGGAAAGATTCCCAAAGATTGTGGGAGGAGAAGTACAGGGGGTCGTTTTCCATGTCCGGATAATAGAAATATTCTGGCCATGAGATAATCATGGTAACCAGAATAGCATCGAGATCTGGGGAATTCTTCCCTTCCTCGACGTTTTTGGTTTCTAGTGCTTCTTCGCGGGCGCTCCCCTTCTTTTTATACTGCTTGAGGTGCCCGTCTCTAATCAGTATTTCGATTGCATCCTTGAGATAAATGCAATCCTCTGGGTTATGCCCGTGACTTTTGTGGAACCTACAATATTTGCTCTTGACGGTTCCCAGTTTGGACGGTGTTTATCGAGGGAAGCGCATCCCGACTTGCTTAAATTCAAAATTGGCGCATTCAGAAAGAATACGCTCCCTTGAGGTTGTTAGAAGGGTGTAGTCGTGGAAACGACCGGCTGACCCCTTGTAGTCCTTGAAATCGCGAGACTTGTCTTCCCGTTTATTTTCTCCCCGACGTGATGTCAAGGGCTCGTCGTTCTTCGAGGACTTGGAACTCTCTCTGTGCCTTGATTTTGTGACACTATTGGTCGTTTCCTTCTCCTCGTACTGTATGTACGCCTGGGCCTTAAAGAGGAGGGAGTCGAGCGTTGTCGGCATCTCAATTCCTACAACTTTGGCAAAGTCACTACGGGGACAGAGCCCGCGCTCGAGGAGATATTTCTTCATGTTGTCGATCGTTGAGACCTAGACTGCTTCCTTGTTGAAGCGTTCAATGTATGCCCGCAGAGACTCGTCTTTACCCTGGAAGATTGCTTCGAGCGAAGCCTCCGATTTCGGGCATCGACGGGAGGCGGTGAAGTGCCTCAAAAATATTCTCCCGAGCTATTTCCAAGAGGTGATGGATTCATCGGGGAGGCCTTTATACCAAGACATCGCCCCTTTCCTGAGAGTAGTTGGGAATAGTCTGCATTTGATGGCCCCTCTGACTCCTCGGTAGTCGAGGATGGTGTCAATGTTCTTGATGTGCTCGTCAGGGTCTGTTGTTCCATCATAGCTTCCCAATGGAGGTGGTTTATCCAGGCCGACAGGGAGTGGGGCCTCTATAATCTCCCTTGATAGCGGGTCACGAGGCTCGTCATCCTCACTATCCGCGAGAGATGGAGAAGGGGAATGATAGTTTCTACCCCGTCGATCGTCACGGTCTCTTCAGGGGGAGGGGCTCCTCCATTTCTGTTTTGGTTCGGGCAAAGGAAATTGAGCGCGATCGATTTTCCGGTTGTCTTTCCTCTTCTTGAATGAAGGGGAGTCTTGATCTCTCGCAGGAGGTGTGCGGTTGCGTTTCTTGAAGAAAGAAACCTCGCGCCTCTCCTTTCTTAGTGGTAGGCCACACCTGGGTGGTGATATACTGAGGGAGTTTCACCGTCAGGTTCTCTGAGGAGGATATATTGATCGTCTGTTCTCCCAGGCCCCTATCCTTTGGTTTTGTTGTAGGATGAGGGTGTTGGTCTGATTGATATCAGAGAGTAATGCTGCCTTGGTCGGGTCGGCATTGAGAGGGATGGGAACTAGTTGCAAGATGTCTGACAGTTCCTCGGTGGGATTCTTGGGGCGTCCCTTGTCCATGAAACGGTCATCGACGCGTCGGGCGTCAGTTGAGTCTGAAGATGTAGTTTATCCATCTCTGAAACCCAGGTTATCCTCGAGGTGAGGATGTTCCTGACTTCCGTTGGTTTTGTGAGCAGGGGAAAGAATAGTATTTCTGGGCAGATGGAGATCATCATGGTCGGCCATGATTAGTGAGAGGAATCTTGAAAAGTTGCTTTGATCTTTAAGTTTCGAGGAAAGAAAGATGGGAAGAGCAGTTTCCCACATACTGCACCACTGATCTTACCGGTTGATCAGAACCTGTAGAGTGGCCGGATGATGATTTGTAGTCCAGTTGTGATGTTGAGGAGGAAAAAGGGGGTTTTACCTGCAATACACTCCAACGATTAAGTAAGAGTGGGAACAAGGAGATACAAGCAAAGTATTTAAGTGTTGGTGGTGAATAGTGAATATTCGATACATGGCCCTCACAGGTGTGAGGATTTATATAATGCCCATGACGCATGGCCATTGGTTCCTAATTTCATGCCTGGATATGTGAGTCTGTAAAATCAGGTAACTGCCAAGACTTGGTAAAACTGGGAAGATGTGCTCGTAACTAGCTGTTGATTCCGAGAAGGGGCCCAGTTACAGGCATCTCTCTGGTCAGCTCCTGAGGGCCTGCACGACTTTGATGTCGGGCAGGCTGAGAGGATGCTCGTCAATCATCCTAGGCCAGTGTGGGCTTGGGAGGGAAAATGGTCGATATTGCTCGACGGATAGCGGGCGGTTCGAGTTATGGACGTGCGGGTCATACCAAAGGAAAGGTCTTGACTGGGCATTCAAGTTGTCGGGCTAGTCCAGAACATATAATATATCATCATTAGAGTTTTTCAAACTCAATTGCATATTTTGCACGTAAATAAAATATATCATTATTTTAATAACTTCGCGTGAAAGAATATGATGATCATATAAAAGAGGTTTACCATCATTTGAGTGAGATCGAATCTCTATAATTATAAATATAGGATTATATACTACATATTAATAACTCACTTAAAACTTAAATGATACAAATATAACTACATACGTTTGAGAAATATATCATGTTATACGCAACGGAAAATATGAGACTTAATTTTAACTATTATTGAAGATATAACACAAATAGTCATAAACTTTTATTACTAACATAAGACTATAATATCCTCAATATAAATCTCCAAAAAATAATATTATTATTGATAATCAAGTGTGAGAAAGAAGTCTCACATTGATTAGTAAAGGGAAGATTTAACACTATATAAGTGAGAGAACCCACAAACATATCACCTTAAGGTTTTAGATGGACAAGTGGTGTATCTCCCACAAAGGTGTGTTGCTCAAACGGAAAGTCCCGAAAATAAGAATGCTTCTCGCTCGGAATTTCCCCTAACAGTG